>JAHHFK020002512.1:0-24194 GCA_024533555.2 Aedes koreicus | reverse complement strand
GAACACAGGGCCGGGACGTCTGTTGAGCGCTGGCAGGAAAGGCTCGACTGTGTTGGGTGGGTAAGGGGCTTCCAAAAAGCGAGATGTGTTGCGTCCCGGAATAACATTGTTTAGTTGACGGTGGTAACTGGCGATGGCGAAGCTTGGGGTACCAGTAATGCATTATGGTGTCATTACTCTCCTGATTTTTGACGGAACCCGAATATCCTGGGAACCGTAATCCTCGAATTCACGGAAAACCAAACCTTCATACCAAGTCGATGGATCAAGAGCTTTATCCTTAAGTGACGGGTCGAGTCCGATTTTGAAGGACACGAAGGAAAGCGTGTTAGTTTCCTTTCCTTTAGCAATAAGTTTCACCACGGGCGGGTTATCTTCTATCTCAAGATTGGCTTTAACTAGAGCAGCAACTGCTTCAATGCTGACGTCGGGTCGGATTCTCGACAGATACAACCAAAACTTTTTGGCCAGATCTTGGCTGCATGTGGGAATGATGACATCATTCTCCTGTGGTTTTTTGCTACCCATGCGGCAGTCAGAGGCTGGCTTTTCTGCATCAAAAACGCGACGAGGACGTTTTATAGTTCCTACATGCTCAAGTGTAGGCCAATGTGCAGTCTCAGCAGGAATCAATTGAGCGACAGGCTTAGAGTTTAGTTTCTTAATTTCACTCCTCAGCTCGGTTATTGCTGTTGTTAGTGAACAAAGAGGTGAATTCTCATCAGCTTTGTTCGAGATCGTACGGAAGTGCGAATTCTCAAACAGCTCCGCGCACCCATCACACATCCAAAATAGATTTTTTCGATGGGATGAGAAGTACGAAAGCAGTGCACGTGTAACACCTGAACAGGTATTCTTGTGAAAAGTAGCCCCGCAGTAGCCACGGCAGACTACGTAATCGATACCCGTAATTGCCTCGGTGCACTTTGCACAGTGTTTTGCCATAGTGATGCACCTAAGCGTGTACTGTACAACAGCCGATGTTAAGCAGATTCGTGCAGATGGAAAGCTCAGCAATGTGAATAGAAGCTTGCAGTGAATTCCGTCAGATGTCGCTTCAGAAAAAAAAAATCGACGTGGGAGGAAGTTAGCAGTGACGTGGGGGGAGCAAGGCACAATAGCACTAAACAAAAACACAAACACTCCGATCGTCCGTCGAAAATTGTTTGATTATAATCACGGCGGCGACGTAGAACGGAACAAATTTACACGATATGAATTGATGACGCATAAACTTAGAACAAAACAACCGAATAATGATTTTACAACATAGACGACACAAGGAAAAGTTAAAAATTCACGACCGAATATCAGAAAACTTTCGTTATAGCAGAGAGCTTTATAGCGTTGTATGGAGGCGAAGGATGAACCATGAGCTCGTGCAACTCGCCGGCGAACCCAGTATTCATAAGGTGGAAAGATACGCTGGGCAGGACATGTTGCGAGAATGCCGGGCAACTATCCTGCAAAAATGGTGTTCGACGGGAATCCGGTTGGTACAAGACGACGTGGGGCGCAACGAGCAAGATGGTCAGACCAGGTGGAGCAAGACCTAGGGGGTACAAGGTGCCCAAAGGATTGGAGTGGAGCAGGCACTCGGGCATTATGGAGGGATATTGTGTATCAGGCTATGTTATAGTATTGTGACGTTATGCCATGTAAAATAAAAATAAAAATAACTCTGGCTATTATTGACCGATTTTTATTCTTCAAGCACTGTTAGATTCAAAAGCTCATTCGCTCTAGGGAAATTATCAGCAACAACCATTTGAATTCTTCAGGATCCCGTAAATCCGAGTTTCCAGGGCAGTGGTCCGGTACGGAGACCCTATTTGGAAATATCTATTGAATTTCCAGGAATGGATGTCAAAATCTTTGGAATAATTCCAAAAAAAAAATTCTATTCCATTCTGGGCCATATGCTGACTTTTTCCTGCAACGGTCATTCTGTAACAGGTTCCCGTGGGGCCTAGAGTGGCTATGACCGTATTTAGAAAGAAAATCTGGCAATATGAGTATCAAAGTTCAAGAAATTTCGCCAGTAGGCTATTTCTCAACGTTAAGCCATCTGATGATTTGTCCTCAGACCTGTCTTTCCGGAACAGGTTTTCGTGGGGCCTCGAGTGACCATGAACATATTTAAAAGGAAGTCCTGGCCATTTCAGATATCCATTGTTTGGTGGTGCTAGTGATGGAGTGAGCACAGAAAAAATAACAATAAAGATACTTCCCGCTGTGAGTTTCCGGTAGTGTGGCGAGTGTTGTGGGCCGGTGGTTTGGATCACAATAAAAAATTAGGTTATTGTATATGATCCTCCTTAGAGTTCTCCCTTTGCTCCATAGGCGTAGCCAGAGGGGGCAGGGTGGGGCCGTTGACCCCCCCCCCTAACTTTAGATTTTATTTTTAGATTTTTAATGTTTGTGAGATTGTCCCTTTACCTCAATGAAAAAGCGCGAAGTCGCCTCGATTGTGTAATAAGTTATAGCAAAACAGCGCAAAAAGCGGACATCCATGAATTTTTTTTAAATTGTAAAATTTCCTAGCTAACCTAGCGTATCTAAAAAAATATCTCTAGAAATGTTAACTATGATTCAAGCATTGATTGTTTTTTTTCCCGCTAGCTGAAAGTGGAAAAAGCTATGCTCAGTTCAATTTTCAGTTCTTGGCAATCAAAAAACGTAATATTTTAACCATTGTTATAGCTTTCGGAAGCCAAATAACACCAGATTGAGAAACATAATTCATATTCCATAGTTAGAAAGTGTATCAACGGAAAATGTATATTTGAACTAATATTCATGATATGGGCCAAACCGATCAATGTTACTCCGCTGATCAATAATATCCCGTTTTACGGTACTGTAGTTTCGTATTATTGGGAATATATGTTTATCATATCTTCCAGTTTGATTCAGTATTTTGAAATATTGTTTTTGTATCCAAGAGATATTAATGGAGCACATGCTACGATATAATCCAGGTGAAACGAGACGAACCGTATCTGATTTTCAGACCAGTAATTTGATAAGCGTGTTAGAAAGCAAGACAGCATGCTAATCAATGCGAGAAGTTGAAGTGGTCTTATCCTATTCAAAGATATTATCCCTTTCTATGAGCATGAGCAAGATAATGAGCATGGCTGACTGCCCAAGGTTGCTACTGGTGCCTGATCAGCTGTTATAACACAGAGAACCAACAGATGATGGTTGAGACTAGCATACATCCTCAATGTGTAAAAGCTGGTCATCCCAAGCTAAGGCAATACTGGCGCCTGCTTCACTCGAATGCATGTCAAATAAGAAAAGGGTAGGGCCTCTGCACTTTCATTGGGATGTTGGATAACAGGATTGAGTGGCAGCAGGATTCTTTTTTGTAAACGATAAGCTGAATTCACGCGGCGTTCAGTGAAATATTTAAATATTAGTACCGATTCCTGATTTGAACCTATTTAAACCAACAGTGAGGATGCTATTGGGGCCACTCACAAAGTGTGGTGGTGGTTTTTCATTGGAAAAACAAAAAGATTCTCTATAATGCTGGAAAACAGATTTAAACCATTAGTAAGGATGGTATTGGAGCCACTCACAAAAAGGTAAAGTGGCTTACTTTCTCCAAGTGACACGGCGAGTATGGCAGACCCATATTGTGGATGAAAATTAATTGTGATCCTCACCACCGGTCCACCAGCCCGGCGAACCACCACATCTCACCATACGAAACATTAAAAAAAAAAAATCTCAAAAATGAGTTGATCAGACGTCCCGCTTTTCTAAAAAATGTCCCGCGTCCAAATGCGTCCCGCGAAATGTCCCGCGTTTGTCCTAAGCCAGCGAAATGTCACGCGATTTAGTATTCATTAATATGCTTTTTGGTTTATCAAGGTCATCAAAGCTTCAACATAAGCAATGTTAGTTCAAAGCACTGTTCACATCTTTTTTATATTTTCAAAAACTTGTGACATCTCTATATGCGTTTGACAGCTACTGTCATGGGTTGATCTCACGAACACTATCGTGTCATCAAGAAATCCATCTTCCTATTCTTCATTAGTTGAAACAGCAGTTGTCTTTGTGTTTGTGATAAAGAGCTCGTGAGGATGATAAGTCAGTAAGTTTAATTTTTCAACCGGCGCAAATCTGTCAGAAGTTATCCTTGTTTGTATCAAGTGCAGCAAGACTGTGGCAACAGTTTAAGTAATTTCAATGCGATATTGTGAATTCAGCAAGGAAAACTTGAGAAATTGTTATTGATTGTGCAAGGTATGTACATAAAACTTGATATTGTGATATATTGTTAAGAATACGGTTCTCTGGGCAATCTCTCGGTGACTTCAACCATGTCGAAAAAACGCCAGTGCTTGTTTTCGGACGACCTGAAAAAGGCGAAGACCGTCGGCAGCGTTTACTGTGAAACCTGCTGCAGCGAGTTTTCCATCGGATCAGGAGGTAAAATTGATGTTAAGAGGCACACAGCAACGGAGAAACTTAAGCGCGCCCTAGGAGCGGCTGCCACATCGTCAAAAGTAAGCAACTTTTTTCGAAAAGGAGAATTCGGTGAGGTTGTTTTTACCTATCACACCGTCATGCACAGTCAGTCATTTCGATCAATGGATTGCACATCCAAGCTTGTCGCACCAAAACAGAAACGATTGCTAAAATTGTTCTGGGTCCATATTATGTCGATCAGATTCCAACATGTATGGACTAAGGAGTGTATCGAAAAAAAGCTATCCACAAACTTTCTTTCAAATTTTGTTGAAAACCGATATTTTATTCATACAAAAAATTGATCCTGTATTGTACGAGGTTAAACTTGAACATAATGAAGACCGGATGAAATTTAAGTTATTCCTTCACGAATTTTCGAACTTTGGATCGAATGCTCTTCATCAAGTTCCGGACAAGTGTTGCATCGCATTTTTTGGACGCTTGAGCCCAAATTTTTTTGAACTCCTGCATGTTCCCAGCTGCTTTACCAGTCTTCTTGAAGACCCTCTTCACGATTGCCCAGTAACGTTCGATGGGTCGAAGCTGAGGGCAATTTGGTGGATTGATATTTTTCTCAACGAAATCTATACTTTTTTCCGCAAGCCAATTGAGAGTGGTTTTGGCATAGTGAGCCGACGCTAAATCCGGCCAAAACAGTGGAGACGTACTATGCTTCTTATATAAAGGCAACAATCTCTTCTGGAGACACTCAGATCGATAGATTTCCGCATTTATAGTTCCGGCAGTGTAAAAAATGGTTGACTTCAAACCACAGGAACATATTGCTTGCCATACCAGTACCTTTAGACCGAATTTCTCCACTTGAATCGACCTGTCCGCCTCGCTCACATCCTCCTCAACGACGGCAGTAAAGTATTTTGGACCTGGAAGGGTTTTTGAGTCCTCCTTTACATAGGTCTCACCGTCCATCAAAACGCATGCATCCGGACGCTGCAAAAGACGCGAATACAATTTCCGGGCCCTTGTTGCAGCTCGCTTCTTCTGTTCTGCACTTTGTTTCGAGATTTTCTGCTTCTTGTAGGTCTTCAGGTGGTTTCGCCTCTTGATACGCTGGATCATTCCGACACTCGTTCCTGCTTTTTTCGCCAAATCACGTATTGACATTGATTTGTTCTTCATGATTAGAGATACCACTTTCTGCTCCAGTTTCGGGTTGGAAGAACGGGGTTTTCTGCCTCTTCCTGGTAGCTCATCCAAAGAATAGTGTTCCCCAAACTTATTAATGATGGTTTTAACACTCGCATGATGAATTCCAAACCGCTTCGCCAATTTTCGCATAGTAATACTCTTCTCACTTAGCCATGTGTCCAGAACCTTAATTTTCACTTCCTTTTCAATACGCGACATTTTGGAAACGCAGAATTTGAACCGCACAAACAAGTAAACAAAAGAAAGCTGACAGTCAAACGCACAGCATGCAGTGTTCAGAGCATAAAAAACCATCACAAATACATGCGTAAAGGGCGATACGGTCAAAATTTGGTCAATATATACTTGACGTATTTCTTTCAATTTTGCATTTAAAAAACCTGAACACCCCTCATTTTGAAGGTGTGTTTGTGTAGAATGTTGCTCCTATTTTGATTTTGGAATTCACTCTTCAGTTGTCAAAATGCCGTCCAAGCAAGAAGAGCAGCGTATCAAAATTTTGCTCGCGCATCGCGAAAATCCGAGCTACTCGCACGCAAAGTTGGCAAAATCGCTAAAAGTTGCCAAATCAACCGTTACAAATGTAATTAAAGTGTTTGGGGAACGTTTGTCCACAGCCAGGAAGTCTGGATCGGGGGGAAATCGAAAACCGGAAGCCGCTGAGACGACAAAGAGAGTTGCCGGTAGTTTCAAGCGAAACCCTAACCTATCTCTCCGAGATGCCGCAAATAAGCTGGGTGTATCGTCTACAACCGTGCATCGAGCCAAAAAACGAGCCGAACTATCGACTTACAAGAAGGTAGTGACTCCAAATCGCGATGATAAACAAAATACGACGGCCAAAGCGCGATCCCGGAGGCTGTACACGACGATGCTGACGAAGTTTGACTGCGTGGTAATGGACGACGAAACCTACGTCAAAGCCGACTACAAGCAGCTTCCGGGACAGGAGTTTTATACGGCAAAAGGAAGGGGAAAGGTAGCAGATATTTTCAAGCACACGAAACTGTCAAAGTTCGCAAAGAAATATCTGGTTTGGCAAGCCATCTGTACCTGTGGCTTGAAAAGCAGCATTTTCATAGCTTCCGGGACTGTCAACCAAGAAATTTACGTGAAAGAGTGTTTGAATAAACGTCTGCTGCCTTTCCTGAAGAAACACGGTTGTTCCGTACTGTTTTGGCCGGATTTGGCATCTTGCCATTACGGTAAAAAGGCCATGGAGTGGTACGCCGCCAACAACGTGCAGGTGGTTCCCAAGGACAAGAACCCTCCCAACACGCCAGAGCTCCGCCCAATTGAGAAATACTGGGCTATTGTCAAGCGGAACCTAAAGAAGACCAAAAAAAACTGCTAAGGACGAGCAGCAGTTCAAGGCAAACTGGCTTTCTGCGGCGAAGAAGGTGGACAAGGTGGCTGTACAAAATCTGATGGCAGGGGTCAAGCGTAAGGCCCGGCAATTCGGATTTGGAAAAGCGGAAGCCTAACTGAATATTTTTTCCTGAATTTTATACTAATTGAACTTGAAAAAGAAATTTAATTTGATTTTTTAAATAAACGATTTCACCGATTTACACGCGTTTTCCCTTGACCAAATTTTGACCGTATCACCCTTTACAACGCAAATGTATGTGGATAGCTTATATTCGATACACTCCTTACATCAATTTTCTAACAATCTTCTCCGATGCTTCAAATCACAAGGAAACAAAGTTGTTCCCATCTGTAGTTAGATATTTTGACAACAAACGTGGAGTTCAGATTAAGTTGTTGGATTTTGTATCGCTTCCTGGCGAAACATCGGACATTATTGTGGAATCAATTTACGAAATTTGTGCAAAAACAAAATGCAGGCAAAGGTAGCGGCGATTTGTGCAGACAACGCCAACACAAATTTTGGTTGGCTCTATAGAAAGGGTACGAACTATGTTTATTGCAAGCTAAAGGATTAGCTACGGAGACCGATTTTGGATGTAGGATGCGCTGCACATATCGTTCACAACACAATTCCGGCAGCGGCAGATCAACTTCCCGTGGGTATTGAGGGTATTATTGTTAAGATCTACAGTCATTTCTATATTTTCACGATCAGGGTCGAGAAACTGAAAGGTTTTTGCGAGGAAGCAGAAGTAGAATACATGAGGATTTTGGGCTACAGTAATTCTCACCACTTAAATCACAGTCCAAGAATTGTTCGCGAATGTTTTGAAGATGAGAGCTCTGAAATGTGGTTGTATTTCATGCATTTCGGTATTTGACAATACGGTGAAAAAAATTGAAGGTGTCAACATCAAACTTACAGAGATAACAGTTGAACTTGATGACCTCAAGTTCAAACTTCGTGAGAGAATCAGTAATCAGTTTTTACCACTAAGTGTCCGAAGTCAGTTGAAAAATCTGGAGGAAAACGACTGACCCAAGTCAACATTGTACAAGTCGAATATGATTAGTTTCTATCAGAATGTATTGACTATCTTGAGGCTCGAGTTTCTCAGTTTAACGAGTTTATTTGTTTTGAGTGGGTGAACCTTAAAACCACCATTGATTTTTAGGCAGTACAAACGTGTTTCGCATATGTCCGTAAATTTGATGACAAAAAAGAAGCTGAGCTATTCGACGAAGTCACAGAGAACAGACATTGATGTTCATATTCCTTCTTTTGAAAAACGTGTGTAAAAGTTAATATGGGCAGCCGGTATAAGAAGCAAATGCAGAGAAAAACAATCAAAACTTTTCAGGTTATGTGCTAGGCTTTTTATTGATAAACATTTACATGACAGTTATCACACAACTGCAGCGTCGCCTACCAGGAGCATAACGACATACATTTGAAATGTCGGTTTAAAGTTTTACACAAGTAGCAGACCGAAGATGAACGTCTGTTCTCTGTGACGTAGTATCCTATGCAAAAAATATGTAGGTAATGAAAACATTTCTCCGTGGAATGAAAATAAGACTGAAATTCGAGATTGAGATCTTTAAACATTTTAAAATGAATAACATTCCGTTTCAAAACTTAAAAAACATTGTATAATTTGCGTTATGTTTGCCTGGTACAAATGCTGTAACGAAGAGGGTATTTTCAATCGTTAACAAAGTTTGGACCACGGACAAATCTCAGTTGAGCGTCGATACACTGAAAGCGTTGTTGCAGGTTGGGTTTAATTTTCAGGACACATGCGAGGAATTCAGCAAAAATGTTGCCAAAGATGTTTCATGCCTACGTAAGGTACACAGCGCAGAAAAGTCTGTTTGACACGTACATCATTGAATTAGATTTGTGATTCCTGAGGATGGATGTAAATAAAACCTGTGAAAAACTATTGTTGACCATATACTTTTATAATTCCTCGAAATATCTATTTAAGAAACACACACTCCTCACCCCCAAACCAACCCCCCTCCCCGCTTCTACAAATTAATAACATGTCCCGCGTTGAAGCGCGAGCCATCTGGTCACTTTACTCAAAAAGGAACAGATCATGATTTCTCACATGATAAGATTTCCTTCCGTAGATTTCCTGACAGCAGCAAGTTGTTGAAATACATACCAACATTGTAACGCCAAGTTTGCCTAACCTAATGTAGCGGTAAAGTGCTTTTCTTGCGAGGCTCGATTTTTTTTTTGGCTCAAATCCAACGATCTCCAAACAACATAAAGTGGTTGCTCTAAACCCGTCTCGTTCACAGGTTTTTATCTTCGAATCTCTTACTTTTCCTCGGAGTTCCAAAGTCCGGGACATGCGGGCTGCATCCAAAGGGATAGTAATTTAATTTCCTGATTCTCTCGCCCTAATGATTTTATGCTTATTTTCAGCCATAAGAAATCTTTCTGTTTTTTTTTTCGCTTTCCGATCCGCAGAGGACGCTGAGAATGCGTAGCAAGTTAACCCAAATGGGCGTTTTTGGCAAGTTTTTTTCTTCTTGGATCCTGACTAACTGACAGTCTGCCCGCCCGCTCAGTGGTCGTAAGACCATGAAATTTCACTTTTATTGCCTGCCGGCTTCTAGGTTGGGACGAAGCGAACCGGGGAGGGGGGAAAGGATCAGAAACTGGACATTCGCCTCTGGCAGTCCGTCCATTTACATCGGAGTTGGGGCAGTTGTTGTAGTAAACTAATAAACATAAACGTTCGTCTTCTGACGTTTTTATCGAGGAGATTTCTCCAGTCTATAATCGATTCTTGCCGTTGGGGTGGGTGACGTTTATTCGTGTAATTTAGAGAGGCTTTGGGTAGCTTTATTTTCTTTTCTCTCTTTTTTTCGGGAAAAAGGAGTTTACTCCCACGGCTTGAGCGGAATCAAATGGCCTGTGGCTTAATTAATTTATTGTTTGATTGCGAGTGTGGAATTGCCTCAAGAGGAAACGATTTTATTGCAGTTGTAAGATTGATCTACGATTGCCGAGGAAAGTCATAGCTTCTCGTGAAACGATTGTCCCCGAGCAATTTCACTGGGTTTATTTACATTGTCAGATTATTTTATTAACAATCCGATTAATGATAAGGATAGCCTTATTAGCAAGGTTAATCATTCGATTAGATTTTGATATTTATTTTCCCTGAAATCAATTGCTGGAGACTGTGAAGTGTGTGTTCGGTGCTTGGAGCGAAATCCTCCATCAGTGCGATCGCTGTCGAGACGATCCACAACCTCGTCAGCTCAAGCAAAGATTTGCGTGGAATTAAAACGCTTGGAAGAGGAAAAAATCATCGAGGAAAAAGCGGCGCAGGAGAAGACCGTGCGGAAGAAGGAATACCTCGCCAAGAAATACGAGCTGATGCAAGCTCAACTGGACGAAGGGGAAGAAGCAGGCAGTTTCGGAAGCCGTCGCCCATTTTCGAGTATCCAAAAGGTGCAGGCCAGGACAAACCAAACGTGAACATAGGCTCTGGCATCGGGCGCAATGGATACTACATCACGTACAGGTACAGTTCTGAAGTCAGTTCCATGTGTACCTACGAAATTCTGTACATCAGGAGCAGCTCGGGTTAAATCGGGGCCAACATCTGGATCAGGATGTGTCGAGGAGACACTCTTCCGTGGCGAGTAGTGAGCAGCCAGCAGCACTCCAGAATTTAGTGCATAATCCGTTAGAATGGAGCCTGACTTGGGATATGCCCAGCGTTCCGCAACCTCTACCAGAAGAGAAACTCGCAGTAGATTTTCAGGAAATTCAGCGAAGGTTCTGTGGAGTGCTACTACGTCCATCAAACCCGAATCAACCAACCGGTTTGGTAAATACGTCGTCAGAAAGTGAGCCAGTACTGCAGGAATACCGGAATGCTACTAGTGCGCGGCCAGAACGAGTGATATTGGCTACGACATCATCAGCATCTGGGCCGGAACAAATCCAGGAAGCACGGGGATTGCCCTCGAACGAACAAACCGATGCGTTCGGCCTTGAATCCTCCGTGCAACAGGTGACAGCAGCAATTTACACAGCGTGCAACAGGTGAGTCAAACGAGCGCGAATTATATAATGCCTCAAATAAGACCAAACGTTTGCCAACACAATGTTACATTCAGCACACCAAAGCTTTCTTCATTTATTGAACACACTCCTTTCGCGGATACCGAACCATACGACCCCCCTCATGATCCTCGAAATACTGCATCTTGTTTCCACCCGATGCATAAAAGTACTCCATTTGTTCGCCCCACCTCAGCCCCCGTCGTGAATTTTGCTGATTCTACACCTATATGGTCGTCCGGTCCTCCAATGTCATCGCAAGTACGTACGGTGCAAAGCAATTCGGTTCCAGCAGTGTCATCCGTTGCAGTCAGCCAAGGTTCAGCGATAACTCAGCCATCTTTCGAGTCTCGTTATGCCTCTGCTCAACTAGCAGAAATTTGGATTAGTACTCCGACTTCCGAACAACTCGCCGCCAGGCACGTCGTTTCCAGAGAACTTCCCGTCTTTTCGGGCGATCCTGTCGAGTGGCCATTGTTCTTTAGTAGTTATCAGAACACGACTCAGCTATGCGGCTTCTCTCATGGGGAGAATTTGATGCGATTGCAGCGGAGTCCCAGAGGGAATACCCTCGAATCTGTGAGAAGCCTTCTGCTGGAACCCTCGTCAGTGCCGATGATCATGAAGACTCTTCTGACACTCTATGGACGTCCCGATTTGATCATTAACTCTCTTCTACAAAAGGTACGCGCTACCCCGGCTCGAAAATCAGATAAAATCTCTGCGGGCATCTGCGTGCAGCTGGGCAGTAGGCCCACTTTGCAAATCCAGCATTGCTACAAGAGCTAGTGAGTAAATTACCCGCTAATATTGAGCTAGATTGGACGCTCTTTAAACAGAAATGTACAGTTGTCGATCTTGGTATATTCGGAGATTTCATGGCTCAGTTGGTGGTTGCAGCAAGTTACGTTGTCCCTTTCCAATCGTCTGGCGGCGTTCGTGTACATCCAGAAAAAACGAAGAGAGAAAGAGAAGCTGTACGCACGGTGTTCTATTTAGCGTTGTTATCAAAAATAATATACCATCAAATCGGTGAACGCCAGTTGGTTTGTTATGCTATTCTTTACCTTTGGGCAAATTTTCAAAGATATCCTTGGACAAAATTTTGAGTTACGCCCTTTTTAAGTCGTAAACGATAAAATCGAATAAAAATCAATATAACATTATAGAAAAACAGATTTATCATTATAACAATAAACGCCAGTTGGTTTTTCATGTCATTCCACACGTCTGGACTTATATTTGTAAAAAAAATCCTTGTACAAAATTTTGAGTTACGCCCTTTCAAGTCGTAAAAGCTGAAAAATCGAATGAAAATCAATATAAAATTTATAAAAGCACATTTATTATCAAAATGATGAACGCCAATCTATTCGTTTTGTCATTCTACATCTTAACAGAATTTTTTTAAAAGATCGGCGTAGTATGAACTTACGCCCTTTTGTGGTCGTAACCACAAAAAAATAAGAAAAAAAATAATGCAATATCAAATAATATACAAATGACACAAACACGTTTCATAATTCTGTTTGAGAGACTATTATGTCGTTTTCGTTTTTGCGGCGTAACGCCAAAAATGTAGAGCGCCAAAAAGCGCGGGTCTTTGACAGCTCAACGGCATTTGTTGTTAAACAATGATGTAACCGATAGCTACACTCGATTTTTTCCCGGTGTATGGCGGTGCAGTTCTGGTGTACACACTACCAAAATGTCATGTAAATTTCTGTCCCCTGAGACCGACACATGCAAGCGTCCTTTTGCACATAAGAATGAGTTGAAAGAGATGAGAAAATAAATCCAATCAAACCCATTTTTCGTAGAATTGCGTATGTGTTGGTTTCATGAGACATAATTTTACACGAAATCTTTGTTTACGTTCCCGAACTTTTTACAAACATGAATTACGTCTCGTGTAAAATTCATAATTTCTAAGTGTGTGTCGCAATTTGATTCTGTACACCCTATATTTGTAAAATTTAAAATACTTGAGTAAAAAAGGGCAGTCGTAAAAACCTCCAGATTAGAGCAAAAATCTCAAAAGTCAACTGCAGCACGGTAGAATTATTAGCATCCGGTGTTTCAATTTTTCGGAGACGGCAGCCATTTGTAAATTGTACACAATGCTCAAGGTGCGCCACGAAGAAAAAATCCAAGCAATTGTCTTAAACACTTGCAGTCAGCCAATTGGTAAGAACTTGGAAAGTAATGCATAGATAAATTCAAAATCAAACTAACTCTTCTCAAAATTGATTGGTCGTCCTGAAAAGGACGGATTTGAAATGGTCCACATTTGATTCAAAGCCTTCTCGGCCTTCTTTGAAGAAGGCAGTTTTTTTTGGAGCCGTTGCACGTTGCGCCTTACCAAAAGATGACTCACAAGCACAACATTTTACCGAAATCCGTACATAATCAGAAATTTCCCCGAAATCCGTTAAATTGGATTAACAACGTTCAGCTGTTGAGAATTCGGTAAACTTTTACTGATTTCTGTAAAAAAATCTAAGTGTGTAAATAATTGTTTTAAGTGTTTTTGCCCATAGGGCTCTTCAGCTTTGTTTAAGTGTTTTATGTGACTGATGTGTTTATTGTGTTTTGTGTTTTAATTAATTTTTCAAATCAGCCCTTTGGGCATTGTTAGTTTCAAAATTTGATAACCTACTTAAACTAAAACTATAGCTACAATTTGAAAAAACCTAGGGGGGGGAACCAGATTCCGAATGATCTGGTGATCCGATGTAGCGCCCCTGTACCGATTGATAGACTCACTAAAGCGATCGACGAGCATTTTTATCTCGGCCAGACGGTGGACCTCAGATGTTCTTGTCCTCGGAGGGGTGTTCAGAATCATCCTGAGGAACTTGTTTTGAACACGCTGGAGCTTTAGGTGATGTGTTTTTTGCGCAACTCTCCCAGATTGGCATGCCGTACTCGATGACTGGAAGTACGATTTGCTTGTAGACAGCAAGCTTGTTTTTCAGAGATAATGTAGACCTTCTGATAATCAATGGGTACAGTAGCGTCAACAGAACGTTACACTTTGTGACAGTTTTGTCAACCTGTTCCCTGAAAATAAGCTTGCTGTCTATGGTAATGCCAAGATAGACAGCTGATTTGGCCCATTCCACCGTTGTGTTGTTCAGGCTTATTTTACAATCCTCAGGCGGAACAAGTTCGGGAGAGTTGGAGTGTGGAAACAGGATGACCTGGGTCTTCGCCGCGTTGATACAGATCTTCCATTCGGTGAAGTATTCTGACAGAACATTCAGGCTTCGCTGCCCGTTTCGCTGTAAGCACTCTAATAACCCTACCATTGTGGACAACTGCGGTATCATCGGCGAACAACGATAGAGATTCATTTTCCGGGAGCGGGGGTATGTCCGAGGTGAAAAAGTTGAACAGAAGTGGACCTAGTATACCCGGTCGCACCGCACCATGCAGCGAAACACGGAATGTCCTGTCCGACAAATAATTTTTAATTATCTTCACCAAGAAGATAGGAAGATTGTATTGTTTTAGCTTGTACACCAGGCCATCGTGCCACACATTATCGAAGGCCTTCTTGATATCGAGAAGTGGCATGGCAGATGATTTCGAAACAGACTTGTTCCGCCTGAGGATGTTGATGACTCGATTGAGTTGGTGGATTGTTGACCGACCACGTCGAAAGCCAAATTGTTCGTCGAGCAAGATGTTGAGCTCGTCGGCAGATGAAAGAAGCCGACGGTGGATCGCTTTTTCAAACAGCTTGGATAGTCCTGAGAGAAGGCTGATGGGCCAATAGCTCCTAGAACATGAAGGATCTTTCCCAGGTTTCTGGATGGGTATGACTTTAGCTGACTTCCAACACGAAGAGAAGTAGCTAAAGGGTGTATTCGATAAAAATGGCACACAGAAAATCTTCTGTAACTTTTGAATCGTATGAGTAAAAAACCTAGAAATTTGAGTAGATCTTATCCATAGTGTATTATTTACATCTGCCAAGTTTCATAGTTATGCATTCAGTAGTTCCAGTCATGTCGTCGAAACAAGAAATTGTCCGTGAGAAAATTTTGTGCACTCACATTCAAAATCCAGGGGCGTCCCACCGGTGGATTGCTAAAAGGCTTGGAATTGCAAATACAACTGTGTCTCGTGTAATAAGAACCTTCAAGGAGCGTCTGAGTGTCCAAAGGAAGGAAGGGAGTGGTCGTAAAAGTGGTCCAATGGACAGTAAAATGGCCAGGAAAGTCGTACAACAATTCAAGAACCGTCCAAACATGTCAATTCGAGATGTCGCTAAAAAGTCTAAGGTGTCAGTCGGTTTTGTGCAGAAAACCATGAAACGTGCTGGGTTACATGTTTACAAAGTGCAAAAAGCCCCAAACCGGAATGAAAAACAAAACATCACTGCGAAAACCCGCGCCCGGAAACTTTACACGAAGCTGCTCACCAAATCCGGTTGCATCGTGATGGATGACGAAACATACGTCAAGGCCGACTTCCGTCAACTTCCTGGGCAAGAATATTTCGTTGCCAAGTCGAAGTTCGATGTTCCGGAGGATGTTCGAAAGAAGAAACTATCGAAATTTGCAAAGAAGTTTCTAATCTGGCAGGCGATTTGCGGATGTGGTGAAATAAGTGCTCCCTTCATCACTTCCGGAACAATAAACGGTGCGATTTACACGGAAGAGTGCCTTAAGAAGCGTCTCTTGCCATTCATTAAAAAGCACAAAGGATCAACTCTGTTTTGGCCTGATCTAGCATCCTGCCACTACGCTCGAAACGTATTGGAGTGGTACCGAGCCAACGGAGTCAATTTTGTGCCAAAGGATATGAACCCACCAACCCAAAAAACCAAAAAACCCACACCCCAAAAAACAAAAAAAACAAAAAAAAAAAAAAAAAAAAAAAACAAAAAAAACAAAAAACAAAAAAAAGAAAAAAGGCCGCAAAAAAAAAAAAAAAATAAAAAAAATTTTCCAAAAAAACCAAAAAATGAAAAGGGCTTAAAACCCACAGAAAACACCCCAGACAAAACGGGGCCCACATAACCTTCGGTCGTGCTTGCCCTTCATCCGTTTCTTTTTAAACCTACGCGCTCGGACGATGTTTTGTCCGGATTGTGGGAGCTGACGAAGTGTTGACTTATCTCAGCAGCCTTTTCTGCAGGAGTTATCAAGCGATCCTTAGAGCCATTGCTGTCTAGTGGGATCAACGGTGGAATGGGCCTTGGCTTAGTTTTTAAAATTTTTGTCAACTTCCAGAACAGCTTTGCACAGTCTGGGAGAGAGCGGATCTTGTCGGCAAAATTGTTATTTTTAAGGTCCACCATTCTGGCCTTAACTATTTTTGTCACTCGATTACAGTGACTTTTTAGCGTTGGCAAACCAGTTCGCTGGTATTGCCTTCGGATGGCGTTTCGCAATTGTATTAAATCTTTAGTGGGTCTATCAATGGGTACAGAGTTGCTCACCTGATCAATCACCGGTACATGTTGCTCCCGGGCCTGGGAGATCGCTTGCTCGATGCTCTGCAGCTGCCGTTCGATGTCATCAACCGAATCAAGGTGCATGTCGAAATCGATGTTGCCGTCAACGTGTTGTCGGAACCTCTCCCAACTGACGCGATAGTAGCTCCGTCTGGTGATTGGATGCCGGTTGATCGAGGAGCCAACTTCGGCCACCACCGGATAGTGGTCCGAGCTGAGCTCCTGGTGTACTACCGGCTGGGCGATGTTGTTCCCCATGTTGGTGAGGAAGATGTCGAGTGTCGAATGGACCCCGGATCTGCTCAACCGGGTGGGAGTATCCGGGCCCAGGACGGTGTAATGGCCCTCATCCAGGTCTTCCTGCAGTATTATTCCGTTCCGGTTGCGCCGGGTGTTCCCCCAGGTTTCGTGTTTCGCATTTAGGTCGCCGGCGATGATGAACTGCCCCTGCCTCCGAGTTAGCTTGCGAATATCGTTCCTTAGGACCGTTGTTGTTCCGTTAGCGGCGCTGGCTTGTTTGGGACAATAGGCCGCGATGATGGTGATAGGGCCGACGGTGGTTTCAACCTCGATTCCAATGGCTTCGATGGTCTGCAGTTGAAAACTCGGCATCAGATGGCAGTACATGTTGTAGCGCAGAGCGATCGCCACTCCTCCTCCACTAGAGCTGCTACGATCAAGGCGCACAATCCGGTACCCTGGGATGGAAACGCTGAGTTCCGGCTTGAGATGTGTCTCGGTGACAATGGCGATGTCGATGACCTTCCTATTAAGGAAGTCACCGAGCTCGATTGTTTTGTTCCGGATGGAACAAGCATTCCAATTGAGGATGCTGATGGTGCGATTACGGTCCATGCTTGAAAATAAATTTCATCGTCACGCATGTGGCGGCTTTGAGCTGTTCCTCCTTCGAGCGGCAGGAACGTAGTTGGCGGTAAAGCTCTTGGACGAACTCGACCATTTGCTCCGTGTCATAGAGCTGTCCATCGACGGGTGGTTGGGTGGAGGTACTGCAACTCGGATTGCCCCAGCCTGGAGGAGGAGCCAGCATGGGGGCGGTGGCGGCAGCCACGAATCGTTGCTGAACGGATGCTGACGGGCGGTTTGCTTGGCGATGGTTCAATGGAACTGGCAGCAGATTCGGCACTTGATACCGGAGCGTTGGGAAATTCTCCTCGTCCATTCGAGGTGGTTGGCGGCGTTGACCAGGCCGAGACTTGGTGGACGCCTTCTTGTGGATGGCCAAATACTCCGCTCGTTTGGGACAGGCTCGGTTGACGCCTTCGTGGTTAGCGCCACAGTTGGCGCACTTTGATGGGGCACCTTCATCCATCGGGGCGCAATTGATAGTTGCGTGCGCTCCGGCACACTTTCCACACCGGGGTTTCATGTGGCAGTTTCGGGTCCCATGACCAAATGCCAGACACTTGCCGCACTGTGTCACGTCGTGTTGCCTCGGGCGATACCGGTCCCACTCAATAATGACGTTGAAAAGTGCCCGTGTTTTCAACAGGTCCGCCATCGTGACGGAACCCTTCTCTAAGTGGACCAGATAGAGTTGGTCCCGATGATTTCCCTGTTGTTGGCGTCTTATTGGGAACACCTTCACCGGTTTCAGAGCCGCCGCGTGCAGCTCAGCGACTATTTCCTCCGGAGTGAATTCTGGAAGGCCACGCAGAATCACCTTCAGCGTCTTGTTTCCGGGTGCGTCGTGAGTGTAGAACTCATGTTGCTTGGCGACTAGGTGACCGCCAACAGCACGGTAGTCAGCCTCCGTCGAGCACATTATCTTCGTGCCCGTGCTGCACAGCTTGTACAGCGGATTAACTTTAATCGCTGCAAGCTCCGTCCTAAGGGCAGCAATGTCTCTTGACGTGGTGAAAAGCGGCGGGATTTTAACTTTTTTCGGTACCTCTTGTACCGGGAGCGCAGCAAACCGATTGCTCGCTAGTAATCGGGCGTTGGGATCCGATGAATCGGCGTCGTCATTTCGTTGCCGCTTGCAGCTGCTTGGATTCGGTATGGCTTCAGGAGCTGATGTCGCTGGCGTGGATGTCACCACGTGTTGATTTTTTCGACCCATTGCCACGGCAACAGGTCCAATGGAAAAAATTGCACAACCTTGCAACACTTTCTTCTGGCTTGCTACCGCTAATAACTTAGCAATCGCTGGCGATAGATCACGAACCGGACGCGCAATCGCGAGAAATCGGACGAGGGGGGGGAAAACGGGAAAAACTTTTGAAACATTTTGAAAATCTATCGAGCATTTATTAAGTTACAAGCGTTTAATTTGTAACGATCTTCGTGACGGTCGCTTATTTTTAGATTTTCAATTGACACCCTACCCTTGCCGTCAGACGTAGTCTACGTCAAAAAGTTGTTTTTTTTTCTTAGTTAGGACAAAGGTTTATCTACCAAACTTTTATATGATGTCGAAGCTGAACGAATACAAGATCAGAACCTTGGACCAGTTCAAGTAATTTTCAAAATCTGAGACGAAATGCCCATGCAGTCCGTGAGTGCCGCTTAGGATACTAACGATTTTGCCTGCTGCGCTTAAATTAGAATCTTATGCAAATCTGAGAACAGCGTTGATTGACTTTAGATGTATAGTTTATCTACATGTTGCATGTATTGGAAGCACAGGGAGATAAGCAAACTAATGAACTGGAAGCTGAAACTACGTGAAGAATCAGCGTGTGATTTGAGATTTACAGTTCAAACTCAAACAACACGTCCCCTCTATCATTGACAAGACGGCCCAGACGTTGAGATTCATTTTTAGGATTTCATTTCAACGTTTTCCTCCCGCCGCGCGATATGACTGTTGTTTTGATGCTTTTTTACGGCACAATGCATCCAATGCGTGGTTTTATTTTACAAAAAAATGAACTTGTCGTAACATTCGAGAGTGCTTTGTTGATGCACGTTGAGTCTGAATTTACGATCATTCAAGCCTCATCTTTTAGGATACACACTATAAAATATATGAAGGTATCAACTGTTGACAAAAGAATACATTCACCCTTTGCCAATCGCACGACTATCGTTGCGGATTATCACGCTTTTTTTCCTCAAACGACAATTCCCGATAGTATCACTGCATAAACAGTAGCTGTTCACGCTCATCAGCAAAGACAATTTGTGACATTGCATTCCTGCTCGTTTGTTTGCCTTAAAATCCCCTCCATCCCCTGTTGAATACTCTCACACTTAGGATAAAACATTTTTAATTGTACACTTTGATTGTCTTCTGATTTGCCATTAACTGCAGTTTTATTGTCCTCCCCACGATTATTTCTCTATCTTCTCTCACCCCACGGTCAATTCAACCGTCCGCCTCGGGAAAAACAGAAAAAAGTGCACCGAAAACCAATTACCATAAAACAATTTCATAATTTCAAGGATAATAAAAACGGAACCATTGGAATCTCCGGTTTGGATGTCTGGGATAGTACCACTTGACGATGAGGGAGCAAATTGGGGTTACGACAAATGCAGACTTCAAATTGCCAGACATGAACCGCGGACCACGAAGCACATAAGGAATGATTCCGCAAGTGACAACAAACATACATTTGGAACGTTTTCCGCTCTCTGCCACCTTGGGGTGGTAGATAAAAGCACGCTGGAAGTTCCTGTTGAATCGTTGAGCAAAGGAGCAAGATATTCATTCATAGCAACCGTTGCCACCTGAACAAAACACACTCAAACTGATAGATGGGCTAATTCTGACGTTTTCGTTGCTCTCATTACAGGCAGCTCTAACACAGCACCAGTGAAATGCAGCTCTAAAGTGTGGGTTAATTAAGGGTAATTTTATAAAAGGTACAATACTTCGGAATGTACCACATTCAGAGCTATAGTTTAGTTCCTCTCCTAATTTTAATTATGTTAAACCATAAATTACGGGATCAAATTGTTGTTAATCTTCACGAAAAAAAAATCCGTTCTGAACGAATCACGAATTTCGAAACAAGGAACATTACATATACCATAAACAAAAATCACGAGAACGTGAACATCGTTCCACAAAATAACAATAACGCCTGCGTTACAGTATGGACTGTTAAGAGCAGGGACCTGATGGACTGCCATTTTCCCACAGAGAACAGACATTGATGTCCATATACCTTTTCTTGAAAAACGTGTGTAAAAGTTAATATGGGCAGCCGGTTTAAGAAGCAAGTGCAGAGAAAAACAAACAAAACTTTTCAGGTTATATGCTAGGCTTTTTATTGATAAACATTTACATGACAGTTATCGCACAACTGCAGCGCCGCCTACCAGGAGCATAACGACATACATTTGAAATGTCGGCTTAAAGTTTTACACAAGTAGCAGACCGAAGATGAACGTCTGTTCTCTGTGATTTTCTTTTCCCAACCATCCCACCCCCCCAACCCCCAAAAGACAAATTTTTTAAAAAGAAAAAAAGGCCCCCTTCCCCCGTGACACCAAACCAAAAAGATTTTTAAATAGCGCCTAACCGACAAACACAAACAATGGCTTTTTCCATAAAATACTCCTCGCACAACGCCCACCCAACAAGCAATACAAAACAAAATTGGTTTTATTTTTTTTTTTTGTTATTTTATTAAAAGAATAATGTAGTTCTCCCCGTGTTATCAGGGCGGTTTCTACAAGAAGGGGTTTTTATTCATCAACAGTTCTTAAGAGTGATTAAAGAACACTTGAAGAAACCTCCTTAAAGTACATCATTCATAAGTGTAATTCACTTTATCAGTAGTTTTATAAGATACTTGATCATCCTCTCAAGACATCGTTTCGCAACTTGCATAAAACCGGATAAAAGTTTTGTAAAAGTTCAAGCGTTCAAGCGGAAATTAAATAAAAACCTATCCAATATATTGAACACTCCTTCATCTCAGCCACCAATGACAATTTTTTTTTTGACCATTCCATTGGATTCGCAGCCTACTGAGACTAACTTATCAAAAGGGTCTATGCGTTATGCGTAAAACGAATGAAATAAAATGGTGCAATGTGTCGCAAGTTGAAAACCGAAATGCATAACTCATTATATTTGATTTTATGCCAGTTGTGCAAGTTAAACCTAACGTCTCAGGTAGTGCGTTATATGGCACACCACCGTCGAAATACAGCGCAGTACTTCTGACGTAAGGTTTAATGTGCACTACGATTGTAAAATGTTATGCTAATGTTGAATTCTCCCGAGTGTTAGTATATCATCTGAGCGAAAATCGATTTTTCTCATGATCCGCACGTTTAATCCAAAGTCGGAAGTAGTGCGCTGGAATCGCTCAGTGATCCACTACACAGTGCACTTCCTCCAATGCTAGGTTCAGCGTACAGATCAAGAGAAAAATCATCTTTCGCTCAACTGATGTTTTAGCCATCGACGCAATATTATTATCTGTTCTTCTTCCCAAATCCATTGTTAGCATATTCATTTTTTTAATGTTTTAATCGCCTTACGCTGGTAAATAAAAACAATAAATTATAAGCTGTAATGATGACCAACAATTATGCATAGGCACTTTTGATTTGAAAGTTCACATTTTCTTTGTTTATGATGTGCCTTCTCCACAATGATTTTATGGCTATCTTACAAAAGACTTTTTTACCTTGAGCAATTCAAACAAGTTTTATTCAAGCGTTACTCCTTTTTTTCAAGAATAGAACAAGTAAAGATGAACTTATCGCTCTCCTAAAACAATCTGGTTAGTCTTGTGCAAGAAATATTAGTTTTATATGCGTTTTATGGTAGTTTTAGATAAAACCATTGAAAAAATGGCGAGCGCGGCTATTCTGGATTCCCTCGGAATGGTAGCCATTTACAAAAAGTATGCAAAAAACTCTCGTTTTTCCAATGCTACGAACAATTTCTGTTGTTTAAAATACATTCTGAAACTTAAAATGAATTGTAGACAAAATTCATTCAAGATCTAACAATTTATCAGCCTTGTCACCTAATTGTTGAATTTTCAAGTATTTTTTATTTTTTAAATAAATCAATGTTCTAGCAATGATTCCGTGGCGCATTAAAATTTTCGAACTTTTATGTTATAAAACACCAATAAACTGAACGTCGCATGAAAAATTTATCAATTGCAGGCAAAAATCTCATGCATTTATGGTCAATTTTACAATTAATTTACATACGTATCCACTTTGGAAAAGAAACATCATATGTATATCGATGTTTTTCTTTTTCTTTTAAAAAAGTCTCCATTCAGCAGAACGAATCCAAAAATATCTTCGAAACATATTTGTGATGGACTGGAAGTGTTCTTAAAGAGGAAAATCATAAAACTACCGAAACTTGTGGTAGTTTTATCATAGATTTAAGCATGTCCTGCATGTCATTACAAGTATGTACCGATAAAACTATGAAGTTTTAAGCGAATCTTGGGAAATAGTCTTGAGAACCTCCTGTAGTATGGGCCTTTTTGAACTTATGAGGGTTTTATGGTTGTTTTATCGATGTTATGTTGAATATCTAGTTTTATGCGTGGTTTTATCAAATGATTCTTGAGAACTTCTTCAAGTGTACCTTAAAATTGAATTTGTTACTTGGGTTCCCATGTTAGCCTCCAATTCTATCGGATAGATGATCTCTTCCTCTTCCAAATGACCGTGGTGGATTGATTAGCTTGGTTTTCAATCACGAGAAATTCGCGGAAAAAGCCATTGTTTACGTTTGTCAGTTAGGCCCCTAATGAAAAATCTGTGTCGAAACTTTAGACGGGCCTTATTCAAATAAGGCCCGTGATATGTTGCATACTGTCATAACAAAGTAAATAGGATGCCTGGCTTCTGATTGGGAGACTACCCAGTGACTGAGAAGATTACACTCATTCTTGCAAAACCTATAAAGTTGTCAAAAAATGAGCAATCATAGCAGATTCCTCCTAAATGTAGATGAAAGATTTTCTCTGAAATAATCGTCAAAACAATACAAGCGAAATGACCAGGGGGCAATCATTAAGGATTTCGCTGTAGCTCACATGGATTTCAGTATCAATGTGATGAATATATGGTTGGGATGAATGCACCAACATGTTCTTCCTAACATAAAACACTTTCATATGTGCACATCGTCACGTCATTATAGGATTCGAAGCGAGTGTGAAAGAGTTAGTTGATTTGTTCTAACATGCCTGTCATGCCTTGGCATTGATCGATTTGTATTGATGGGCCATATTTCGACAAGGATTTTTCATTAGGGCCTAACTGACAAACGTAAACAATGGCTGTGTCGATTTCAATAGTCAGATGTCCTAAATTGTGACATGTCCAAAATTGTCAAAATCGTGTGAACTATGGTGCACCCAGCGAAATATACTTTCGATATTCAAAAGATTGCAGTGTTATTATTTGCTATAAGAAACCAGTATGAATTTCATAAATTTGCCTTATGAAATATAATGATGTTGAAAAAATAAAACTTGGGCAACCTAAATTCGGACCTTTAACGTGGAGGTCATGGGTCCAGTGACTTGCCCACTAGTATATCAACACTTGTAATCAGGAAAGCTTAAAGGCGTACAAGAACAACTTTGTGTGAAACAAAATCTATTCATAAGTCAGCCTCATTAAATTCCAAAGCAT
>JAHHFK020002511.1:0-295213 GCA_024533555.2 Aedes koreicus | reverse complement strand
TCGAGTATTAGTACACGACACTGAAGAAGTCTGCTCATTGTAGACGAAATACGCGCATCTGTCAAGATAAGCAATAAAGGTAGTTGAATTAAATGGAAATTACTAATCATTCTTCTTATTTTCTAGTTCGCGATTTTTCTCTTTCAACATAGGAGTCCGTCTTAAATTGTAATCGAAAGCTAAAGATCGTTTAACATGGCCACACGGCATACAAGGCTGCAGATAACGGATTCAGGCTCAGCAACCAGTGTTTTAGTACACTGCAAACGCTAGAATTTGCACATAATAAACGATTTCGCAATTTTTTGAACCCATCCACTTTAGATTTTCAACGTGGGTGTCCAAATTATTTTTTTCATCTTTAAATCTTGATGAATCATAACAAAACCTTAATCACTAAAAAAGGAGAGCTTCCCAATCTGCTGTCTAATCATTCGAAAACTGACCACTAGGGACGCTGTAAAAGAATATGCAGTGCCTGCAGATTTTAAGTGAATAGAACGTTAAGCCCTGGGTTGAATTCAACCAGCAGACTTGTCAGTCATTAAATCAATCAAAAACCTTCATGGTCACCTTTCGCCATCAATGCCACTTCCAAGCAGAAGTAGTGCAGAAAACGGCAGCAAGAGCGAATGAGATAATGCATTTATATCGGGTGACAATATTCATCGCCATACATATTTCGCCAGAAGGGACACCCATCACCATCGTCAATTTGTTCGTCGTCAGTTTCGTCTGGGACAGTCTCGAAATCCGAACCTCGCATCACACACAGTTTAATGGCCTCATACTCGTCGTCGTCGTCGTCATCATCATCGGTCTCAGGGATGGACATGGTCGCACTTCGCAGGGAGCGAGAAACCAGACTGAGGCAGAACTGACCTTAATGCAATTACCAATTCAATTTAAAATCTAAATCAAAATCAAGTGCAACATGTGGAACGAAAAATACAATTATTATGATGATAGTATCCCAGTGATTTTGAAATGTAATTATAATTTCACAGCATCGCTCGGCTGGCTTTCGCCGTTTAATATGTGCATAATAGGGTATGACTGGACTTGCTGTGTTGATGCTTTTCAGAGTTCGACTGATTGAATGAATCAACGTTCCCTTATAGTTTTAGATGGAAAATAGGAAAACTAAAAGCATTGTTTCCAATCGATGAATAATTATTTGTATTATTTGTATTAACAGGTTTTCTGGGCGAGTACTAATTCCAGTCGGTGCCAAAAACCAAATTCTGAATCGTAAAAATCTTGAATCTCGTCAGATCTTTCAGAAGGAAAGTAAAATCATTGGTTGGTTGATCATTTAGATCTTCAATTTAATCCTTTATAAACGTAGGACAAAGATCATGCGTACACAAACATGATTGTAGTGATTAGCGGAATGGATTTCATTGCCTTAATAGCCAAAACAAAACAAAAACTTCCCTTCTCTGCTAACTAAGGCATCAATGTGAAAACAAAACTAATTACCTTCAGCAACAACATCATCATTTTCGTTCAACTTAATAATTGTTACTTTCCATAAAAAAGAATTATTGATCGGGACGCTTGGCACCGGCTAAGTACCTATCTAAATGTTTACGACGACATCATTGAAAACGACCCTCCTGTACCCTGCTAAATCGTCTGCACAGGATCAGCGTAATTGGATTTCACTTTCCTTCCGTGCAATCGCCCATCGACGAGGAAGAAAATGTTGTCAACGCTTCCGTCTCCATATCTAACGAAAAGGTTTTTAATTAAGGTCGGAAAAGTTTTCCACTTTTTACGGTTTCGCCAGTACAAAGTTTAATGTTTACGGCACCATGCTGGATTCTGCTCCTGGCAAAGCGCAGTTATTTGGCGCCATCGACTAACGAGTGGTCTAGTACCTTTATATATTGTAAGCTTTTTCTTCTTTCTTGGCATTGCAAGCTTTTTATTCATCACAGTGGGCTCATTGTCTGCTCTCAACTTACAATAGTTTTCTAAATGCACTTCCACAGCTAATAATTGAGAGCTTTCGACTTCTGTACTATTTTGCATTAGTATGATTGTATGGCAAGTACAATCATAATCTAGGGAGTCGAGAAATTTTCCTTTATGAAAAATTCCTGGTCCAGATCGGACACCTAAATCAGCCACCTTCAGCATGCGGTTGGTGTGTAGCTGCGCTTCTCCCAAATGAGCTTCTCGAGGACTCATATAATGTATGCCACTGTTCTGAAAAAAAAAACAGAAATTAATTGCACTTTCATCAATCATAATGCGAGAATTGGCCATTAACTTTTTGACTGGTAAGTATAAGCTTTCAATTTGATTAAATAAACTCAACATCCATATTTAAAATGATGGAATATATGATCCTTTATAAACCGCGGAACACCGGAGAGTGAATTTCATGTTGTAACAACAAAAGGATGGGTTTATTGCTCTGATGGTGTGGAAATATTGATTATTCTGCATATTTTAATTAATTCGACGATTGAAGGGTACATGTTGCTCCATTTATTTTATGCTGCAAAAAAAACAGGTTACATACGCGCCAACATTAAGCACTATAGTATGTAAAATATGTTTTCCAGAGTCTTGATTATACCCAAGCATCGAAGCATCATCAAATCGTGTTTGTAAACCTTACTTATAAGAGTGAAAAGCATGTTTCTCTCTAATGGGAAGCACTGAGATGTTGTTTTTCATATAATGGTTATGATGATGATGATTATCCTGCCAAATACCTCCATAACGGTTTGAGCTCGACGATTTATCTTCAAGATAATTAAATATTGAACAATAATACAATAATATGTGCAGCCGAAAACAATAACAATCTAATAACATGTACAGATATTTTACCTCTGGATTATTTTCCATTACTTTACAGCAATACTCGCATTGATTTCAGCTTCAAATGTTCGTGAACATTGCCTAGTGAACAAAAAGCCCGACAAAACTCCGGATTTTAGCAGTAACTGAAAACCCGCAACGAAAGTTCAAAAATTCTGACAACAATTGCATTTTTAAGACATTTAGGACATTCAAGAAGACGCTCCACAAGTGTGTGTGTGTGTGTGTGTGTGTGTGTGTGTGTGTGTGTGTGTGTGTGTGTGTGTGTGTGTGTGTGTGTGTGTGTGTGTGTGTGTGTGTGTGTGTGTGTGTGTGTGTGTGTGTGTGTGTGTGTGTGTGTGTGTGTGTGTGTGTGTGTGTGTGTGTGTGTGTGTGTGTGTGTGTGTGTGTGTGTGCGTCTATTTTAACAAGTTTATGGAAATCCTTATGGACTGAGCTTACACAGAGGCCTGCACTTGGTCATCATGCACTGTGTTAGAGTTTGGTCAGGGTCGACCTTTGAGAAAAGGCCGACTTCTGATCCCACTAAAACCCGGTTCCTTCTTGCCCAAGCGGACCCCCCTCCCCCTACGGGACTGCCCTATGGTATTAATTCGTGGAGGGCACAGCCATTTTGCTCTCACCTCACTTGGTTCTGCCATGCAGCTGCCCTCTTCAACGTTATCAAGATGAGTAGTCCCTAACGGTCAATCTACCCTACTCCAACGGAGAATTACCCGCCTGTGGATCCCAAAAGCGAATGACTGTGAGCCATTTTGCTCCTACATACTGACGCCATCGACTAGAGTCCTACCCGACTGCGGATCTACCAGATAATTACGGACAGATCCCCGTGTCCGAATCGATGCAAGTATTGCCTGACGCAACCATGACCAGACAGAAACTGCGTGGGGTTGAAGTTTACGTCTCCGTGCTTCTTCTTCATCCAGATCGACAAATGCGGTACGACAAATTTCTCCGCTGGTAACATTCACTGTCCTCCACGAAAGTGATGCCAATCGGAATCATTCCGGCAATGACGCATACTACTTCCGATGAAATAGTTCTGTACGCATTCACGTCTCGCATGACCATGAGCCTGAATGTACTGTTCAACTTCGTCCGGTTTCGCTTGATTTCTAGCGCTGCGACCCAGGCTGGATCTCCGTATCTTAGTATTGATGATGATACACTACCCAGTAGACGCCGCTTACTATTTCTAGGTCCGTAGCATGATTCTGGCTACCGCATTGCTGGCCTTCGCTGCCTTCCCACAGGCATAACCTACGTGGTTGTTGGAGTTTAGCCGGTCGTCGATCATCACACCAAATACTTCAGCACGCGCTTCGAGGCTATGGCAAGCCCTCCGATGATGATTTCTGCTCGCTGTACCGCTTTGCTGCTGCTGCCCATCAGCACCTCAGTTTTATGGTGAGCTATGTGCAGCTTCGTCCCCTGCATCCAGTTTTCAATTATGCCGATTGCTTCGGTCGCTAGCATTTTCACTCCTTCCAGTGTTTCGCCTTTCACTAATAATACGATGTCATCCGCAAAGCCAACGATCACTACGCCTAAGGGAAGTTTCAGCGTCAGCACTCCGTTGTACATCCCGTTCCAAAGTTTTGGGACAAGGATGGAACTATGCGGTACTCCAACCATGATGTTCACCGATCTCGGACCCACGGAGGTCTCATAGATCAGCACCCGGTTCTGAAAGAAACTCTTCAAAATTCTGCATAGGTAATCAGGAACCTTCATTATGTGCAGCGACAAGGCGATAGCCTCCCAGCTGGTGCTTTTGAAGGCGTGCTTAACGTCGATCGCTACAACGGCGCTACATCGATTGCCTCTCCGCTTCTGTTTTGACGACTTTACGGCTGTCTCGACCACTGTCCGAATAATGCCCACCATAGACTTCCCTTTCTGGAGCCCGAATTGCATCCTCAATAGCCCGTGCTTGCTCCCGGCAAATTTCGTCAACCTATTGAGGATGATCCTCTCCAGGAGTTTCCCGAGTGTATCCAACAGGCATATTGGCATATACGATGCTGGATCCCCCGGAGGCTTTCCTGTCTGTGGTAGCAACACCAGCTTCTGTATTTTCCACCTGTCCGGGAAATAGCCTTCCTCTAGACATTTCTGCAGCACATCCCTGAACATTTCCGAAAGTGCCTGAGTCGCCACACAATACGGTACGCGTCGCCCCAGAGGTTAGCATCAGCAGCTCGGCACAGTTCGTTGAGGCAGTACGTCTGGCTCAGTCATATTTCTCGATTTAATTTGTCCCTGGCCGCTCGGAACAACAACCTACGCACCTCTCTATCTGCTGTGGTTTTAGTTCTCTGGACATATCTTCCGGCTCTGAGACAACTAGCGCAAAGTTTACTGAGTTGCTCACACCACCAGTAAGTGCCGCTTGTGCTTCGGCTCCAGTTTCCTCGGCATGGTTGCGTTGCATACCCTTACTAACGTATTCTTCAGCTAAGGTCTACAGTTGTAACAGTATTTTTTGGGCTATATAAGGTGACGATATGTGTTCATACATATTAAATGAATCTTTCAGAAGGGCAACAGTCAAAGTGATCTTTATGATCCTCTAGATAATCTAAACTGTCCTGGAGTTTAGAAATTGAAATCTGCGGTAGTTACAGTAGCTTTTTGAGATTTACAAAGTTACGTCACGTATTCAGTGAATATTTTCGAACGGTAAAAAACATAAGAAGATAATCTTGGGGGTGGTATAGGTCATTCAAAAAGTCCTGGCGTTCAGAACATAAGATTTACAGTTGTATCAGTAATTTTTAAGGCAAAACGAAGTTACAATAAATATTTAAACATAAAGATTGTACTCGCAAAAAATGCAACAGACAAAAATGATCACCAAACTTTCATTTTAAGTCGGATATTTTTGAAACTCTCAGAGAATAAATAATCACATATTAGCTAATTTTTTTTTGCAAAGCTGATATATTCAACCTCCTCTCCTAGGCTGAATGCCCACACCTTGGACTTAACGCTACCCATAAAATCCTGTGCAACACTTCTGCCATGTTTCTTACAAACTTTCATCCACTCATTCTTCAAATACTTGTTGTTTTTGAAGACCTTCCCTGTGTTCCGAAGCTTGCCCTTCATAATCTCTCAGAATTTTCTATTGGGCGAAGTTCTGGCGAGTTTGGCGAATTTGCCTCCTTCACCACAAAAACCACATCGTTGGCTTCGTACCACTCCATCACCGGTTTCGCGTAATGGCACGATGCCAGATCCGGCCAAAACAGAGTGTTACCATTGTGGGACCGGAGGAAGTGCAGCAGGCGCTTCTGGAGGCATTCTTCTTTATATATTTGGCCGTTGATGGTGCCGGTCGTTATGTACGGCTTGCTGACTTTGCTGCTCCCATAGATCGCCTGCCACACCAAGTACTTCTTGGGAAATTTGTCGACCTTCTTATTCCGGAACTTCTTCGGGACATCCAGGCGGGACTTGCCGACGACAAACTCCAGGCCCGGGATCTGCTTGGCGTCCGCTTAAATATACGTCTCGTCGTCCATGACAACACACTTCTTTAAAAAAATCCCAAAATAGTTTGTTTTGAATACGTTTTCCAACACTTAAATTTAACACAATCACTGTCAAGACTACTATTTTCTTCAACGTTAATTATTATGGTTTCAAGATCGGTTTTTATTTCCTCTGTTCGGGACATAAACCACTGCGACCAGTAATTTGATCTATTGTAGTATATCCCGTATTTTTAATTTTTTTTAGTGCATGTCGAGTTAAAGACTGTATTCGATGAAATTTGGACACACGCAATTGTTCGTAACTTTTTAGCGTGTGGGTAAAAATTATTGAAATTTTAACTGAATGTATTTCATTGTGTTGTGTCAATTGTGTAATGAGTTTCGTGAAAAACGGTCGAGTAAAAACCTCGGAGTAAAGCGGGATTTTGTGTACCGAACCATCCGAAAGTACCATGACACCTGCTCGTTGGATGACCGGAAGAGATCCGGTCGTACTCGTACGGTGCGGACTGCACGAGTTGTTAAAGTGGTCAGGGAACGGATTAGACGAAAATCACAGCACTCTGTACGTAAAATGGCCGCAGATCTGAATGTTTCGAGATCGTCAATGCACAATATACTGCAAAATGACCTCGGATTCCAAGCTTTCAAGAAACGTAAGGTTCACGGAGTTTCGGAACCTTCCAAGCAGAAACGACTCGAAAGAGCAAGTCTGCGGTGGGGAAGAATTTATCTTTTCCGACGAAAAGTTATTTGTCTTGCAACAATCCCACAATGTCCAGAACGACAGATTGTGGGCTCTCTCTTCTAGAACTGTTCCAGAGAGTGATAGGAATATTCCACGGTTGCGTCAGTGATGGTTCGGGGAGGAATTTGCAAGCGAGGCAAATTACCACTGGTATTCATCGAAAAAGGCGTTACAGTGAATGCCGTACATTATAAAACGGAAGTTTTGGAGAAAGTTGTCAAGCCATATGTACAAAAGGTGTTTGAAGATGATCACTATGTGTTTCAGCAGGACGGAGCGCCATCGAATACTGCAAATCACGTTCAGGGCTGATGCCGAGATAATATGACCGACTTTTTGGACAATAATGAATGGCCTTCCAGTTCACAAGATCTGAATCCCTTGGATTATTGCGTATGGTCATACATGCTGGCGAAGGTAAATGACCACAGGGCGTCTAATATGAACCAATTCAAAACCGTAATCAAACGAATTTGGGACGAAATGCCGATGGAAGTCGTGCGTGCCGCCTGTGACGGTTTCGAAACACGTCTGGAGCTGGTCAAAAAGGTTAAAGGCGGTATTATTCCAAAACATATGCTGTAGTTGAACACTATTATATTGCAATATAATGGGTAAAGTTATCAATAAAATCTGGATTATCGATTTGAAATAAATAGAGTTTTATTTTGTTTGAGAATATATTGGACACGGTGTAAATGAATTCTAATCATGTTTTCCTTATTCCAAGCTCATCCTCGGTGACTCAATCCGAGTACTGTCGCTTTTCACAAGACATAAAATGTAATAAGGACAAAGGAATATATGTTCCTTTGACTACAAAAACAAATATGTTCCCTAGTTTGAATTAATTCAGACTAGGGTTCGGTGGTAGATCTGATACCCCGTAACGCACCATGAAAAGGTAATCCACCAGCGTTACGGGTCTCGATTACTTTCAAATCCGACTTTATAACAATACTAACAGAAACCAAATAAGTGTATGCATGGTCATTCAAAGTTTTACTGTTCATGGAAATACACGTATATTCATTAACCAATTGATTTAAATTTTTAAAAATCTGATAATCGTTTCAAGTGCTTTGGACTATAATTATCACAGGAAATGATAATAAAGTCATCAGCAAGTATGTTTAGCTTACTAGAAACTACAAAAACCTCAAACCAGTTTTCTAATATGACAAGAAAACACTGGTGACTAGAACTGCTACTAAGAAGAGTTACCATTTGCATCAATCAAACCAATAGCAACATGACAGTCACATTCTGGCATGACAGGGAATTAATAATAATTGTCGCCATACGATAAAACCACAAACCGCACATGCTTCCTACGAAAAAAAAAACCCGCCGATGGTTTTGCGGTTTTAACTGCCTCCCCTAGCGACGATCGGTAAACGAATAAGAGAACAAGTCTCGTTTGGATAAAAAAAAAGTATGAAATTTATTGTCTTAAACAGTCAGTACTGTTCTGTCTGGAAGGTGTTTCCTAATTTTCCCAAACGCCATATTTTCCACCGTGCGCAAATATATTTCGAGCTTTTGGTAATACGCCCTATATAGTGTAGGCAGCTCAGCATCAGTCCTCGATGGCATGCAATCTGCCGTGTTGACCTTTGTATTATATCTCGAGGGCACTCCTTTGCGTGGCGAGACTTTCACTCTCACCCCATGTCTATAAAGCACGTGCTTCTTGTCTCAACGATTCTCGTGAGGAACACACCGATCCGGTAATTCTACGCCCCATGGTAGCGAGTGCTTTCTTCGTGCCAGAGCACGGTCAGACTGAACTAATACATCAATGCATAAATAAGGTTCAATAGACTGATACAAATTTTCAAATTCTCTCTCCCTTATGCTTAAATGATTTCAAATTACCTTCTCTCCTAAAAATTGGAAACTGACACTGCACACGGCATTTGTAATTCACTTGAAAACTCTTATGAAGGAAGCAAACATTCCGTTCACTGTCTACTAGCCTTTCCTTCAATCCTTCTGTAGAAGTGATTTATACATATTATGATAGGAAATTGTATCAGCTACAGCTTTTCCAAATGTAGTTTTTGGTGACGACGTCAAATGAAAAAGTTATTAATTATTTATGAGATTGATAATCTTTTGGTAGGATCAAACAGTAGTTCAGTTAGCATCACAATATTGTGCAGTATGACATAGAAGCCATGATTGTTGTGCTCTATCCTACGTGCCAGATACATCAATGTTGCCGGCAGAGCAGCTAAATAAGCCTAATTATAAGACACTAGTGACTTTAATGATTTAACAGATAAGCAATAAAGGTAGTTGGAATTAAATGGAAATTACTATTCTGTCTACTACTCATTTTCTAGCTTTGGTATCTTACATTTATTCGAAAAGTGATGTTGTGAGAAACTGTTACTAAGAAAAATGTTTATTTGTTAGGCTAGATGCTTTCACAGTAAATTGATTTAGTGAGTTTTAAGAGCAATGCAAGCCTTTCATTGTGCTGTGCACAGCCAGTTTAGATCTAAATTAGCTCTAATTTTCAAAAAAAAACAACCCCCTCCCTTCCTCCCCCCAACCACCCCCACACACCAATACAAAACAAAAATAAAAAAAATAAACAACAAAAAACAAAAACCACAAAACACACACACCCACCCAAAACAGCCCCAAAACCACCCCCCCCCCCCCCCTCCAACCATTCTGATACCCCTACCAACAACCCACCAATTTTCTTCTTCCTCCCCTGTACATTTACAGCCGTAGTAATTATTTGATTAAGGATGAAAAAAAATACAAAAAATAAATTTATTTTCATATTCCTTTTTAAAAGTAAGAAAATTAGCCCAGGCATATACTACTTTCCCCACAAGGAAGAAAAAAGCTTGATCCACTTAGTGTTTGGCCTCACACACCTCACCAATCAGACTAAGGCCGGCGTGGCCTCTGCTGTACACAGAAGTTGTTTCCATTGTAATCGGTCCATGGCTGTACCTCGCCAGCCTCGCTGTCTGCGGAGGATCCGCAGGTCGCCTTCTACTTGATCGATCCACCTTGCTCGTTACGCGTCTCTTCTACTTGTACCTGTCGGTTCGATTTCGAGAACCATTTTCACAGGGCTGTCGTCCGACATTCTTACGACATGCCGAGCCCATCGTAGTCGACCGATTTTGCGATGTGTACGATGGGAGGTTCTCCCAGAAACTGGTGCAATTCGTGGTTCATTCGCCTCCTCCACGTTCCGTCTTCCATCTGCACTTCACCGTAGATCGTACGCAGCACCTTCCGTTCAGAGACTCCAAGGGCGCCTTGGTCCTCCACTAGCAATGTACATGTTTCGTGACCGTAGAGAACTACCGGTCTAATTAATGTCTTGTAGATGGTCAACTTTGTGGTTCAGCGAACTTTGTTCCACCTTAGCGTCCTTCGGAGTCCAAAGTAGGCACGATTGCCAGCCATAATGCGCCTTTGTATTTCTCTGCAGGCGTCGTTATCAGCGGTCACCAATGAGCTCAGATACACGAATTCGTCTACTACCTCGATTTCATCACCGTCGATCTGAACTCGTGCTAGGAGGCTAACTTTGTCTTCTCGTGCGCCTCTTCCCTTCATGTATTTTGTTTTCAACGCATTGATCACAAGCCCAATCCTACCAGCGTCAGCCTTAAGTCTGATGTACGTTTTCGCTGAGTCTGATGTATGTCTCAAAGTTATGTGCTACGATATCAACGTCGTCGGCGAAGCCAAATAGTTGGACAGACTTCCTGGAGATCGTGCCACTAGTGTCTATCCCAGCTCTTCAAATCACACCCTCCAGTGCAATGTTAAACAACAAACACGACAACCGTAACCCTCTCCGAGATTCGAAGAGACTCGAGAGCGTCCCTAATACTCGGATGACACACATCACTCGATCCATCGTTGCTTTGATCAACCACGTCAGTTATTCCGGAAATCCATATTCGTGCATGATTTGCCATAGGCAGGGTTGCTGCTCGCGTTTATCCAATAAATGCACTCGTTGGCCGATAGCTCTTCTCATACAATGTTTTCCGTGACGCGATGTATGACAAAGTGATGGCATTTGAAATTTGCTACAACTTCCATCCATCGCGTTACGACAAGCGATTTGTTTTGATATAGATAATCGCGCTTATTCACCACTCACTCGCCGCGATGCATCGCATCGCATCGCCGTGAGTAAGTGGTGAATAAGCGCGATTATCTATATCAAGGCGAATCGTTCGTCATGATACGATGGATGAAAGTTGTAGCAAAATCCAAATACTATTACTTTGTCATACATCGCGTTACGGAAAACATTATATGAGAAGAGATATCGGTCAACGAGTGCATTTATTGGATAAACGCGAGCAGCAACCCTGGCCATAGGTCACGATCGATTTGAAATCGATGAAAAGATGATATATGAGCACATTGTATTCGCGACATTTCTGCAGCCCTCGACGAATCGCGAAAATCTGGTCCGTAGTAGCGCAGGCACCCATGAATCCGCTTGGTATTGCCCCGCGAACTCCTTTGCTGACAGGCGGCGGCATATCATTTGGGAGAGCAACTTGTAGGCAGCGCTCAGTAGCGTGATCGCACGATAATTGCAGCAATCCAGCTTGTCGCCCTTTTTATAGATGGGACACACTATTCCTTCCATCCAATCCTCCAGTAAACATTCCTCCTCCTAAATCTTGGTAATTACCCAGTGCAGGTGCTCGTCGAAGTACTGCTTCCACCTTTCAATCACCTCACACTCTCCTGTGAGAAGGATGCCATTCAGGTCTCTGCACATATCAGCTTGTAGTACGTAGCCTTTGCGCGAGCTTTTCAACTTCTCAGAGAATTTGTGTGTGTCGTTAGCACGGTACAGTGCTTCCATTTCTTCGCGGTCTCGATCTTCCCTCTGGCCCTTTTTCTTCGAAGAATAGAATTTTGTCTGTTTCGTGCCTGTCTATGCCGTTCCACATTCGCTCTCGTACGGTGTTGCCGCATTCTCGCCCGTGCTGCATTCTTCTCCTCTACTAACTGCTTGCATTCGCCATCAAACCAGTCATTTTTTCGATTCGGTGCAGAAGTACCTAATGTCACTAGTGCAGTGCTACCAATGGCGGTTCGAATATTTCTCCAGCCATCCTCAAGAGTAGCTGCGCCAAGCTGCTCTTCCGTTGGTAGGGCTGCTTCTAGCTGTTTCGCGTATTCCTGGGCAACTTCGGTTTCCCGTAGTAGCTCAATGTTAGGTCGTGGCGTCCACATTCGACGCGTTTTGTACACCGTCGAGAGTTTTTAGCGCATATATGCTGCAACTAGGTAGTGGTCCGAGTCAATATTCGCGCTGCGGAATAGAAGAATTTCCCGTCGATTAGAACATAGTCGATTTGATTCTCTGTTCGTTGGTCAGGTGGCTTTGTGGATGTCTTTACGGGGGAAGAAGGTACTTCGGACTACTAAACCACGGGAGGCCGCAAAGTTCACGCATCGTTGGCCATTATCGTTCGATACGGTATGCAGGCTGTTAGGCTCTATTACCTGTCTGTACATTGCCTCCCATCCTACCTGAGCGTCACCAATGACGACTTTTACGTCCCGCTGCGGGCAGCCATCATACACTTGCTCTAGCTGCGCGTAGAACGCTTCTTTTTCGTCATCGGGTCTCCCGTCGTGTGGACAGTGTACGTTGATGATGCTGTAGTTGAAGAAACGACCCTTGATCCTCAGCTTGCACATTCTAGCGTTGATCGAAAACCATCCAACCACGCGTTGACGCATTTTGCCCAGCACTACAAAGCCGGTGCCCAGCTCGTTTATGGTACCACGGCTCTGGTAAAAAGTAGCCGCTCGATGCCCGCTTTTCCATACCTTCTGTCCTGTCCAGCAAACCTCCTGCAGTGCTACGACTTCGAAGTTACGTGGTTGAAGTTCGTCGTAGATTATCCTATCGCAGCCAGGGAAGCAGAGCGATTTGCAGTTCCATGTTCCAAGTTTTCAATTGTAGTCCTTAATTCGTCGCCTAGGTCTTTGCCGATTGTTTCGGTCCGTATTAACTTCTCTATCATTTGTAACATTGGTTTTTTTTAAGGGTGGCTTGTTGGGCCTTAGTGTTTGGCAGCTACTTTTTAATTACTGCGGCGCATCTAGTAGCCGTAACGAGAAGCCGCATTGACAGCGTAGTGACCCGGAAGGTTTTTTAACTTAGTGGTGAAAGATTCATCAGTATTGATACTCATGCTCATAAATTATCAAACATGGACCGCAAGAGACGGGACTACATTTTGCACATTCACGATTGAAAATCCGACGTGGTCATGAGGAATGATCGCAAAGTTTCCTGTCAAACAATTCCTAAAATCCACTGTGAATACCTTGCTGAAACGTTACCGGGATACACTATCTCTGGATCGCACAAAACAAAACAATCGTAGAAGGGGACTATCAGAAACTTCGAGAAAGTCCGTCAGGCAATCCGAAACAATCCTGGGATCTCCTTGCGTGATTTAGCGAAAAGATTCTCTGCACCGTACAGTACAGTTCGACGAATCTGTGGGCGTGACAGGTTTCAGTCGTTCCATGCCTTGCCAAGTACCCCAACAAGTCCCGGACACAGAACCTGGTTGCCAAAAATGCTGTTCGAGCAAGTTCTGACGAAATACAGCAGATGCATTTGTTAAAACGTACTTTGGACAACTCCCGGGACACAAATTTTACCTTGTCAAACGCAAGGATGATGCTTCATGTAGATTCAAAGTTGATGATATGGCAAGGCATCTGCAGTTGTGGAAAGAAAACGAAGGCTTTCATCACTGCAGTGACTATGAATGGGCAGGCAAACAAGGAGGAGTGTCTTCAGAAGCGATTTTTGCCATTCATTCAATCGCGCGACGGTCCGGTGAAGTTCTGGCCTGACTTAGCCAGCTTCCATTACAGCCTGGATTTCATGGAATGGTATCAACAGACTTTTTTTTTTCCTCTGTTCGGGACAAAAACCACTGCGACCAGTAATTTGATCTATTATAGTATATCCCGTATCCTTTGTTTCGTGCATGTCGAGTTACTTCATCACTATTGAGAAATGATGAAGTATTCGTTTTTTCACAGTTGTCTTTGTTTGTTTTGTTGGCAATGAATCGACTTTTATTGAAAGTTTCCGCTATTTAAACCCTTTGTGAGTGATAGCACTCTTCACAGGTGCGCCCCTTTATCAGTCAAAACCGGATTCATTGCAAACAAAACCATCAATGACTCCGATACTGACCATGCATCAGAACCCTAGTCATAACTAATTCAAACTATAGAACATTAAATAGAAAATGAGAATTCACATAAATAAAGACTTACCATGTTTTCCTTATTCGAAGCTCATCCTCGGTGGCACAATCCGAGTATTGTCACTTTTCACAAGGCATAAAATGTAATAAAGACTAATATATGTTCCTTTGACTACAAAAACAAATATGTTCCCTAGTATGAATTAATTCAGACTAGAGTTCGGTGGTAGATCTGATACCCCGTAAGGCACCACGAAAAGGTGATCTACCAGCGTTACGGGTCATCAACAGACTTACCTCACCAACTGTCGGTGGAAGAAAGAGGAGGTTTGCCGAGCACAGTCGTTCATGTATATTGCCCGTTTAACGACTATGTTCTGTCACACTTGCAACGGTATGGCAGACGTGTGTCTTATCATTAGTTAGTTAAGCTCTACCCACTTAGCATAAGGTATGCTACACAATATTGACGTTATTGAAAAAACTCTCAACCCAAAAAATTGTCCAAATTTTCTTCTCATTGAAAAATATTGGGCAATTAACAAAAACACACTGAAAAATGTGAAAAAAAAAAACAATGATATTTGCAGAAGTTGTGGAAAAAGATGGCAATTAAGTTGACAGCTCTACTTTGTAAAAAAAATGTTAGCTGGTACTTTTCATTGTTTTTCAAATCTCTATCTCAAAATAGTGACATTTATGCATGATGACTTTTGCAAAGTTTTTTGGGAAATCATGGAAAATCTGAAGAATAGTGCTACGATATAACGTGGTTTTTATTTCTTTGCATTGTTGTCGTGCTCTTTAAATAATTGTTCTGAAAAGTGCTAACTTAAGTCACATAGAGTTTTCTCGAATGAGCTGTATCTGTGAACTAGTAGGACATAATCGAATTATTAAGAAGTCACATCATAGAATATTCAATTGATGTTTTGACGAGCTTTACGTCAGACACCCTCCACAATTTCTTAGACACTTTGCTTGACAACCAAGTTGGCCATTTTATTCCACCATATCTGCATCTCAACAGCACTCCGAGTTCTCAACGGCTTCTGCTTGAAGATTGCCCAATATTTTTTTTATATATGACGGAATTCAGGGTAGTTGTTTGGATTTAAGACGAAATTCGCCAAATTTACGATGGAGTTCGCCAAATTGTGCTGGTACCACTGACTATTATGGCAGCATTCCAATCCTGACCAAAATTCCACAGATCCTTTGAGTAATTTACGGCAGAATGCGTCTCTGCAGGCACTCTTTCTTATATAATTTGGAGCTCTTAAGTTCATTTGTAATGAATAATTTCGTTTTTTATCAGTTGGGTTTAATCACCGTGGACTATTTGATTTTGGTTGGTCGTACTTTGGTTTTTTGTCTACAGTTACAAACCTCTTATCAGATAATTTTCAAGCAAGTTTTATACTTGCAGGCGTCTTCTCTTTGACCTGTGGTAATTGGGAACTTTTACCCATGAAGCGCTGACCAAAGTCCATCTGGACATTTGCTTTGTCATCCAGTAAACATCCTTGGGAAGTTTTTAAAATCTTGCTTTTCAATTTCGGAACGAGCGTTTTGGCCAATAGGTTCTTCTTCAGTGTTTGGCTGCCTACTTGTATGATAACAAAGATAAACTTCTCACAGATGTATCCTCCGAAGTGTAGTTTGATCGTAGTAGTATCGTTAGTTCTACTGCATTGCGTAACCCGGTCGAAGCGGTAGTTTTTATGCCCAAAACTCTTTAAGAACGTCGCGCACGGTAGATTGAACCAGTTTCAAAGATTACACGATTTCTAGACCACGTCGAATTTTTAATACCAGTTTTCAAAATGAATTTTACTTGCATCAAGCATAACTTTTTTGGGGTAAGTGCGCATATCGTGATGAAACATTCAGGAAAAAGTGAAAAATAAAATCAAAACAAGCTGCAGTCAAAACATTCTTGAGCTGTCCATCAGCATAACTGCTATAAAATGATCATTGCGTCCAAATGCTGAATGGTTTAGGTTTTATTAATATTAAAGAGGAACTTTAATAAAGAAAATAGTTCAATTGTCTGTTCCATAGAAAAAACGGCACAAAAAGTTTAAAAACTTCGTGATAATTTGTTATATTATTGCGTATCAAAAAAAAACTTAAACACGTATTTTTGTCATGTGATAATGGTGACCAATTTCGTGTAAGGTGGTCTGAACTATCGATGTTATTTTTTTTTTTTCAAAAATGCCATACAATAAATCATGCTGCATGGGACTTTTTGTTACAACACCTGTGGACCCTTTTTCCCGAGAGCCCGGATCTTGCACGTGCGTCTCCTAAAGCTTACCCCGGTCCAGATTTCATCCGAAGTTTAGCATAGCCTTTCATAGCGGAAGCAAAGTATGCGAAGCCGTGCAACGGTACTTTGCCCTTTATCTTTGCGGAGCGAATCTTTAGGTCAGTCATACTGCGCACGAGTCATCCTCCTTCGTTGCACGCCATACTAAAGCACGTGAGCGGCACCATCACGTTTCGCCGCCATTGCCACAGACATCAAAGCTTCATCTGGGAGGCCGTTCCTAACCGCTATCCTTGAGTCGCGAGCCTTCATCCGTCGCCAGTCATCGAGTCGTCATTTCATGAAAAACCCTGCGCAGGTATGTGAGCATGTTTGTTTCATTGCCAGGATTTTGAACTTTTCAGTAAACTAGCAGAGAAGCCAAACAGGAACGAATGATCAAAATATAAATCAATTAAAGATCAAGTAAACCATTTGTACCGTTTTAAATGTTGCTCATTGAATAAAAATCGCATGTTACGTTACGTTTGTTTCTTTCCGTTTCGCCTGTTTGAGTAGGCACACACTTCCTTTCTACATTCGGCACTATCTATCGTTCCGTGATTGAGTCAGAGAGTCCCTTTCCGATAAATTTATTTGTACCTTGCAGTTTAATTAAAGAATTTAGCGTTTCCAAAATATATGTTTTAACCGTTAATAACACTAGTTTACAGAATAAATCATTTGCAATTAATTTTTCCTTTTCTAGTAATGTTATACCATTAATACCCGCCGATCAATGGTCATCCCATTTAAATTTGGAAAAAAATACCCACCGTCGTATTGAGAGTGCGCTTAGCCACTCGTTTATTCAAAGAACCTTTTAACTTAGTTAATGAACGGCTACATTGGCTGCATATAATGTATGCATTTAAAAAAAAGGACTGATTTTAGCGATTATTTATAAGATAGCTCAATTGTAACAAACCAGTTGTGAACAGAAAAAAAAATGACAGCGTTATCAGTTGATTTGCAGCAGCCATGGGGAAAACAGTCAAGCAACTACGCTCATTGGTTTCTTCGTACTACCAGCTCCACTCCGGAGCAAAGAAGTTGGATAAGGCACTTCGTGTCCGCCGGATATAGCCGATCCGGTATTTATAACATCTTCAGTGCCGTGCGACCGTAAAATGCAAGGTGACTTCATTGCACAGTGGTCCAGTAAGCTACTTTAGGCGACATGAGGTTTTCAATGGAAATTTGTGGTTTTAGAGCTTTGGTTACTTCTGAGAACTTTTTGCAAACTTGTTGTACTACAATTTGTATGAAAGTAATTTTTTCGTGCATTGAACGCAAGAGTAGCGTGCATGCTACATTTTTAATAGGCGAATATCGTGAGATGGTATGTTCAGCAAAGTTGTAGAAATTGTTCTTATAAAAAACTTTGTAGAACATTTTTTTTTTTCTAGCTTCAAAGCCTACTGCGATAATTTCGAATTTTAGTAAAAAATCGTTTTACGACTTAAAGTCACTCATTTTTATCTTTTACCAGCTTTCTATGTTCTACAAAGTTATTTGTTTTGACATATGCTAACATTTTGCTGAATACCGTTGCCATACCGAGATCCTCAGTCGTATGATTTTCCGTTTACTCCTTCTTCGGCAAAATTCGGAAAAGGGTTTCTACTTTCGTTTTTTCTCGATCTTCTTGGTTTCGAGCACAATCTTCCCGTTTAACCAGACTGAATTCGTGGTTAAAAAACGATCCTTGGAGCGACAACTGTTCAACCATAATTTTCTGATCGTCAGAGCGAAACACTTTAATCGTTTTCGTGATGTAACACAATCAATATCAGTATAAGAGAAACCGTTGACGAAGAAAATTGTTCAAACATTCATTTTTTTTTTGTCTTTTCTATGATAAGGTCTCCCAAATCCCGGCGTTACACTTCCATGTTGAAAACTCACAATATAATGTTTTTTTTTTCCTATGACTTCTTTGATTTCAAAAATTAGCTAAAGGGTGCTCCGATCAAAATTTGGTCAAACGGGAATGTGTGTGGTCGATCAGAGTTTTTATTAATATGTAAGTCAAAGTTCAGTTAATACAGAATACAGGAGAAATATTCTATATCTCCTGTATTCTGTATTAACTGAACTTTAAATTAAGCTAAGCTTCCTTTTTACCGAATGCGAATTGCCGGGTCTTTCGTTTAACACCTGCCATAAGATTTTGTACAGTCTCCTTGTCCACTTTATTTGCCGCAGAAAGCCAGTTTGCCTTGAACTGTTTCTTGCTCACAACAGCTTTTTGAGTCTTCTTAAGGTTCCGCTTGACGATGGCGCAATATTGTTCGATTGGGTGGAGCTCTGGCGTGTTGGGAGGGTTCATGTCCTTGGGCACCACTTGAACGTTGTTGGCAGCATATCACTTTATGGCCTTTTTTCCGTGATGCCAAAATCGGCCAGATAACTTGATGAACTTGATGGTCGGTTTAAAGGCTGAAGTTCCATCACATTGAATCCTGGAGAGTCTGAGCTGTGTAGTGGAATACCATCACATTAATGAAATCAGCAGTCTGATTAATTTCTTAGTTTAATTGATATTTTAACATGATAAACGGTAATAAAATACATTGCTCTGAAAATTCGCGATTTTATAAATGTTGTTAAAGTTTTTGAATGTCTATAACTAGTGTTCGATACATTTAGTTATTGGTTAATAGATAATATCAGCCTAATATTGAAGTTTAGAAAGTCAAATTTACCTGACTCAGTTTGTTAACGTTTGACACTACTTGTCTCATCACACTTTTATAGATCTACAGCACAACACATCTACAATATAACTTTGATATTTATGTTTTCGGTGCTACTTGGTTATTGGGCGTAAAATAACAAAAACATAAATATGAGTGCAATGTACCATAGAGCAGAGAACTTACAAATTGAAGACAATTGCAAAAACAAAAACTACTGTATTGTTAGTAATGATGATTTTCAATATGATTTAATAAAATCATTGTTTATGTATTTGTCCGAAGCTATAACATATAATTAATCATCTCTGTCGGTGTGCAACTGTACATTATCGTAAAATCACTCGACGTCGTCGCACAAAGTCAACAAGCGACGCCCTGGCCAGGAGCGATGAAACTTTCACTTTCCATTTCGACGGTATTATGACTTTTCTTACCCACACCTCAGACCGTGGACAATCCCACCAGCCGAGTACCTTCTCACTTGGTAGATTTTAGTCCTTGATCGTTGTGTTGCTTCTGTTGGTCTGTCGTTCATCGTCATCGAATCCTCTCTCATTCTGCAACGGTTATGGTTATTGCTGTGGCAGTTGATGGTTGCTGGTGTGAGTGGCCTTGCCCTTGAGAGCGTGTACACCGTGCATGTTAGTACCAACCGACCGAGCTTCCCGTACGAACGAGAAAAGGATTTGATCCAAAGAAAACAAATAAATTTTCATCATTTCATTAAACGTGGTCTGACAACTACGACCGAAGTCAAATGTGGGTTCGTGTAGTTTTATGTACTTCGACCCAATCTACCAGCAAGAGGTGAAAACAGAATTTCTTGGCAAATCATGAGACTTTACAGCTTAAGCTCCATCAGATTCCATACTTCATTTTCACACCATCCTTTCGGCAGGACTGATAGAGAAAAGGTGTGAGGGTATTTGCCCTTGATGGGCAGCCTGATACTGTAACGATAGGAAAAAGGTTATTTGCTTAACTTTTATTGGCTACAAAATTGACTGCACCTCCACAAAGTGGAAACGTTGGTTCGGCAACCATCGTAGATATGTAGTAGGAAGGAAAAAGCAATTTTCGCACCGGACACTGCTCACGTAATAACGACGATGACGATGACCCGCTCCTTCATCATCAGCAGCGCGTATTTTATCTGATCTTGGGGGGTGGTAGGGGCTAGGCGCCTATCAAGCCACTCAAGCAGTGTTGTTTGTTTTTATGCAAATTTTTGGGTCCGTCTCGACGATTGAATGCGACCGGGTTTTTAATGAGAAATTGAAGGATTCTCCCGGGTGCTCACAAAACTCAAACCAAGACATTATCGATTGATTATTGATAACGAAAAAAAAGGGACGGTTGGAACCCTCGTGCCAAGGAATAAATAAATTGCCTCTGTGGACGAGGCGACTGTGTAATGGAAATCGTTTTGTTTAACAGCTGAAACTTAACGTCAAGGGTTATCAGATCGTGCTCCGTTGAGCATTAAGGGTACCGTCAAGCCGTTCCTCGAACATGGAGTTTGTGTAGACCATATTATAATTTAGTTAGGTAAAATAATGCTCGTCAATATTGTGATAAACGTTTGCGTTTACAGTATGGATATGATTATTTTTTCAAATAGTAAGTTTTTTTTCCTGAAAATGTTTTTTTTACCTATTTCTGAAGATTTCAGCAAAACTGTCTAACGCCTGACTAAAAGTAAATTTATAGGCCCCTCGCGCGCCACTAGCACGCCTCTAGTGTTGGAAATCGAAAATCTTTGAAAGTGATTTATTTACACTTCTATAGAGAACAACTGATGCAATTTTGATCAAAGTAGTCGATCGCGTTCAGAAATAACGTCAAATGAAAAAATATTGTGCACAGACACCTGTATAATCCGGAGTGGTCCGGTTTCAAGCTGGCTAAAGTGCTGAAGCTGCCGAAAACAACAGTTTAAGAAGTGCTCTAAACATACAAGGAAACCCTGAGTGTGGAAAGAAATCAGTGGACCTACGAAAACAACTGAAACCAGGGATCGTCAGCTGCGCAGCAAAGTGTTGAGGTGCGTTAAAGCCAAAAAAACTGGAACCAGGGATAGTCAGCAAGGTGTTGAGGTGCGTTAAAGCGAACCCCGGTCTTTCGATTCGAGATGTGGCCAGAAAGTAAAACGCCAACTTTCAAACGGTGCGGAACATCCTTGCCAGGGAAGGATACATGTCGTACAAAGCCAGTAAACATCCGAATCATGGCACATGAAGCAAAATTCCTTGGCCAAAAAGCGTGCAAGGCTCTTGAACGACCGTGTTTTGACGAAACACAAGGGCTGCACTTTGATCGATGCCGAAACATACGTCAAATCCTATTCAAGCGCCTTCCCGGTCAAAAGTTTTACATCGCGACTGGACGTGGGGATGTGCCGGGAAGATTCACGTTCGTATTTCCGACAAATTCGCGAAGAAGGCCATGATTTGGCAAGCAATTTGCAGTTGTGGCCTGAAAACTGAACCATCCGTCACAACCTCGACGATGACATCCCAAGTTTACACCGAAGAATGTCTGAAAAAGTGTGTATTGCCGTTCATCCTCAAGCATAGAGGCAAAGTCATCTTCTGGCCGGATTTGTCCAGCTGCCACTACTCCAAGGATTTTGTCCCCTCCGAATTGCCCGAAATTTCGACCAATCTAAAAATGCTTGACAATTTCAAAGCAGCAACTTCGACAAAGCGGCGAGGCAGTCAAAGAAATCCAGCAAATGCGGGGAAAAAAGGAAGAAATGCGCTGATTCCGTGTCCGCTTCCACTGCGCGGACGCTGAAGGGCTCCATCGAGGGGAAGGTTCGAGATTACCTTTGAACTGGAGGAATTTAACCATCTAATGCTGTAACTTATACTAATAAAAGTACTGTACAGCAACCATTAATGGACTTTTTAAACTTATTGAATCACGAATAACAGGTCTTTTGGTGCGTACCACTTTACTTTTAGTAAGCCTACAAACAGCTGAAAATTAGCAATCTTAAGAAATAATCATAAATACGGTCGAACTGAATGGGTCCTTTAAAGTAATTTTGGGATGGTAAATAATGTATCGATTCAAGTACTCAGCCATACAAAATTCAAAAGTCAGTTTAGTTTAACAATTATCAGAACCACTTCTTCAGACAATGTTTCCAATTTATTTAAGAGTTCAAATGAATCCTACTAAGACACAACTGATGATATACAAAATTTCGATGGAGTTTTCCAATAGCTTCTTCTGTTCCATAACACATTTACGTTTTCTGTCGGACAAATTTACTTAATTTTTGATTTTATTGGGGATAGTATAGATGGAATTATGAGTTTGTAATAAATCATCATAACAAATTATCGAGCACTCCACAAATTGCCACATCAAACAAGCATTCCGCATTTTCAATTGGGAGTATTACTAACACGTACCCTATCGAGATGTGGAGATAAAAGGCGTTTTCTTCGACACTAGGCTGGGACACTCGGCACTAAATTTCGTAGAAAAAAATCACTTATAATTCTTACACTCAACCTTTCGAAAAGTGTATTCTTATTAGACACAACCTTTTCAAAAGAAGCCAAGATTCAAAAGCATGAGCATGATTGACGCCCGTACGTGCTTATCCGTTATTTCCAGAGTAATTACACACAGATCCCACAATCTCAAATATCATACAAGGCAATCCACAGCAGACTTCGTCCGAATGCACGTCAAATAAGGAATTGGTAGATACGATGCGATATTCACTTTTTCGGAGGCCAGGGATTGCTCTGCATTTCTACGAGAAATCACTGGGATGTTGTATATAAGAGAAATGGATTGGCAGTAGGATTCGATTTGGTAATCGAATGTGAGCAAAATATTTAGTATGTGAAATTCTTCATGCGTTGCTTAAGATTATTCTTCATTTATTCAGTTTTAAGGAAATGCACAACAGTTATGTTTAAATATTACAACCGATTTAAAACATCAGTACGGATGCTGTTGGATCGACTAGTCTACATGGCAAGTAACCTTGCTATGCAATTGGTGGCACATTCAGACAAATGGATAGAAACGCAAGCTTTCACAATTAACCATAAACTCAGTGTTCTAAAGTGCATTTAGACTAGTTATTAATTGAAAAAAATTTCGATACTACACAGAGACAAATTTGATAGTCAAGTTTACCATTATTGGGGATTAGGATGACTTTTGCAGTATAGTGATTTTGAACCGACTATGATCATGGTCAAAACGACCATTAAAAATAGTTGATCCAACTTTTGCCATAATGTCGGAATAGTCCTTGTTACCATGATCATAGTCAAGAATGCCATGAACGTGGTGAATTCGACCATTTTCATGGTTATTGTAGCCATTATATGCAATAGTCATCCCGACCATGATTTAATTGTCGTTATAACGAGAGATTTTATCTCAGAGTAGGTTCTTTCATTTTTGCATTTAAATGATTATCAATCAATCATACCATATGTGCAGGTAGTCGAGAAAGTTTCCTCACATGAAATTTCTAGACCAGACCATAGATTGAACCAACAAATAAATTGCTTTGTAGCTGCGCTGACTGAGCTAAGAGAAGCCCTTAAAAAGAGCCTATTTTAAAAACACAAAATCTACTGGTTGTATTGAAAATGCGTCAAGTAATTCTTCTGGGTCGATTCAATTTAAAGGAGATGCACAATAAATACACTGATAGGCATAACAAAGTACTCACCGCTTCAGGTTTTAAATTTTTCTTATTATTTGGTTCAAATCAGAGTAAACACCACTGTTATTTTTTTATATCCCTTGTTTTTTTTATGTTTGACTTACAGAATACTACAAAACAAAGTTTTGCTTTAAAAACAACAAATTCAATTTGTATTGAAACAATAGTGACAACGCAAAGTCAAAGAAAAGCATTTTTAACAAAAAATGTATCCGCCTTTGGCCTTTAGGACCTGCTGCAGGAGTTTTGGCATTCTCTCCACCAGGTTCTTTAGGAGCAATAGATCTAGATATTCCCAAGTACGCTCCAGGTTGAAACTAGTTATTTTTAACTAGAAAATAAGAAGAATGACCTTTATTGCTTATCTTGACAGATACGCGTATTTACAATATGCAGACTTCTTCAGTGTCGTGTACTAATACTCGACTGAAAGAAAACCTTCGCCACCTGCCGTATTTATCCTATTTTCTAAATACAAACACTTGTACCTACAGCTAACATTTTTGTACTTAACCTATCCTGAGTCCAAAACAAATATTATGCTTGATATCTTCCTCGCCTTTTCCTTATACCTAACCTGATTATTCCGTAGCAGCGGGTGTTCCACTGCGTCTGTTTTGATGTCGTTTAGGTATGAAGTTCAAGAACCATGTGTACCCGTTACCTTGGTCTTTGTTTAGTAGATTTGTGTTTTGTTGTTTGTTGATTTCTAAGCTTTCTGCGACGTCTAATTTCCAGGGTGTAGAGGTAGTCCGTAAGATTGTGATGTCATTCGTCGTTATGTCGTGATTTTTCGTAAAGATGTGTCCTGCAACTGTCGATTTGAAGTTATGTGAAATTCCTTTGTCAGTCTGTTTGACAGCCTTAGACACCTCCGCTAGATGCTCTTTGAACCTTGTTGCCAAGGTTCTCTTTGTTTGACCTACATACATTTTGCTGCAGTGTTAACACTTAATTTTGTATACACCTGCTCTGCTTAATACATCTATTGAATCTTTGGTGGAGCCTAACGACGATGCCAATGGATTGTGCCTGCTAGAGAAAACTAAGTCCAAGCCAAATTCCCTAAGTCGAGTTTTCAGCTTTTTTGTAATATCTTTATCGAAGGGGCCAGACACACAGACAGATCAGGGGTTCTGGTGAATCGGAAAGGGTTGTTTGTGATTTCCTATGAAGAAGTTTTTCCTTTTTTTTGATGATAGCTTGAATTGTCTTCTTTTCGTAACCATTGAGTCTAGCAGTTTCAAAGATATATGCTAATTCTTTGGCTTTTCCGGTTTTATTGAGAGGAAGGGTCAACATTCGGTGGATCATGTGTTATTTTTAGTTATTTTGATTAATAACACCAGTTTTATCAAACCTGGCATCAAGAATCGCCATCTCATCTCGATGGGGTTGAGGTCCGGGCTTTGTGAAGGCCTTTTCAACGATTTGATCTAACCATACCTTAAGAAAGAATGGATCTTCTTGGCAGCATGCTTCGGGTCGTTATCCTACTGAAATACACACTTCTCTTCAAGGCCCGTCGGGATTTGCGAAACCTATGAACCCACCGCTCTCGGTTAAACAGATCGTCACTATGCAATACTAGCCGAGCAGGAGACAACAACATATGAATACCTAATTTTGATCTTGATAACTGGCCTTGGTACTAAAGAGCTCAGATTAAAAGGTAAAATACCTAAACAAAATACATAAGAATTGCAAGCAAAATACCTAAGAATTGCAAGCAAAATATCTCCGAATAACAAAACTTGTTATTTCGGATACCTGGGAATACCTGAGAGGTACTATTTTGGTATTGACTTACCTCATTTTGGTATTCGCATAACATTGTGGGAACAATCTTATGGTATTAAAGGGTGTATTCGATAAAAATGGCACACACATATATACTCATCAAAATTAAACTGATTATCGGATTTTCTTGAAATTTTCAGGGAATGAAGAACTACTAATGAGTTTTGATTCTCAACATTTGTTTTATTCAATTTCGTCTCCCATCCCGAATGCCCGCACCTTCCTTTTCACTCCACCCATAAAATTTTGTACAACCGGTTTTCCCAGTGTTTTTGTTGTTTTTACCCAACTTTTCTTCAATTCTAGCTCTGTTTTTATAGTTTTGGGATGTTTGCGAAGTTCCGTTTTCATAATTGCCCAGAATTTTTCAATTGGACGAAGTTCCGGTGAATTTGGTGGGTTCATATCCTTTGGCACAAAATTGACTCCGTTGGCTCGGTACCACTCCAATACGTTTCGAGCGTAGTGGCAGGATGCTAGATCAGGCCAAAACAGAGTTGATCCTTTGTGCTTCTTAATGAATGGCAAGAGACGCTTCTTAAGGCACTCTTCCGTGTAAATCGCACCGTTTATTGTTCCGGAAGTGATGAAGGGAGCACTTATTTCACCACATCCGCAAATCGCCTGCCAGATTAGAAACTTCTTTGCAAATTTCGATAGTTTCTTCTTTCGAACATCCTCCGGAACATCGAACTTCGACTTGGCAACGAAATATTCTTGCCCAGGAAGTTGACGGAAGTCGGCCTTGACGTATGTTTCGTCATCCATCACGATGCAACCAGATTTGGTGAGCAGCTTCGTGTAAAGTCTCCGGGCGCGGGTTTTCGCAGTGATGTTTTGTTTTTCATTCCGGTTTGGGGCTTTTTGCACTTTGTAAACATGTAACCCAGCACGCTTCATGGCTTTCTGCACAAAACCGACTGACACCTTAGACTTTTTAGCGACATCTCGAATTGACATGTTTGGACGGTTCTTGAATTGTTGTACGACTTTCCTGCCATTTTACTGTCCATTGGACCACTTTTACGACCACTCCCTTCCTTCCTTTGGACACTCAGACGCTCCTTGAAGGTTCTTATTACACGAGACACAGTTGTATTTGCAATTCCAAGCCTTTTAGCAATCCACCGGTGGGACGCCCCTGGATTTTGATTGTGAGTGCACAAAATTTTCTCACGGACAATTTCTTGTTTCGACGACATGACTGGAACTACTGAATGTATAACTATGAAACTTGGCAGATGTAAATAATACACTATGGATAAGATCTACTCAAATTTCTAGGTTTTTTACTCATACGATTCAAAAGTTACAGAAGATTTTCTGTGTGCCATTTTTATCGAATACACCCTTTATCCTCAGGTGTTTTAATTCTTAATCTGAGCTCTCAAATACCAAAGCCAACATTTTTAGAAGAACCATTTAATCCATTTCCCAAAGCTTTCCTGTTTCTTCGCTTCAACAAGTGCTGAGTCCCCAATGTCTTTGTTTGAATTTATAATTTAAAGGTACCACTGTTGCCCCTTAAGTTGGATCATCTTTAACTGACATCTTAACTGAGTGTGATCGAAGTTTTTGTGTTTTGCCGCTTTTCACCATAAATAACGAAATTTCTTGTGTGGAGTCGTTCTTTTCCCCACCAAAAAATCCCCGGGCCCCCCCCCCCCCCCCCCACCCCCCCCCCCCCCATATTAAAAAATTTTAAAAAATCACACCCCCCCCCCCCCCCACACCCAACCATTTTTCAACACTCTACTTAATCACTCACATAATATCACATCATTTCATGAAAATAAGGTGTTAGAGAGAACACATATAATCTCCACCTCTTGACCCCACCAGCCTCACCTGTTTCCCCCAAATGGGTGTTTGCAAGAAAATTGAGAAAATTATAATATTTAAGAATTGTATGTAATGTATGTAAGGTAGCCACCATCCCTTCTAAGACCTTGTCATGTATGCAGCTCCACTTAATAACAAGATCAAATTGAGTTACCGAGTTGCATTCACAGTATCGCTGTATGAAGGGCCAAAAACGGTGGGGCGGACCCGTAAGCAGAGAAACTTACGCGAAACACGCGGGAACATAAGATTCTCCTTTCCACGATACGATCCAACAAATCGAATAACCCAATTCGCAATACTTATTAAGCTTTCTACGGGATGGCTTGTTAAGAAGGGCGCGTCACTCTCACTGAAACTGTTGGAGTAGAATTCACAGGATCACAATCGAATCGGTAGGATAAAGAAAATGATACTGTTTGTTCCCTCCTAGACGCCGGTTGTCATACCACTCCATTGTCCAATTCCAGCTTGAGTGATACCCTGATGCTCCCTCCTTTCCCAATATATATTCAGTGTCATATAGTAATATTTAAAATCTTGTGAATTAATATTATAATTATAAAAATATAGTGAATGAATATTATAATGACAAATAATATAGTGAATGAATATAAGAATGATAATAACACTTCCATTTGTGGACCTGAAAGTTAGACAATGTAGCTGCGAGAAAAAAAAATTGATATTAAATTATCTCATAAAACTTGGGATACCTATGAATGATCTGAAATTATATAGCAATAGAATAGTAAACCTAAAATTTCGATGTGCTGTTCCGTTTCCTTGCAATAATTTATGTAGTGAGTCTCATCGGAAATTTAAATGCAATTATGTCACATCATTTAATATCATAACATAAAATAATAAACTGACGTTATAATACAAAATAATAATACCAGCAGGCCAGTAAACTATAGTAGAATACATATATCCGTAACTAAGCTGAAAATCCACTCATCGAAAGACTTCCACTGTTGCAGTTTCTATTGGATTAAGATCTACTAAGATTAGAATTTGTTTTTACAATAATAGTCAGAGAACATAATAAACGTAGGTACAAGATGTATCTGACATCTACTGGTATGTTACTGAAAATAAAAATTAGATGTGTATTAATATCATAATAATATTGGAAAAAAACTGAAAACAGCTAATAATAAGGCGAAATAAATTTCATATGAGTATGAATTCAAAAACTGAATCCTAATAAAACAAACATACAAAAAGATAAAAAATTGAACTTTTCGATAGCTCTTGTTCATCTGGACCCATAAATGACACCTTACGTCCGCGAAACAGGAAATGAATGATTGTAAACTGCTAGGTTTTAAATTAATATATATTTTTGATGAAGAAGGAAAGAGCTTTTTTAAGTAGAATTTTTCAAATATGATTTTTTCTAAAAAATAAAAAAAAAAAACATCAAAAACCTTTCTATCTTTTCAAATACATAACGTAGGCTAGATGAGCCATAACTGACAAGGATGCATATATGCGAAGCTGAAAATGACTTATAAAAAAGCATACAAAATGTAATGCATGGATGTTATAATATAAAATGATAATAATTTCATTTTTATTTAAATGTCTGCAGATTGTGGTCCTGCTGCAATTGTACCATGAACCTGAAAGCTAAGACAATGTATCATAGCCACGAGAAAAAAAAATTGATTTAAAATTATTTTACAAAACTTGGGATATCCATGGATGATCTGAACTTGTATAGTATATAAGGAATCATGGGATATAAAGCATATAATGAACCTAAAATTTCGATGTGCTGCTCTGCTAATAAATGTGATATAACCACAAAGGAACTGACTCTTAGCTTCGGGTCTTGATCCCTACTGAGCCCTTGCGGCACGTCAAGCCGGCCAGTTAAGCGCAAGGGATGAAAGCTTAGATAATGTATCATTGCCACTAGAAAAAAAAAATGATTTGGAAATTATTTTACAAAACTTAGGATCCATGGATGATCTGAAAGTGCCAAGAAAAATATCTAGAATAATGAACCTAAAATTTTGATGTGCTGCTCTGCTAATAAATGCTGATATAGCCACAATGGAACTGACTCTTAACTTCCGGGTCTTGATCCACTACTGAGCCCTTGCGGCACGTCAAGCCGGCTAGTTCAGCGCAAGGGGGCTGAGAAACTCCTTAGTAAATATGAACACAAAACTTTTGTTACACTTTATATTACCTCCCACCAAACCGACTTTTTACAAATATGAATTACGTCTCGTGTTCGCGAATTTCTAAGTGTGTTCACTTATTTATTTGATTATTTAACTAAAAAAACCTATGCGAAAATATCTCAACGAAGTGTTGCATATCAATAGAGAATCGTAGTTTTAAACTATACAAACGAGGTTGATTGGATAGATTTCTGGATACATATGGTATTGTTTTAAATTTTCAGTTTAAAAGAGCCACCCCAAAAGCAAATTAGGAAATCGCCCTAATGAAACATCATTTATTATATATGATAACATTGTCCTACGGTAGTATGGAAGAGGTTTATACACATTTATCCTTAATACTCCCATTCAAATTCTCAATTCTTAGGATTTTTAGAGATTTTCGACTAGAAATACCGCTCATATGAAAAAAAAAAGTTAACCACTCTAATGAAATATCACATATTTAATGAAGACAATGGACTACGGTTATATAATAGATGTTTCAATACTACTACTGTGTACACATATGAGTAAAACTTTATTTATAACTTCTGAAATCTTTTTTTACTCTTCTAAATCTGTTCATCCCCCTCAGAATAATTCCCCCCGGATGCAATGCAACTTTGCCAACACTTTTTGCAATTATCAAAACAATTTTCATATTGTGTTTCCAGAATGGCCATCAGTTCCTTCTTCGATTCGGCTTTTATCTCTTCAATCGAATCAAACCCGTGTCTCCAAAGTGCTATTTTGAGTTTGCTGAACAGCTTACTGAAGTCAGGCGAATACGGTGGTTTTGGAACGATATTGGTTGATTTTTTTTTTCGAAATAGTCACGAAAAATCAATGCTCCAAGCGACATTGTCTAGTGTTTTTGGCACTTATCGAGATTTGACTTTTGTTTAGGCACAGAATGTCTTTTAAAATGGTGCTGACTGATCCTTTTAAAATTCCATCAATATCAGCAAACTCTCTTGTGGTCAATTGACGATCTTGCAGCACCAATTCTTTGATTTTGTTTACGTGTAGCTGAGTAGATTTTCTTGGTCTTCTTTGATGTGGTTTGTCTTCAACCCGTTCTTATCTTCTTTGAACAATTTATGCCAATCAAAAACACTTTCGCTTGACATTAACTTCACGCAAAAGGCTTTCTGCAACATTCTGAATTTTTCGGTGGCCCATGTTTCACTTCGCACACAAATTTAATGCTTCTTCTTTGTTGAATAATTTCAGGCATTATAAAAATCGAAGAAACTAGTTTGCTTTGTTCGTAAACACAAACGTAACTACTACACCAATGAACCAATTGGGGCAAAATTTTACACAGATAAAAATAAAAACATTTGTCCGAACCGACTAACCAAGGCAGTTTAAATTAAAAAATCTCTCTTAAATTTGTACACAATGGTATTATTTTCATTGTTCCATTAAAATTCATGTTTTTTAAATTTTCCAACAAAACGGACCACTCTAATGGAAAATTAAATATCAGATATACTATGCTAACAGTTGCTTACAACGATCGAGGATATATTTCAATACTAAAGCCATAAATATCTCAGCAGTTGAATTCAAATCCTTCATTTCAAATTCAATCCACTCCCCCAACGCGAAAATTGTTTATGTCCCAGAAGGTCGATTTTTTCAAATCTTTATTTTTAGGTTACAGCAGATCTCGACGTTTCGTGTATTTTTAAGACATTTGGCTTGAAAAAAAAATTGATTTCGGAAATTTCGCGGGGGAGATTGTTCATGGATCAAAAAATTCTAACTTTGGGGGTCGACTTAACGAAAACCTATTAAGCTCAAATTTGGCATGGGGACTTTTTTCGAGGAAACAAAACTTTTGAGCAGCACCTTTTTTTTTTAAACTCGATGGCCGATTTTTTCTTAAACATTCGATTGGCACCCTAATGTACCCACTAAATGCACTGTATTACGAAAAATCATGCAAAGAACCGATTTAACTTGCTGTATAATACGATTTTATGGAACGGCTTTCGGATGATGATATTCTTTCACATTATTCTAATTTTCATCACATAGTTGATCAAATATTGGAATGTTGGATTCGCTAAAACGACGCAACAGAGGAAAAGCATGTCACTTTCGAAGCACGGGTTGCTTCGATCACCCCGTGAGAAAACTAAAGTCGCGTCGAAAAGATTGATAAATTGTCTAGTGATGAGAATAATACAACAAAAACAAAGGCCCCTACTAGACTAACTCCTGGCTGCAACTATAACTTCTCACCGAGACCCAAAAAGGATAAAATTGAATACCCGACGTTTCACCAACTACCTTAAAGGCCCCTACAAAAGTGGTACAGAACAAGCAATGAGCATAAAATGGTAAGGAAAAGCAGAAAAAGACAAATTCATATCATAATCTGAAGTTCTTCTAAATGTATTCCAGGTGATCCTAACCATTTTGAAAAATACTCGTTCGAATTTTCTATACACAAAAAGACAAAATTATTACTAAACACGGAATTGGCAAGAACAAATGGACCCAAAATTGAGCCCAAACTTAACCACTTATGTAGTAGGCGAAACTATCTTTCCATAAGATGCTATCCTTCTTCAACTTTTACCAAAAACGTGCCGTCAAAGAACATATTGTTATGTTTATGGTCCAGCCAGACACAATACGCTCATATATTTACATTCCATCCTCGCCACTTTCCAACATGTTGTCTCACTCAAGCCAGCCTTCGTTGGAAAAGCAGAAATGAGGAAAAACCATTCTTACCTACAGACGACCCATCTTCGACAAAACGAACCAAAAAAAAAAAAAAAGGCAGTCGACGCATGAAATTTCTCCCTGCAAAATGTCTCAAGGTCACACAGTATAGCTCTAGTGAAAGAAGACGAGCCAGCCTTTGGCTGAAATCCCTATAATAAAGAAAAAAAAAAGCTCCCACGAACGAGAAGGACGAACGTTGAGTCGTTCTTCTTGTGTGTTTCCGAGAAAACTGCTCCCAATGATGCTGAAGTCTCTCGACTCAGCTGGGAAACGTTATCAAGTGTGTTGTGTAGATGTGTAGGCTGTGTGAATGTAGATCCCGTTATTGGCAAAGCTGCTGTGTTGCTCTGACAACACACTAAGAAATTATCACCGACTTCCAGAATCTCAGCAGGTTTTGGTGAAATTTAGACAGTTTAGCTGAATTGTTTTGATATTTCTGTTTGAACAAACCAGGTTTTGTAAAAAAAAAAACGGGTTGTCACAGATTTACAAAACTTGCAGCTGTGAAGATTTCTCAAAAACTTATCTAACTTTAAAAATACTGTCTAAGTGTATACGTTCATACTTCAACACCCTAGTTCGCCCACACAACTTTTCATCTACTTCAAATCGCACCCAGCCAGACAGCTGAACAGTGCTTCGATGTCAGATATTTTATTTTATATTTTATTAAGTGAATATCCTTCCACTAACTTGCTTCCTTCCCTCACGCGGCACACGGGCCAGCGAGGCTGTATACATATGTACATACTCTTTTCATGCCTCTACAATGCAAGCACAGTCAGCGTGGAAAAAACACCAGCAAAAAACAACATGAAAATTTCCTCAGCTAGTTCGCCGCTTTTTCCACAAACCGACGAGCCTTTACCGTTCGAATCGAAGATGAATCTCTCTATTTAGCCTCGAAGCTTCAGGTAGGTTCTGTGAGTTATAGTTAAAAATTAAAATACGTTCCGAGTATGCAGATTGAGTGGCTCATGAGAGAATATTTTTCATAATTTTATCTCCAGTTATATAGCAAAACTGATAACAATACTCTCACAAAACTACAACGAACAGTAATCGCCAACGATTCTCTGAAAAAAAAACTGGAAAAGGAAAGACTCATCCGTTTTCCAAAATGTTCCACCCCACATTGCACTTTACCCTTCCTTGCTTTGATAATGTGTGCTCTCTTCGTCTGGCCGTTTCCGTTCTATGTGTCCTATGTACAACTCTCCATATTTACCGTGCTGTAGATACATAGCCTTTATTCCAATTTCCCGTCGCGGCTGTTCGGTAGCTCGGTCTCGATGAGAACGATGCTGCTCCACGACGTACTCTTCTGCGGCTGTCTGGTCTGGCTAGCTACCGAGCCGCTGTACTCTGGTGGATATATCCCGGTTCCGAGACCGAGCAGACACGGTATGAAAAATGATTGCGACGACCTTGAAAATGAGTGGAAATGTTAAAATCACAGGTAAATTACGTTACGGGGGTGGCGGCGCACAGTTTTGCAGACATACGAATCGAGTGGTGCTTGAGTCAGAACTCGCAGACGGATATTGAAGCGGATGCCACCCCCCGCCTGAGGGTGAAATTGGACGGGTCAGAAAATGGAAAGGGTGCTGATACGGGACACGTGGGGTGCAGTCATATCCTTTCGCTTGCCGTTCGTGCTATGCACGTCTGACTCTCGGTGTGACCTCAGCCTATCACATCCTAGACAAAGTGGAGTAGGAAGTGAAGAACGAGTGTCTGAAGTGGAAAAGAGTTGAAGGTTAACATTTCATACTGATGCTATTTATTGCAGGATCATTATTTCTATGACGATATCGATATACGCCTCTGGGTAAGGGGCTGGAATTAGAGTCAGACTTTGGATGTCATAAAACTTGATCGTGATATGATGCCTTTTGATGTGAGGCCAAGCGAAAAAACTAACGAAGTATGAAAACGATTACCGATGAATGATGGATGGATTAACTTTGCGATGCTGAACGGTCTCGGAGAATTAGTAATAATTCGGAACATGAATGATATTTGTATCGTGATGTTTTGTCTCTCCTTGTCAGCATTGTTTATCTATAATTTATAGCTGGAACTTTACACGAGAGTGGGTGTAATTGATAGATGTTTGAGAAACCGTACCTTGCACCTCAACTCACAAACAACAGTCAAGTTAAAGGGCGGACATGAAATTATTGCAACGCTAATAACTGCTTGTAACTTTTTTCCCACCGGACAGAAATTAACCAAATTTCGCAGTTCCTCTCTGAAGAGTATTGTTTATATCCTGTGATTTGCGTAGTTTGGTGGTTTGTTGCGGCAAAGATAAAAGTTAGTCAAGTGGAGACGCGTGAAAAAAAATTTGTCGATCGCATGGAAAATCGGGAAAAACGCTGCTGCAAAAATCTTAATTTGCAATTCAATCGTAATTCAAGATTCAGTACTAAAAAGGCTCAACGTCTGGTTGACTTTGGATCACATGCGCAGAGCAGGAAGGAAACCGGGAGCTACCTGCAGGAAGACGGTGGGAAATGGTAAGCGTAATTTCACCCGAAATCCCAACATTTCAACACGTGATGTTGCCAACAAAAAAAAGGTCGGCGTTTTGCAACATGAAATGTTGACCAGAATGGAAGATGCTGCGTACGATCTACGGTGGAGTGCAGATGGAAGACGGAACGTGGAGAAGGCGAATGAACTACGAATTGCACCAGTTGCTGGAAGAACCATCGCAAAACTCGGTCGACTACCATGGGCTGGGCATGTCGTAAGAATGTCGGACGACAGCCCTGTGAAAATGGTTCTCGAAAACGAACAGGTACAAGAAGAAGAGGCGCGCAACGAGCAAGGTGGATCGATCAAGTAGAAGGCGACCTGCGGACCCTCCGCAAACAGCGAGGCTGGTGAGATACAGCCATGGGCCGATTACTATGGAAACAACTTCTGTGTACAGCAGAGGCCACGCCGGCCTTAGTCTGATTGGTAAGGTAATGGTAAGTGATGGATGACTAAACATACGTCAAAGCTGACCTCCAACAAATGCCAGGACAGGTGTTTTACACCGCAAAAATTAAATTCAAAGTGGATGATCGTTTCAAAAAGAAAAAAATGTCAAAAACAGCATCGATTTGGCATCATTTGGCAGGCTATCTGCACTTGTGGAAAGTGAAGTAAATTTTTTGTCTGAACAGGCACCAACGATGGTGAAATTTACAAGACAAGATGCCTTCAAAAACCGGCTGCATTTAGCTTCAATTCACTATTCTTAAACCGTGCTGGAATTGTATGAAGTGGGAACTCAGAAACACCAAGAAGAAAGTAAAGGATGTCATGCTTAAGAAGTGGAGAAAAATGAAAAAAATGTACCGGATACGAGAGTTGTACAAGCTCGTAAGGATGGCGTGAAGCAAAAGTTTTGAGAAGTTTTCCAAACAACCTCCAATAATTAATCCAATGTCTGTACCCTGAGCATAATACCCTTAACAGCATTCAGAAAATAAACCAAAATGGAAGCCTTCCCTGTCAAAGAAGCTCGACACATCGAAAATCAGCAGATGAAAATGAAAAAGGGGTACACATCAACCATTAGTAAAATAAATAAGTCCACACAGCTCTAAGCAAACCTGTAGAGTTATGTCAACCTGAATGTCCATTATCCAATATGCGGTAGCTTCTTCTGATGAAAAATAGAAATAATGCAAAGGCAGCAAAAACTCCCGTAGCAGTAGGAGGTAACATGTAACATTTCTACCTTCTCCGGAATAGTAATTGCCGGAGGTGCAGGTATTGGTACAGGAGAAAGACAACCCTACAATCGACATTCATTTTCAGAAAAGTCTGAAACAGATCAATGCTCCCCGAGTTCAAGTTTCATATTTCGAACCGATCGAAATTTCTTGAATCTCTGATTAAGATTATATTGAATATCTGGTAGAAATTAGTTTTAATCGCTGATACTATTGAATCTTCAAAAGAGGTCTCCTCGAGCCCCTAATGGTAACTCCATCGTATTTCTTATTGAGATTCTCTCGAATCTATGATTGAGATTATCTATAATCTCTGGTTGAGATTCTCTTGAAACTCTGGTTGAGATCCTCTCATATCTGTGATTGAAATTCTCTCGAATCTCTGATTCAGATTCTCTCAAATCGATCATTAGAGTTTGCTTGAATCTCTGAATGAGCTGTATTCTAATTTCTAATTGAGATTCTCTTTTTGATACTAAGATCTCAGTTTGAGATTCTCTGAAATCATTAATAAATAATTTCCGAGTCAGTGATAGAGATTCTCTTGAATTTTTGATAGAGTTTCTATTGAATCTCAGATTCAGATTCTCTCAAAGCTCTGGTTAAAATTGAGATTTCATCTAATGTCTAACTGATTGAAATTCTCTCTCTGATTGAGATTCTTTTGAATGTTCGATAGAAATTCGGATGAACATTCTTTTGAAGCTCTGATTAAAATTCTCTCGAATCACTTGAGATTTGCTGAAATGTCTGGTTTACATCCTCTTGAATCGCTGATAAAGATTCTCTCGTAACTCTGATTGAGATCCTCTCACTGATTAAAATTCTCTCAAAGCTCTGGTTGATGTTTCCTCGAATCATTCATTGAGATTTCCTCTAATGTCAAATGGAGATTCTCTGTAAGCTTCAAATTCTCTTTTTCAAGGTGCTTTTAACTGTGATTGAGATTCACTCACTGATTCAGATTCTATCTCTGAATAAGACTCTCCCTCTAATTCAGAGTCTCTCTATAATTCTCTAGAAGCTCTGGTTGAAACTCTCTCGAATTACTTATTCGAAATTATCTCGAATCACATATTGAGATTCTCTTCAATTTCTGATAGAGATTCTCTCAAATCTCTCATGAAGATTCATTTGCATCTCATAATAAGATTTTTTCAAATCTCTGCTTCAAATTGTCCTGAATATCCGATTGAAATTCTATCGAATGTATGATTGTAATATTGTCTCCTATGAAGATTTTCTCGTATGTCTGTTTGATATTCGTTGAAATCTCAGCTTGTGATGCTCTTGAATATTTCAATGAAATCCTCTCCAATATATGAATGAGATTCTCTAGAAACATCTTATTGAGATTCTCTTGAATATCTGATTGAGATTCACCTGAATACCTGATTGAGATTCACCTGAATATCTGATTGAGATTTCTTGAATCTCTGGTTGAGCTTCACTCTAATCTCTGATCGACATCCTATCGAATCTCTCGTTGATATCCTTTCGTATCTATTATTGAGATTCTATCCAATCTCTTAGATTCTTTTGAATCTATTATTGAGAATCTCTTGAATCTCTAATTAAGATTATCACGAATCACTTATTGAGACTCTCTTTGAGATTTGCTTGAATCTCATATTGATATTCTCTCGAATCTCCGATTAAGGTTCTGCCTAATCTCTGATTGCTGTTTCCTCCTATGTTTGATTGAGATTCGCTCTTTGGTTGAGATTTGATCTTTGATTGAGAATCTTTCTTTGAATGAGATTGTCTCTCTTATTGAGATTCTCTGAGATTCTCTCAAATGACTGATAGAGATTTTTTAAATCTCTGGTAAACATTCACTTGAATAGCTTAGTAGGATTCTATGGAAGACTAGTTGAAATTATCCCGAATCACTTATTATTTCACTTTCATTTTATTCGTGTAAGGACATTACAATGTCAAAACCTCGTCTACAACTTTATACCAATGTTCTCGGTTCATGACTACTTCTCTGCAACCGCGTTGGTGACCCACACTAGCCAGATCTTGCTGCACCTGATACATCCTCCTTTCTCGCTGCACTTTACGTCTTCTGGTACCGGCCGAACTGGAGACGAACACCATCTTTGCAGGGTTGTTGTCCTGTGTTCTAGTGACATGCCCTGCCCAACGTATGCTTCCAGCTTTCGCCAATTTCCGGATTCTGGGTTCACCGTAGAGTTGGGCGAGCTTTTGGTTCATTCTTCGCCACCACACACCTGTATACCGCCAAAAATGGACCTACGCACGCGACCTTCGAAAACACCAAGTGCTAGCAGGTCCTCCTCAAGCATTGGCTACGTCTCATGCCCGTAAATCACTTATTAAGATTCTCTGGAAAGTCTGATTGATATTCTCTTGAATCTCGTATTGAGATGCTATCGAATCTCTAGTTCAAATTATTTAAATTTTTGATTCATACTCTCTGACTTAGTGATTTAAATTATCTCTAATCACTTATTGAAGTTATCTAGCGTGTCTGTTTGATATTCACGTGAATCCGTTCTTCGGGATATCTGAATGAGTATCTCTGATTGATATCCATTGAACTTTGATTGAGCTTTACTGTAATGTTTGAATGAGATTTTTTCGAATGAATGATTGAGATTCTCTCAACTGTTTGACATTTTGTTGCATCCCTAGTTGAGATATTCTCGTTTCTCTGGTTCAAATTCTTTCGAATATCTCTCAAATTTCTCTCGAACCACTAATTGACATTCTCTCGAATCTCTGATTGAGTTTTTCTTGAACTGAGATTCTCTCGAATTTCTGGTTCAAATTATTCCAAATCTCCAATTGATATTCTATCGAATGTCTGATTGAGATATATTCTCTCCTGCCCTTGCGCTGAACTGGCCGGCTTGACGTGCCGCAAGGGCTCAGTAGGGATCAAGACCTGAAGCTAAGAGTCAGTTCCATTGTGGTTATATCACATTTATTAGCAGAGCAGCACATCGAAATTTTAGGTTCATTATTCTTTATATGCTATACAATTTCAGATCATCCATGGATATCCCAAGTTTTGTAAAATAATTTAAAATCATTTTTTTTTCTGGTGGCCATGATACATTATCTAAGCTTTCAGGTTCATGGTGGATGTGCGGGTCCGTTTACAATTGCAGCAGGACCACAATCTGCAGACACATAAATACAAATGAAATTATTATCGTTTTATATTATAACATCCATTCACTACATTTTGTATGCTTTTTTATAAGTCATTTTCAGCTTCGCATTTATGCATCCTTGTCAGTTATAGCTCATCTAACTTACGTTATGTATTTGAAAAGATAGGAAGGTTTTTATTGTTTTTTTTTTTTTTTTTAGAAAGGATCATATTCGAAAAATTCTACTTAAAAAAGCACTTTCCTTCTTCATCAGAAATATATATTAATTCAAAACCTAACAGTTTACAATCATTCATTTCCTATTTCACAGACATGAGGAATCATTTATGGGTGTACAAGAGCTATAGAAAAATTCAATTTCCTATTTTTTTATTTTTTTAGTTTTATTAAGATTCAGTTTTTAGATTCATACTCATCTGAAATTTATTTCGCCTTATTATTAGCTGTCTTCAGTTTTTCCAATATTATTATGAAATTAATACACATCTAATTTTTATTTTCAGTAACATACCAGTAGATGTCATATATATCTTGTACCTACGCTTATTATGTTCTCTGACTATTATTGTGAAAACAAATTCTAATCTTAGTAGATCTTATTTCAATAGAAACTGCAACAGTGGAAGTCTTTCGATGAGTGGATGATCAGATTAGTTACGGATATATGTATTCTACTATAGTTTACTGGCTTGCTGGTATTATTATTTTATATTTTAACGTCAGTTTATTATTTTATGTTATGATATTAAATGATGTGACATAATTGCATTTAAATTCATTTCATTAAAATCACTATTTCCGATGAGACTCACTACATAAATTATTGCAAGGAAACGGAACAGCACATCGAAATTTTGGGTTTACCATTCTATTGCTACATAATTTCAGATTATCCATGGATATTCCAAGTTTGATGAGATAATTTTAAATCAATTTTTTTTCTCGCAGCTACATTGTCTAAACTTTCAGGTCCACAAATGGAATTGTTATTTTCATTCTTATATTCATTCACTATATTATTTGTCATTATAATATTCATTCGCTATATTTATTATAATTATAATATTAATTCACTATATTTTATACATTACTATATGACATTAAATATATATTGGGAAGGGAGGGAGCATCAGGGTATCACTCAAGCTGGAATTGGACAATGGAGTGGTATGACAACCGGCGTCTAGGAGGGAACAAACAGTATCATTTTCTTTATCCTACCGATTCGATTGTGGTGCTGTGAATTCTACTCCAACAGTTTCAGTGAGAGTGACGCGCCCTTCTTAACAAGCCATCCCGTAGAAAGCTTAATGAGTATTGCGAATTGGGTTGTTCGATTTGTTGGATCGTATCGTTGGAAGGAGAATCTCATGTTCCCGCGGGTTTCGCGTAAGTGTCTCTGCTTACGGGTCCGCCCCACCGTTTTTGGCCCTTCATACAGCGTTACTGTGAATGCAAACCGGTAACTCAATTTGATCTTGCTATTAAGTGGAGCTGCATACATGACAAGGTCTTAGAAGGGATGGTGGCTACCTTACATACATACATACATAGTAACCATGGCCACAGTAATTTAAAATATATGAACGTTAGTTTTGTAAAATTTCAATAGATTTAATAAACTTTTTCATGATACCTCAAATCAAAATTTTGGTTAAGGGCTGCTATCGCTGAAAATTAACGAAAACGTGCTTAAGCGTGAACCACAGAACGCTACACTTTAACATTTAACAACATTTCTTGCATTTTAGGATCAACCGCATGAAGATCATAAATAAATAGACACGAATTCATTTACATATTTCATGGGAATGGGAGGGACCATCAGGGCACCCGATTGAAGCGCTCTAGATGAGGAGAGTGGGAATGCCCATTGCTAACAGTGAATAGAAGGCGGGCTCTTCTCCCCGCCCATTGGGGTATCTTCATGTTAGATAGCTCGCTCTTATGACCAATTGTTCAATCGTGTTGTTAAAAGGAGCTCCAACGTGGTGTTGTTTTATAGCTGCACCTTTACCGACTGAGCTAAGGAAGGATCCAAATTGTGATTGAGTCATCCTATTGAAATCTAAGATTGATTCTAGGTCATTCCATTCGAAGTGACCCAGAAAAAGTGCATACGTGTATTCAACTTTCCTCGATTTGGACCATCTATGATTTTCAAGCATTTATCGGACTGTATCGATTCGCAAAACCTTCTTGATGGGCTTAGCACCTGGTGGCGTGAATAGTATCACATTCAGTGTACCCAAATTTTCTCTAATAAGTTTTCACCGAAAAAAAACGACCTGTCATTTACAACTTAGTTATGGGCTATGAAACACTTGCACGGGTGGAGTTATTTGGAACAAGGAGCTTACATTCAAGGAAAACCATGAGTGCTCTCCAGCGATCAGCTACATTCATCCTTTCAAACTCTTCTCAATACCGAATTTTCTAGTCGATACACTTGCAAACCTAACACGGTTTGCTCATAGAGGCTGATTGTTGCTCTTCATCTTACTTCGATGCAGAACCATGGAGATGAACAAACTCCTTTTTCCTGGATCTATTTTTCCCAGGATACACTTCGAACGGAAGCTGAATCGCGATGCGAAGAGCCTTTCTTGGAACTCTTTTTAGGCCTCGTCATGCGCAAGAGTGAACCTTTGTATTTGGAATACTTTGGACAGTTCCAATCAATATCCTTTACTTCATCTCCAACTTCAGCGCATTTGAAGTGAGTCCACAACTTACAAGTGCAACAGCATACCATTTGATAATCATCCTCCTCTGGACCATTGTGAATCATACAGGTGGAGCCTCCTCTACATCATCGTTCGAGGCCATGTTTTGAGGTTAACTCCGGATAAATCTTTGATTTTTATTCGGAATTTGTCTGAAAATTGTCCTTGAAAACTATCTTGTATATAACAGATCAAAGCTGTAATTTTATTTTATGTATTAGTTTAGCATTACTGCAGTTTTGATTATGTATTAACTTTCATTTAGTTATCACACATTGTTCTCCTGCAGATGACTTTTTTTTTCCTGTACTATGTAATGTAGTTTTAGGTAAATAGTAACTTTATTCTAGTTTAAGTAGCTTTAATAAATTATCTGAATGCAAATTATAGTTAACGAATAGTATCCTGTTTTAAACAAGCAATGGTTAAGTATTCCAATGTACTTTTAAATCAATTTAATTGAATCTTATAACGAACGTTATCCAATTCTAAGCACGTTTCTTCGGCTTCACTGACAATTGAATACTCTTCTTCCTCTTCAGCTTCACTACCAATCAATATGAAAATGTAGATTTCTTTTCGTTCGATGACATTATAATCCACCCCGCAGCGGTGCCATGTTGTCCCCATCAGATGCTATCTAAAATTTTAAGAGTGTTGAATTACCTTTTGATTTTGGTATACTCATTCGATTTGAGTATAATCAACTTATGTGTGCTTACCTGTGCAATAGCAGCAGTAGGAACAGAAACAACAATAATGGACCAGCAGCAGCAAAAATAAATCGTACAGACATGACCCAGGCTAGAAGCATTGTTCATGTTACGACAGGATCAACCGCCTTCAATCGGAAAAGGCATAAAATGCCAAGAAAAAAAAATCCCGTGAACAAGTCAATGAACTAGAACAATGATAGTGAGCAAGTAAGCATATGCGGAAGATATGTTTCGCAGGTTGATCAAAATTCAATTTAACAGCAATTCTCTTGTCTGCAACAGCTGATATACTTATGTAATATCGATATAACTAGTGCCTCCCTTTTTCCAAATGGTTAAGTGTATCTGAAAAATCACTTGAAGCTATGAAAAAAAAACTTTAAACGTACATTCTACTACTCCTCACTTTAAAAAAAAAGTCTGTCTACAGAAAATCACAATTTATCAATTTCCCTCTGCCCGACACAGACACATTTATCGTCTGTCTGAACGCAAGAATTTGGCTTATTTAATCATCATTATCAGCAAAACGAACGTCAGCAACGATGTCATCGTCGTACCGTATGCCACTGGTCTGGACCTGAGAGCCTCCACGAGACTAAGGCCAGAATTGCCAAACTGCTGCCAGAGCCAGACGGACGAGAACGCAGCCAAGTAGCGTCTGTTGCTCAGACTGGCAAAGAGAATGCAGACTCCGACATGTTGGTTTAAGCAGTGCACAGACACAGCATAATCTGCAGATAGTTGCACTTTTCAATTTTCCCCTGCACTCCCTCGTAACCCGTTTCTTTCATTCGTCCATAACTACGTACAGGTACAGGAATTTCCCAACCATCGATCGAAATTCATCATTTGTTCTACAACCGGTTGAGGTGATGTTCGAGAAGTGACAATTGTGTGGAAGCTGAACTAAGGACGGTCAATATATTCGAGGGATTCCTGTATGTACTACGCTACCGAGCACCACAAGGATGACGTTGTGCAAATGCAAAAGTTGAGCTCCATTCAGCACCATGCTTACGACGAGGTTTGCTGATGGAATGAGTAATGCCAGAGTCAGTAGCAGGCAGCACCACTTCATCTCCGCCATGCCACAAACATAGTCAAAACTTTAGTCCTTTTGGTTTGGACGAGTGATATTAACAGCAGCAGCAATAGCAAATCGTTCAGTTACTTTGTATGTATTCAGTTCAGGGACGAGTGCTATACATAGAGGTACTGCCAGCGAGACAGACAGTATCGGCAATAACGACAGCAGGTTGCAGTCAGTAACCATGCTGCTCCACAGGTCTCTCCTTCCAACTGAGCCGACATATCAGCTGCATCTGAGAAATATCGAACAGGGATGAATTTGCATTCACTGGGTTTTTAAATCTGCTTCAGAAATTTCAATTTCAGTAGGTCTCATTATCATCTCAGTTATGCACAGACATTGAGGATGTAAGCTGAAAAAAATGATCTGAAAGTATTGGGCACTGGAGTTTTACATCATTGTTTTAAAGTTGCGAATAATTTGAATGATACTTATCTGTTGAATGAGACTAAAGGGCGATACGGTCAAAATTTGGTCAATATCAACTTGACGTATTTCTTTCAATTTTGCATTTAAAAAAACCTGAACACCCCTCATTTTGAAGGTGTGTGTGTGTGTAGAATGTTGCTCCTATTTTGATTTTGGAATTCACTCTTCAGTTGTCAAAATGCCGTCCAAGCAAGAAGAGCAGCGTATCAAAATTTTGCTCGCGCATCGCGAAAATCCGAGCTACTCGCACGTAAAGTTGGCAAAATCGCTAAAAGTTGCCAAATCAACCGTTACAAATGTAATTAAAGTGTTTGGGGAACGTTTGTTGACAGCCAGGAAGTCTGGATCGGGGGGAAATCGAAAACCGGAAGCCGCTGAGACGACAAAGAGAGTTGCCGGTAGTTTCAAGCGAAACCCTAACCTATCTCTCCGAGATGCCGCAAATAAGCTGGGTGTATCGTCTACAACCGTGCATCGAGCCAAAAAACGAGCCGGACTATCGACTTACAAGAAGGTAGTGACTCCAAATCGCGATGATAAACAAAATACGACGGCCAAAGCGCGATCCCGGAGGCTGTACACGACGATGCTGACGAAGTTTGACTGCGTGGTAATGGACGACGAAACCTACGTCAAAGCCGACTACAAGCAGCTTCCGGGACAGGAGTTTTATACGGCAAAAGGAAGGGGAAAGGTAGCAGATATTTTCAAGCACACGAAACTGTCAAAGTTCGCAAAGAAATATCTGGTTTGGCAAGCCATCTGTACCTGTGGCTTGAAAAGCAGCATTTTCATAGCTTCCGGGACTGTCAACCAAGAAATTTACGTGAAAGAGTGTTTGAATAAACGTCTGCTGCCTTTCCTGAAGTTGTTCCGTACTGTTTTGGCCGGATTTGGCATCTTGCCATTACGGTACCCCCCCACCCCCACCCCCCCCCCCAACCCACCAACCCCACCCCCATTTTTTTTATCACCCCCCACTAAAATCCCCATTCCCACACTCCCCCCCACTTCCCAACAACTACACCCCCCCCGGACAAAGCCCAAACCCACTTATCCTCAACACCCCTCGCCAACCACACCCCCCCCCCCTTACGCGGCGCAAGCCCCCCCCCCCACGTCCCCCGCCACACCCCCCCGAGGGCCGGGACATGGCACCCCCTAAGCCCCAATTTTTCCTGAATTTTATACTAATTGAACTTGAAAAAATTTATTTATTTTAAACACTTTCCCCCTTCCCACGCGTTTTCCCTTGACCAAATTTTGACCGTATCACCCTTTATGCGTGTATGAAATTAAGTTATTGACGTTAGAAAAAAAAACATTAGCTTGGTCTAAAACGTGTATTATTAACATGAATATGACAAGTGGTGTTACTTGGGTTTCATAACGTCAGCCCTGAAGGTAGGATTAAACTTCTACTACTCAACCTTCCCACGGCAACCACCCACAAGCACATGCAATGTAAAGGACCATAAAAAAATGTTTAAATGCATGATACTGAGCACTCTGAAGTACCAAGTGGGAGTAGTCTACTCACCCTAGGCGCCATTTCATGGTTCAAAGTGGATATATGCACAATAGAGCGGTTCAAAGTATAGATTCATCTCCACGCTATTTAATCAATTATAAGATGGGTCCCAATACTTCTTCTAAAAATTGAGCTCAATTGGTAGCAAACTCGAACTGCACTAACCCTTGAAATTTCCATAGGAAATTCTATAGGAAAACCAAACTTTTTGCTCGAATCCTCCTTGCTATTTTGTTTAAAAGGGTACGAAAATGTTTGCTATCTATGCTACTGCTTTTCAATTGCTCATCGGCATAATTAGGCATTAATTCAGAGAAAGCTGTGGATCGTTAATATAAGAATGTTACTGCCGTTGAATTAATTAACTTAACGTTCAACCAAATAATCTTAAAGTTAAAGTTGTTAAAGAAAAAATTGTTCGCAATTACAGATAGCAAATTATTCCATATTACACCAAAGAGTGAGGAGAATTAGAATAAAAAGTTTAGTTTTCCCATAGAAAGTCTCAAAAAAACTCAAAAGGTCAGTGCAGCTCAACTTTACAAGCAACTGAACTAAATTTTTGAGAGAAGTATTTGGACCTAATTTGGAATCGATTGAAAGGAGAAGAGCTGAAACGATAATTATCACAGTTTGAAAGAAACATTTAATTTTCTGCGTTTCACAGACAACCTCGAAGAAGCAGCAAAAGAACTGGCTAAATGTTACAGTGCGAGATCAGCAACCTCCAGCTTGGCGTTTTGGCAATCTTATTCCACTTGGTTCTCAATTCATTGATGCTTTTGACGACACTGCCATTCAGCTTCCTCTTCACAATAGCCCAAAATCTCTCCATCGGTCTGAGCTGGGGACAGTTTGGTGCGTTGAGTTCTGTCGGTGTAAACTCAATCCTGTTGGTTTCAGACCACTGTAGCAAACACAAACTTGAATCTGGCTGGAACATCTCCCCGAGCCGTAGTCAAGTAAAAGTTTTGTCCCGGTAGATGTTTGAAATCGCCCTTTACATAGGTTTCATCATCCATGGTAGAATTTGGTCAACACCTGATCATACAGTTTTCTGGCACGGATTCTGGCATTGTTCTGCTTTTGATCCCTATTTGGTTGTCTACAGGCACGGTATGACTTGAAGCCTTCCCGGAGACGAATCCGTTGCACGGTACTGCGTGCGGCGCGAAACTTTTTGACCAAATCGCGGTCTGAGATGTTGGGGTTCGCCTTAATGTTCTTGATGCCATTGTTTCGCAGTTGACGGTTGAAAGTACTCGCCCGACGCTTGCTATGAGGCTTGCGATCCGTCGACAAAGTTTCTCTGTACTTTTTCAAAACACGCCACACGGTATTTCGGGAGAAAACCCAACACTTTAGCATGTTTTGGCCTAGATCATGAAGGGTTTTCCAAATGATTGCGCACAATTATTTTTCTTCTTTCTTGTTCCATTTTGTATTTCTCTGAAACACGTTCGAACTGCACCGCGAAAAAAAAAACTTCTGATGTTTTTATTGTTATATTTTTGACCTCTAGGGTCGCTGTAAGAATCAAAAATGTTTGTTCCAATACTAAATGGGCCACACCTTAAAGTGGACGGCATGACAAATGCCAGCACGCGTTTCGAGCAGGATCGAGGTACCGGAATCAAAAGATGGATGTTCCAATACTCTAATGGAGCCACACCTTAAAAATGGACGGACATGACAATGTGCCAGCATCGCGATGCAGTCCATCTTTCGGGTAGTACCAGGTACCGGAGTCAATATATTTTTTTTTTTTGTTTTTTTTTTTTTGTGTATATAAACATTATATCACATCCCCGGGGCCGTTGAACTCTATCAAAATAATCACGGTGGCAACATCCATTTCTATAATATGTTCGAACTTCATAAGCATCGGTTAAGTCACCTTTGGTGGATTGCATCAATCTATACAATCAACAGGTGTGTTCTTGTATGTCTAGTACAAATTTGCTATATCTATCAGTCCTACTGAATAACATGATAGATCCACTAGAAAATCTTAAATGATGACCGGGGGTTGGACAATTTACAGTAGTCAATCCTAGTACCCTCGGTGGACAGCATTCATCTCAAGAATTAACTTCTTTTCTGGTCTGATTCGAATACTTTGATTCATAGGTTTGATGTCAGACAATGTTGTTGCATCAATAGCATAAGCAACCATTTCTTGTATAGTATGAACAACAACAAGAACAAACATAAAATTTATATTTTGACCGTTTTCTAATGATTATCTTGATATTTGGAGCAATGCACAAATTGAACTTATATTCTTATTCACAAACTTTTATCTCAACCTATCACAGTTACCCAAATGCAATACCATCTGATCTCGGTACGTTGTTCACTTGAAAGCAAAATTATTTTCCAGTGTTTGCAAAATATTGTTTTACTTTTATATTGCATATTTTCTTACATTGCTACACAATTGGAATATTCCACAGATTTTTGGTAACGTTATTGTTAAGTTGAAACAATAAAAATCAGTTTGAATTATGGAGAGTGTGAGCTGTTTAGTGGAATACCTGTAACTAGAAAATAAGAAGAATGATTAGTAATTTCCATTTAATTCCAACTACCGTAATTTTCATTGATCCACTTATCCTTTCTTATCTTGACAGATACGCGTATTTCGTCTACAATGTGCAGACTTCTTCAGTGTCGTGTAGTCGAGTATTAGTACACGACACTGAAGAAGTCTGCACATTGTTACCTTCTCCAGGGTAAGCAATAAAGGTAGTTGGAATTAAATGGGAAATTACTAATCATTCTTCGTATTTTCTAGTTAAAAATCAGTTTGATTAGAATAATGAAAACCAACGACCTGATTTGAATAAAGATATATTTTGCTTCAAGCGGAGCACAGCGTTTTTCTAAATAGTTTTAAGAATTGAATCGATTGGAAATGTCATTATCTACCATAAGCAAATTTTGTGTTGATTTACCACCGAGTATTATTTTCAGCGAGTATTATATGATTCTTGAAACTGTCAACTATATTTACAGAAGTTCTGAGAAAATCATAGTGATTGGATGAAAAATTGTCATTTCACCATACGATCCGTAATGTTATTTGTTTTCACCGATATTTTCGTAAAATATATTGATTTCACAGGATAATCTGTAAAGTATTTGCTTACAGATCATCTTCCGTATTTTTTTCATAGCATTCTGTGATCTATTTCAATAGTGGTAAGCTCCGACTCAGATTAACTTATATTACAGTCCCTATTCGGATGATCTGCAAAATGCTTGCTTGGAGTCAAGTTGATTAGGATCAAGGTCGACATAAAAGCAGCAAGACATTTCAATCAGGAATTAATCCGAGGATAATACTTGTTGGTGTTCACCACCGTAAGTGTGATAACCTGAAAATGTTGGAAAAGCAGCTTTTTTAGCTGTCAAATCTAATTTCAAAACTTGTTGCAGAGCTATTTAGCTATTTTAATAGCAAAACATCTATAATATGATAAAATGTGTAAGTTATTGGCATTTAGTTTGTGAGTGATGTATTTATTAGAGTATATATTTCAAGTCTATTTTTTTGTGGTAAACTAAACCCCATCAGTCCCTCCTCTCCACCTTCAACACAACAAGAAAAGAAAAACGGAGTAAAAAGTGAACCAGACCCCGGTCATGGACAAAGGGAGCGGGCCATTCCCAACCATTTCAGTCCCACGTCGGGAGCCTGCACGTTACATACCCATCGAGCGAGTCGTCGATCTAAGGACCAACCGGCTGAGGGGATTGGGTGTTACTTTGGATCAAACCTTAACATTCAAGCCACACTGGTGGTGAAGAAAGCGTGTGAGTCTCGGTTGCGGATTTTTCTTCCGTTGATTCAACAAGCCTCGAAGAATTGACAGGTACAGGGCTCCTTGCTGTCGGTCAACTTTTGAGGCAAGTGACCCTCCGGAGAAATTCCGCCCAATCGGGCAACAGTTACTGAATACCCGCTTCCATCGATCCGCAGTCGTCTACATCGACGGCTCTAAGGATAAAGATATGGTAGGGGCCGCATTCTTCAACCAAGGAATTACTGGTACAGTCTTCCAAAGGGATTCAGCGTCTTCTCGGCGGAGGCATACGCCATAAAAATGGCTGTTACTATCCCGAACCTGAATAACGAGTTGGTGATTCTATCGGATTCTGCTAGCTGCCTACTGGTATTGGAAGCAGGAAAATCTCGACACCCGTGGATCCAAGAAGTGGAAGAGATAGCGCGAAACAAACCTATTCGATTTTGCTGGATTCCTAAGCACGCCGGAATCAGTGGCAATTCCGAAGCCAATCGACAACAAGCAAATGAGGGCATGAAGCAACAGGCAATCGATGTACCAATTCCAGGAAAATATGCTTTGAAAAAAGTAAAGCAATCGATACGCCGCCTGTGGGATAGCCAGTGGTATGAGACCAGGGAGGCAAAGCTGAGGGATGTAAAGAAAGATACCTGCAGGTGAACGGAACACGGAAGCACGGCCAACCCACGTGTTCTTACACGTTTGAGAATCTACCGCACGCGGCTCACACGCACATTCCTTTTGAAGAAGGAGCCGCCGCCAAATTGTGAGTGGTGTGGTACGGTGATTGATGTCCGGTATTTAGTTCTTGAATACCGGAAATTTGTAACCGAAAGGCAGAAAAACGATATTGTAACCAGCCTACGCGACGCCCGGGGAAATACAGTGGAAATACAACACGAAAACTTAATTTTCTAGGAGAAACAAGACTATTTAGAGAATTATAGCGAAATCAGGAAATGGAAGATGCCAAAGATGAAAACGAGGAAAGATGAAACGTGTGCAATGTAAATCCGGACGGACGAACAGAAGTCGATGAAAAAACGGAAGAACAGATGTGAAAGAAGAAACAAAGAGGGAAACAAGTAAGAAATTGGACAAACTGAAGAAGAACAGTTGGGAAAGAGAAGCGGAACAAGAGAAGCGTAACGGAATCAGCGAAAGAAGCAGAAGAAACCGGAACAAGATGAAGAGAAAAATGAAGCAGGACAAATTGAAGGAGGCACAACGGAAGAAGCAAAGCAGTGGAATGCATCGGATGGATGTTAAGTGTCATTAATAAAAGACAACAACAACAAAGGGGAAAAAAGCAAAAACAAAACAGAAGTGCAATAAGAAAATAAGAATGAGAGAAATGTAACATAAAAAGGATAAGACGAAATGCGAAGTGGACGAAGTGGACGAATATAAGAAGAGAAACGGAAGAGCAGAAGCACAAGAAGTTGAAGAAGTTGAGAAACAGAAGAAAAAAAGCGGAAGAAGAAAAGTGAATGGAGAAAAGTCAAAGAAGAAGAAAAAACAGAGCAAGGAGAAGTATGAGAAAAGTAAGGAGCAGGAAAAAATTGATGAAAACCATCGAAAGAATAGAAGGGGAAGTAGAAAAGTTACAGCAGAGAAGATGAAAAATAATAGCTGAAAAGGAGGAAATAAAGAGGAGTTGGAGAAGAAATACTGGAAATATTGTGCATAAATTTCGTAAGACACGAAAGCACCCTCCTGATGTAGTGTCACAAAAAAAAGGATTGCGAGATCGTAAAGTACAGCAGAAGCTGAAGAAGGAGACCGAGGGCAAATTGGCCTCATGGTCTCGCGTCTTGGGCCAAAAGGTTGGTGCAAACGGTCAAACAGTGAAGAAGTACCTGGGCATGATGGGCATTGCGTCAATCGAGGCCGACCGTGTCTGAGGAGATCGGCCGTCTGAAGATGAACGCTGTACCGAAGACCGTCCAAATCTCCCAGCGTTCCCCAACTGAGACTGAGCTGAGATTGAAAAAACCTCAAACGGAGGATCTAATTTAATAACTTCGTGGCCAACTTCGTGGAGGAGATGCTGATCGCCAAGGCCACGAAGAAGTTGAGGAAAATGACGACATCCATCTAAGTTAAGGTTCCTACTGTTGTAGTAAACGTAGAATTTCCAATGAATCTTATGCAGTTTTTTTTCGCTGCCATCCGAAATTAGTCAAATTGTCGTAAGAAATACATTAGTACACTATGACTAAAATTTAATTAGATAATCTAAATATTAAAAATGCAAACCTGATAGGTTAGTTTTCTTAGGCGTACATAAAATGTGACTATTATTGTAATAAAACGGTCTACTACTGATTAGCGACAAATAAATAAATAAAATCAAGTAATATTGGGCCAACGTCAAGCGGCATCTAAACAAAACCCAAAAAACTGTTTGAAGCGATAAGCAGTTTGGGTAAATTGGCGTTTTATGGCGAACAAAGTGTACAGAAGGAGCGGAATTTCGGATTCGTTCAACCGGAAGTTTAGCTAAATAATTGAACTGCATAATGAAACATAATTTGATTTTTTTGAATCAAAGTTTTTTTCAATTTACATGCATTCCTGTTTGACCAAATTTTGATCGAAACACCCTTAATCAACGCTTTTTTTTTGCTCATTTCTTGGAAAACTTTTGTCATCCATACATTTCTCATTTATAATTGAAGCAAGCTACTTTGTACAACCATTCCTAAAATTTACTCCACAAAACATACACTTCAATTTCACACGGATCCTTGCATGCCGTCTGGCAGAAGCTCGTAAACGACCCAAGTGCAACGCTGCTCAGTTCAAAGATTAATCTGACGCTGGTTAAAGAGAAAAACGAACGTAAGTGATGTCAATTTCAACTTGGAACACAAGCTTTGAATGATCTTAGAAAACACTTCTTTTTTCTTGGCATTTCATGCTTATTGCTCATCACAATTAGATTATTGCCTGCTCTCACCTTAGTGTTCAAGATGTAATACCTCAGTTATTATTTGAGAGTTTTCAATGAGTTTCTATTTTTGCATAAGTATGATTAGTATGGCAAGGAGCTTAGGGAGTCAAGAAATATTCTGAAAATTCCCAGACCAGACCGACAATCGAACCCAGTAACCCCCAAACATGGTGTTTCTTTGTAGCTGAGCCTTTACGGACTTTGGAACCCCACAACCATGAAATATGGCAGCTCGTCGTCAACCATGTGTGCCATCGTTATCACCGTCTTCGTCTTCATTGGCACATTTTGGTCGGTGTCCCGGTGCTACGAAGTGGAATCTACTACGTCGGATTTGGTGCAAAACTGAAACTGTTGAGGCACCTTTATCCTTCTTCTGTACAGTAGTGTTGACTGCTGCCGCGCACTATTATTTATGGCGAGCTCATAAATACACGACTTGTGAATTTTCGATTTTATAAGCTTGCAACTGGGACGCTCTTTTTGTCAGTCGGTAAACACGCTGTTCCAATGAAAGATCATACGAATGGGATCGATTTTCGGAACGTTCATAGGATATTTCGGGATGATGCCAAAAAGGGGGGAGCTGTTAATTAATAACTGTGAAAATAATCATAGATGACGATAATGAGAGTTGGTCCTATGTTCCAATGAGGACGTAGATAGGCGAAAAGAAAAGCGCCTAAGAAGTGATACTGTCTCAGCTTTAGGTTGCCATCAGACTGTAGTTTGGGGGCTAGGTTTTATCGCTCCCGGGTGAAAATCCGTCAAAGGCGATTATCGGGAGCATAAAATACACTGTATAGCTTTTTTGACTTCTTCGCCAAAGTATCGACTGGTTGACGGAAACTTTTATCGATTCTTTGCTATTTGATGATAGAGGTGAGTAGTTGGTCGGGGTGTTGAAAATGAAAAGTTCACTTGAGTGGAGTGAGGTATTGCTAAGATACTGAAGAAAATGTTTCACGTTTATAATTTGACCAAATCGATTGATTTTTCTTTAGCTCCATTTCAACAATGATCCCTGGCGTTATGTGCGAATTGCTTCTTTTAAAAGGATCAGTGAAATTGCAAGCAGAATCGCACAGACGTGGTATTAAATTTCTGTTGAAAATGTACAAGATCAATGATTCATATTTATTAACGTGTATACAGAAAGTAAGGGCTTAATAGTCAAATAAGCTGATGTCCATCGAATAGATATACATGAAAATTTCCAATAAAGGTTGCCAGAACTATTCAATAGAATTGTATTTTTTTTTATTGGTTTCAATCGAAGTGCTGCTATTTTCACAATTTGTGGAAAAGCTCGGTAGATGCTTTTCATCATGCCAAGGGATGAATTTTGATGAAAATCTAAAGGCAGAGTTGATTTTGGTGAATGTCTGCTAAAGTTAAATTTGTGAACTTGGTGTAATTCCTACGATCTTTTGTTAAATTCGGTTTATTTTTCTACAATTCAGCGCTTAATTATCTGAGGTTTGGCGAACTTTGCTGGAATTCTATCAACTTGAATAAAACTCACCGATCCATGCTGATTGTTTTCCAACTTCATTGAAGATTTGTGAGGTTTGATGAAATTCTAATGCCCTTTGAAGTAAAGGGTGTATTCGTTAATAAGAGCACACACATATTTACTCACCAAAATTAAACTGATTATCGGATTATCTTGAAATTTTCAGGGAATGAAAAACTAATAATGAGTTATGATTAACAAAACATTTGTCCATTTAATTTCATCTTCTATCTCGAATGCCCACACTTTCCTTTTCACTCCACCCATCAAATTTTGTACAACCGGTTTTCGCAGTGTGTTTGTTGCTTTTAACCAAATTTTCTTCAACCCCAGCTCTGTTTCATTAGTTTTGGGATGTTTGCGAAGTTCCGTCTTCATAATTGCCCAGAATTTTAAAATTGGACGAACTTCCGGTGAATTTGGTGGGTTCATATCTTTTGGCACAAAATTGACTCCGTTGGCTCGGTTTTACTCCATCACGTTTCGAGCGTAGTGGCAGGATGCTAGATCAGGCCAAAACAGAGTTGATCTTATGCGCTTCCTTATAAATGGCATGAGACGCATCTTAAGGCACAGATCAGGAGCTTCTTTGCAAATTTCGATAATTTCTCTTTTTTAACATCCACCGGAACATCAAACTTAGACCTGGCAACGAAATATAGTGACATCTCGAATTGACATGTTTGGATGGTTCTTGAACTGTTGCACCACTTTCTTGGCCATTTTCCTGTCCATTGGACCACTTTTACGACCACTCCCTTTCTATTTTCGGGCACTCAGACGCTCCTTGAAGGTTCTTATCACATGAGACTTAGTTGTATTTCCAGTTACAAGCTTTTTAGTGATCCATCGGTAGAACGCAATGTTTTCACGGACGGATTTCTTGTAAGGATGGCATTACTGGACCTACTGTATGAAAAACTATGAAATTTGACAAATGTAAACAATACACTATGAATAAGATTTGCTCTAGTTTTCAGGTTTTTTAATCATACGGTTCAAAAGTTACAAAAGATTTTCGGTCTGCCATTTTCATCTAATACACCCTTTATATTGAACTTTTCTAACCCTTTGCTTTAAAAGCTTCGTAGTAGTTGTAGACATGTTAGAACTCTATGAAGTTCTGCGAACCGAGTTTAACTACTTCCATGTGTCTAAAAATGGAGGCCGTAGAGGCTTTACAAAACGTGGAACACTGATTCCACGAGCTATACTGAGCTCTATGTTCTCCGATCTACAGTTCATTTGCATAACATTTAGAATTTGGTGCATTTATTTTTCCCTATTTCAATTATTTCGTATATTTCAATATGGCGATTGGAAAAAAATCACAATTCTAAAGTCAAATTATCTTCGCAATGACTACTTTAAAACTATTTGTTTATTTAGTGGCTTCCCTGAATGCCAATTTGCCGTTTAATGCCTTTACTGGATGCAAAATGGTTTTAAAATGCTTTTTCAACTGACCATAATAAGATAATATGAATGACTCCTAAAACGGCATTTCAAAACAGCATTTTATGAGTTCATAAAGTCAAAATAAAACCTTTGATAGGAGTAAAAGGAATTTGAAAAAAACGAGGTTTTAAGATCGTTTTAAACAAGCTGTGTAGGTTTCCATAAACCTGACTAAAATATGAAACCTATTGGCAACTCTTGGTGTCATAATAAAACCAAATTGATTGCTTGTGGCTTTGATAAAATCTTAATCAAACTTAAAAAAGCAGGATGGTTTTGGCAATGTTACTTGGGCTAACTTTGCTTAAGTTCTGTAAAATTTAATCAAGTTCGTTGAATTTTGCACTACAGACTAATTTTGGTAAATTTTTTACATTTATACTAACGTCCTTCAAGTTCTGCAAAGTTTAATGAAATTTTGCGAAGTTTGCTGATATTTTGTTCTGTAAATTTGAACGAAATGAATCTGCATAACAAATGTCTTGGCAACTTTGCTGAAGTTCTGTAATCTTTGTTTTGATTATGTGGATTATCTGAAGTTTTGCAAGCTTTGCTGAACCTGCGTTTCAGTTTTGTGAAATCAGGTAAAATTCTACGACATGTTCTTAGGACAACTGTTAACTGTACTGATATTGAAAATGTTTTTGTTGTTATACGAACTTCGCTGTAGATATTCAAATATTGATAAAGTCCTGCGACTTTCGTTGAATTTCTGTGCTGATGCTGATATCTTTCATAAAGTTTTGCGAAATTTACTTGAGATCTGCGAAATCAATTTCCCTTAGAAGATCTGCAAACGTTGTTAAAGTATTACTGACTTTGCTCAAGTTCTACATTTTTTTCTAATGCTCTGTGAACTTTATCATAATTTGCTTTAACTTTGCTGAAGTTTTGTTTGCATTGGTGGAGTTCTGCGAGCTTTTCTGAAGTTTTGGAAAATGTGAAAGTTTAAACTTAGCATACAAACTACAGCCCCGTGATGACAAAATGATGACGTTGAACTACGCTACTAAATGTTAGCCATTTTGAATGTAGAATGGAAAATTCTTTGAACTAATGTACTTTTAAAGATAAGGCTTAACATTTATGAATTTTTCTACAGTATTTGGCCCAAAATCAACAATGTCCTTTATTGGAATCAATGCGTAGAAATATTTCTGATCGATTGGTGCAAAATTTGTAAAAAACAAAAACTTTGGAGTAACGACTGAGATATTAACGCTCAAAACCTGACCACTTTTCGTGACGACCGCAATTCGATTTTCTTTTAATTTGTACCCCAGTATAGAAATCAAAGACGTAGTCCTCCGTCAACATCTGTATATCTTGCAGCAGCTCTATGAATTTAGAAGAATGTCTGTGAACTATGTTATGAAGTTCATAGATGAATAATTAAGTTTTGCGCACTTTGCTGAAGTCTTACGATCATCAAGGGTAAGTTGAAGAAGAAGGGATAACTTTTAACGGAAGTGATCAATTCATGTGATTATTTTTTACTGTAAACTACATACCTCAACACATATTTTCACTGCTAAAACAGATCGGAAAAAGAAACCTAGCGTGCTTTCACAGCTTTGTTTACTTTTAAAATCCTAATTATCTCACACCTTCCGCAATCAGCTAAAAAGCCTAAACAAAGCTTTCGAAAGTTATGCGGCCTTTTAAGGGGTTGAACAAGCTCGGTGTAGGATATTTGGGATTTTTCAGCTCGGCAAAACTTGTTCCACTCCCCTTGCTGAGAAGTTTGTTCCAAAACCAGGTGTTGGTCTACGAGGTAGCAGACAACGTTGAACATCACGACGGAAGTTCGGCATGGTTCCATGTACTGGAACGGAATGTACAACCGCGTGCTTATATTGGCACAGTAATCGTTGGTTTTGCCGATGATATCGTATTATCGAAAACAGGCTTGTGTAAGAGGTGCGAAAGTGTGCTGCAGACCACCCAACATGAAACGGAGGTACGGAGGCAGCAAATGTAAAGTTTTTTAGCTCCGAAACAAGTGTTGATGTAGCCATGTGAACTTTGCCCGGTAGAAGGCAACGAAGGCCATCAACGCGGTGGGTAGGACTATGCCAAACAATGGTGGATCAAGCAGTAGTAAAAGGCTTCTTCTGGTTGGTGTATTCTCGTCGATACTGCGTTACGAAGGCTGAGCCTGGTTTGCTGAGCAGGATGCTAATTAGAATCAAGCGATGCTGAACCACCGACAAACCGAAATGAAACTCAATCTTCACTTTTGATCAAGAATCCATATCGACCGATTCAAATGTGCAAAACCTATAGAATCATTTTTACTAGATAAAATTAATTTGTCCAGAATTGCTCAGACATGAACCTTCTTATCAAGTTCCCAAGCGTGTTCGTGGCTTCAATAAACGTTCTCAGAGAACACGAAGATAGATTTCATGATTTGTACAGAAACATTAAGACATTTTCTATTGTCATTCATGTTGGTTTGTCGGTGGCTGAACAGTACGTGAGTCTGAGTGCGTACAGTTTTCGTTATCGCTTAAATAATCCCTATCGGAATCACCCTGGTGGAGGACAGCGAGTGTGAGTGCTAGAGAAGAATACGGATGATTGTGAGAGTGACTTCGATGACCAAGTGTCAGAAGGACAATACATGGAGACACCTGGGTGAATAGACCTAGGTGAACAGAAAACATGCAGAGGTAAACATCCACCTAAAACTGTTCCAGTAATACTGCTTGTGTTTAAATCCGACGCACCGGCCCGGGATATTACATGTCTCTTGGTTGATCATGAACAATTGAACCCTAATCAAATGTAAATCTTTCAATTCAAACTATAAAATTCAACTGACAATTGATTTTACACCCGTTTTGACCGTTATACACTAAGTCGGAAGTAAAGCTGTCCCGCGTACTACTTCTGACATGTATAAAGCCGCATCAGAAACTCAAAGATACCTTATCTCCCCATCTATAGTCCTCATTCCCCTCCCTTCAATAATATTCCATATTTACCTCCGAATAATCGGTACACCCGCACCAGACATAGTATTAAACTATTCTTTTAACCCTGTTATTCTTGTAACCCTACAAATAATGAAACAACGGCCTAGTATGATTGAGCCTTCCAAATAGATTGCTTGTATTGAAAATAATAAATAGGTACAAAGTTCTACGTCCAAATCATCAACAACAAACATTTGTAGTGACAGCTTTCCGAATCAGGCTTGAGCATTACAAGTCTATTGTGTCAGTCTTCACGTACGATTTGTCGTCAATGAGGATGCATCGTTCGTACTGTATAAGAATCTCATTGTACAACTTCCGGGCACACCTTTTGGCCAATACGACCCTTGCTATGATCCTGCCGATCGATAATATGCTCACGAAAACGTTTGAGAACGCTTGATTTAGCCAATTTCAACAACTTCGCGGTTTTTGAACCTGACCACGTCGTATTTTCGAAGCGGGTGTCCAAAATTGATTTTCGGTTCGCCGCTTCTATCAAGGAACAAAATGAATCGTGACAAACTGTTCAGTTCTGAATGAGAAAAAATTCAAAACAAACTGTTGTTAAAACATTCCAGATTCGACGCGAAAACGATTGAAGGACGTAAAGGCTCATACCGTTCCTGTCAACCTGAGTGAACATGAAGCATGGAAGGGTCATCATCTTAACGTGATTTACATTGCTTTAAACCTGTTTTGGTTTAAATTTTCAGTGAGAATAAGTAAGTAGCTCAATTCATAAATTATTATGCAACTCAATTTCAAATCAACAACCAAGACCTAATCATTCGAAAAATAACTTTATTTTACTTAATATAAAAACACGGCTTTAAAATATACCTTAAATCCGAATAGTGTTCCACCAGATTCTCTTAAACTGATTTCAAGTAAGTGGTTCAGTAAATTTACCCCCTAGTTTTCTATACAAAAAAAAATTACAAAAATACTTCGACGCTCTGATTTTTTTTTTATTTACCTACTAAACGAATAGCTTCAATGTGAAGTTAAATACCTCTCATTAAATTCAACTTAACTCATATTCGCTCAATTTCAACCGAAACTGATCTGTAAATACGTTCGGGAAAATTTACTCAGCCACCCCCACTTTGTAAGAAATGTAACTAAACGATATCCGAATTTGCGATACGTTCAATACCCACATATTTCGACGGCATGTATCCCGCCGCAGAGTACCAACGAAACTTTTCACTTAACCATCATCCCTGGTTACCGCTACCAGTAGGGAAACTGGGAAGTGATGGTGCTCCTCCACTTCCCAATGCACCTATCAGTGATCCCAACATGCTGGGATCGAATGGAGTGATGATCGCTTGGAAAGCTCCCAGTACCAAGGCAGGACGTACACCTTGACTGCCGGAAGATGATCCACCGGGAAGTGATGGAAGACCTATTCCTCCACTTTCACTACCACTGCCGAAAATACCCGGTGCTGACGCTGGTTGCTCAGTACTAGGAGTTGGCTTCTCCGTCGTACGCGATGGTGGTTTGATGTCCAGTGGTCCAGCGCGTGCCGAGTCACTCGATTGATCACTGTCCGGCTCAGGTGGATTTTCGTAGGATTGATGCTCAGAGCTGGAGCAGGACGATGAAACCACCAAAATAGCAATAAACAATGGCCAGGTTATTTGAATCATTTTGAAGTTTCAATCTACTGTTTACGGTAGCAGTGACAAGAAAGTACTAACTTCGACTGCACCAGGAGGGCATTAAGTAGGCTAGTGAAATATGCGTATCTAAGCAGTTAGACGCCGGCGTACGGTGTTATCAATTGTGCGGAACGAAAAAAAACGCATTCATTCCGTAAAGTGTGAATGGGGCATGCTTGGGAAATTTTCAATGCATTAAAATTATTGTTATTATTCAATTTACGATAAACAAATGCATATAACACAAAACAGACAACAACATAGGGGTATGTGGGACACAACAGTCATCTGTTGAAGGGTCTTCGTGCAAATGTGTTTCATCGTCCATTATGGTACAAGAATTATTTTGCAAAACATGGTGTAAAACTCCTGAGCATAACTTTTTGCAATGAAATTTTGCTTGCCATCGAGGTTGGGCACCTTTTCCACTTTTTACGCCTTCGTTCCATGCCCCTGCTTTACTCTTTGAACAGATGATTTTGATTTTCCAACTTTGCAAGCATCATCTCGCACAGAAAGGTTGGGATTTTTCTCAATAATGGCTACCACCTTCGTGTCCATTTGGCGAGAGCATAACGACCGTCTCAGAGAGAAAGAGCACACCTTCAGTTCGTTAATAAACATGTGTAATTTTATTTATGTCAACTTTTATTCTTACACATGGTTTCTCAAAATTGTTTATCAACAGTTCATGAAAGATTTTTGATGACTTTTTCATGTATAAGCAAGTTCTCGAACTTTTCCTCTAACGTTCTTCATAAGGTTCTGCACAGATTGATTAGCAACTATTTAAGACGCTCTTGTCCAATCTCTTTTGAACTTTTCCACTGTATCGGCTGGCTGAACATGTTTACGAAGATACCTCTTGACCAGAGCCCAAAATCGTTCGATGGGACGAATTTCAGGGCAATTTTGTGGATTCGTGTGCTTAGGTACAATTATCCCGTTTTCCGATTTGCACCAGTCCATGGTGAACTTCGCGTAATGACACCAAGCAAGGTCAGGTCAGAATATTACAAGATTGTCATGTTGACGAATCAGCGGCAACAGATTTTTTTTCGAGCATTGATTGACGTAAATATTTGCATTCATTGTTCCATTTACGATGCACGGCTTCGGAAATTTCCCGCCAGAGCAAATTGCCTGCCAGGCCATCACATTTGTGCCAAATTTTCCAGTGAAAACTGAGGTAATTATCTTCACGAATTTTGTAATATTACGATCCCGGCAATGCTTTATAGATCAACTTCGAATACGTTTCGTCGTCCATCATAATGCAGTACTTATTCTTAGAGAAAACTGTGTCATACAGTTTCAGCGCCCGTGGTTTCACGCTGACTGCCTGTGTAGGACTTCTTTATGGCTGCTTCTGCTTCTTGTACGTCTTCAGCTTCTTTGACTCTCTTTGGCTCGTTGAACGTTGGACTTCAAGGTTCAGCTTTTTGGCCAAATCGCGAACTGAGGCCACATTTGCCTTCGAAAAAGCTAATCCGATTTTGTCGTCAAATTTTGGGCTCGACGCTCCTTGTTTACGTCCACTTCGTGGCAGGTCCGCAAGGGAATACTCCTACCCGAACTACCGGATCGCAATACACACCACTTTCATACCAACTTTTTCCAGTTTCGCCAACTTTCTTAGTGATAATCCTGGAATAGAGCTCCACTTGTACACGACGGAAATCTTTCTTATCTCTCGAAATGCGTGTAAGACTTCGCTGTGAGTTGAGTTCGTATGTATGTTCAAATGGTAGCGTAAGAAAAGTGTGTCCTTATTTTCTGGGACAGTCTATACTATTCAAGTTTGTTACGCTTCCAACCTTCCGATCCACAGGCACGTGCTGGTCGAACATGAGCATGACCATGAGCATAATTGACCGCTCGATAGCTGCTACTCCGTTATCGCCAGATCAGCTGTAATTAAACAGATAACCGACAGATGAGGTTTGGGACTAACATACATCTTCAATGTATAAGAACAGGTGATCTCAATGTTATAATAGGCCAACCGGCGCGGGCCACGTCTGAATGCGGGTTAAGTAGGGAATGGGTAGGAATTGGTTGACGTGGTACTGGCTTTGAAGAAAACCGCTGAGTCCACTGCACTTCCATGAGAAATCACTGGGATGTTGGACGAAATGGTTGGGTTTACAGCAGGACCCATTTTGGTAAACGATGTGCTGAATTCAACTCAGTAACTCAGGGGCCACTCACAAGAGTGGGTGGTTTATTTCAGCAGAAACAAAAATACGTTGAAATATCAAGTTTAAGGATCGATTTAAACCAACGTGAAGGATGCTGTTGGGGCAACTCATAAGAGTGAGTGGTTTATTTGAATAGATTATAAAAGTAAGTTAAAATTTCGAGTTTGAGAACCGATTTGAACCAACAGTAGTGATGCTGCTGGGTCCCCTCACAAATGTGGGTGGTTTATTTCCGTGGAATACAAGACACGTTAATGTAGCGAGGTTGAGAATCGATTCTAACCAACAGTTAGGTGCTGTTGGGGCCACTCACAAATATGTAAATATCAGTTTTCAGAACTGATTTAAAATAAAGATAGTGTTAACAACAAGGGGGGGTAAATAAATGAACAAAGAAAAAAAAAAACAATAGGAAAAGGAGTTTTAGAGCTGATTTAAACCAACAGTAAAGATTATGCTGGGCTCACTCACAATTGTGGGTGGTTCGTTTTCTATGTATATAATATAATATAATACCTACCCAGGTAACCAATAAGCATTAGAATATGCAGTAAAATAACCCTAAATCTGCATTCCAGATGCTACAAGCATTATATTAGCATTATATCAGCATCTTGAATGCTATCTGTTGTAAAGTTGCATTTCAAATGCTATTTAAAGGCTTGTAGCCTGTAAAAAGCATTTCGAATTCAAAATAGCATTAATGAAGCATTATCATAGCATTGCAGTAAAGCAGCCGTAAATTGGGCCAAAAGTTGCATTAATGTTGCATTTAAGGCGACTTAATTGCTTGATAGCCTGCCGTAAAGACGCTTTGGAACTGCTTATTGGTTACCTGGGTAGCTTTATAATATGTTCATTAGATATCGCAGAAAATTGCACTGTGGACGGTTAGAATATTAATCAAAAAGAAAAACACATTTCAATTGGTTTGAAGCAACTTCACTGACCATGTACCAGACCTTTCGTCTAATGAATGCATACAGAAGCTTGCTTGGAATGTCTAAAACATTTTTTTATACTTTTAACCCACAATCTACTAAACCTACGCAGAAAAAATAATCAATTTTAACAAGCGCGTAAAATTTCCCCCCGTTCAATTTTAAGCCAAAGCAAGCGTAAACGAAGAAATTGTTTGCAATTTTTCATACACCAGACCGATTCCAGCGATATCTGGCTTAAATTTACATGAAAAATCCCATGAATTTATACTGAATATAGCACTTTTATGTGCATTAGATCACGCAGAAAATTCAATTTTTCTTTCAAACTGTGAACCTTACTATTCAACGCATTTAAAAAAATAGATTTTACTGCGGTACAGAAACAGCAAATAAAAGCGTTTAACTTATTACTTATCAAATAGTCGATAATTTATTTTAAAAGAGAAATACCTTGCAGGGTAGGTGTGTCAGTATTGGGCATCGTTTCCCACCACGAGCAGTTCTAAGTAAAACGTTTGAATACAGAAAAAAATAATTAATTTTAACAGGCACGTAAAATTTACCCTCATTTAATTTCAAGCCAAAGAAAAAATAAACAACGAAATTGTTTGCAATCTTTCATAAGCCATACAACAATGTTTACAATCTTTCATACAATTCGTTATCTGGCTTAAATTTACATGAAACATCTCATTATTCCGCCGGCGTCGATGGTGTAGTGGTAAGCGTGACTGCTACTTGGCACCCCAGTGGGTCTGGGTTCAATCCCAGTCGACGTCGGTGGTTTTTCTGAGGCGTAAAAATCTGGTCACGTCTTCCTTCGGAAGGGAAGTAAGGCCGTTGGTCCCGGCTCATATTCATGAGTCGATAGGTAGGGTCCAGGTGGTGGAGTCGTCTTCCTGGCGTCGGTGATTGTCACCATGTAACGAAATAGGCCGACAAAAAATAAAAATAAAAATAAAAAAAAAAAATCTCATTATTCTCTGCCAAATCTAGCTTTCCCATTATGTGCATACGGTAACACAGAAAATGAAATGTTTCTTTCTATCTGTAAATAATAACCTTCATGCATTTTGCGAGAGAAATATATTTCTACTCTGCAATATGCAACATGTATCGATAGTCTTAACACATCTTAAGATCTCCAATTATTCATAAACATGAAACATCGTCAAAGTATGGGCTATACCGGTGCGTTTCCCCTACCATGAGTGTACTGCAGTTCTTACGTTAGTACAATACTAAAATTATGAGCTACTTTAGAACGCATCCCTTTTCTGTTTTTAAACATGCTCTTTTTCATGATACAAAATAAAAATGCTAATTTTATTCTTCTAACCCTCTAAACCTCAGCCAAGTTTACGGGGTTTTCTATAAGTTCGAATACAACTTTTCATCGATGTGTAGGTGTGCACCACTTATTCATTCTGTGTACTGGTATTGGTGTCAGCTTTAGCCTCATATATAGACTATTGCACGGAAAAAGCTAACCTCACTGTTCACCATGAGAGTATAAGGGATAGCAACAACTGTCTTGTTCTCGTTTTTTCTCACATACGAATTTCTGAACACAAGGGCACCAGTACCTGTCAAATCTGAGGTGTGACGTCACTGTGATTTGGACCATAGGCTAACCGACACAAACGGTGACGACTTGCTGTCACTTGTTGTTTGTTTACCGCGCACGATGAAGAAGTACCGGGACTTCGTAGTAAAGTTGTTTGCGAGAGGTGAGCGACCCGGCGACATATTCCGGCAGTTGAAATCCCACGGGGTAAATCAGAATTGCATCTATACCGCCATCTGCCGGTACCGGGAGACGGGCTCGGCCATGGACCGTGCGAGATCTGGGCGGCCACGTTCGGCGAGGACGCCAGCAGCCATCAAGGTGGTGAGGGAACAGGGTCGTCGAAAAATGAACCGCTCGATTCGGAAGACCACTGCTGACCTGGACCCCCCCCCCCCCCCCCCCCCCCCCCCCCCCCCCCCCCCCCCCCCCCCCCCCCCCCCCCCCCCCCCCCCCCCCCCCCCCCCCCCCCCCCCCCCCCCCCCCCCCCCCCCCCCCCCCCCCCCCCCCCCCCCCCCCCCCCCCCCCCCCCCCCCCCCCCCCCCCCCCCCCCCCCCCCCCCCCCCCCCCCCCCCCCCCCCCCCCCCCCCCCCCCCCCCCCCCCCCCCCCCCCCCCCCCCCCCTTCCCCCCCCCCCCTTCCCCCCTCCCCCCTGTGTCGATCGAGACTGTCCACACCATCATGACGAAGGACCTGGGATACAAGCCGTACAAGAAACGCAAGGTTCACGGGGTAATGGAGGCTACAACGAAGAAGAGGCTGGACACCCTCCCGCCCCGCGTTTTGCCCTTCCCACCCCCCACCTCCAAACATCACCTGTTGCCTTCCCCCCCCCCCCCCCCCCCACACCCCCCCCCCCCCACCCCCCCTGCTAAAAAAACAAACAACCTCAACCAACCCCCCCCTTTGAAAGGTTGTGCCCCGCACTTCGGACCTCTACGGGAAGGTAAGACTTTGTGGTCTCCCAGCTGCCCGGACCTTAATCCCCTGGATTTTTATGTATGGTCGTACATGCTGGCCAAGCAGAGCGAACATCAAGTGAGTACTATGGACCAATTTAAGAAGCGCATTTCCCAGATCTGGGACGAAATGCCGATGGACCAGGTGCGTGCCACGTGCGATTCTTATGAGAAACGTCTCAAGCACTTCGTACAGCACAAATGGGGGTAGGGGTGTGGTGCTCCCAGCTCTCAGTTCTCAATAAACATTTTTTCAATAAAAAGGGACTCAGAAAAGAGTATCTTGTATTTTTATTTTTTAACACATTTTCTAAGTGTATTTGAACTTATTGAACACCCCACTTGCAACTTGATTGTTTATCTTCACAGAAAAAAATAGGTTCGTACAATTTCACACCAAAATAAGCGCAAGCAACGGTATGTGTGGCCCTCAGAAAGGCCATGTTAATATATTCAAACTGCAATTACTACAAGTATGTCGTGATCCAACATGATCACTGTTCACTCGATGACACTCTAACAGGAATGTGCTAATTTATCTTCAAAAATACCATTGCGCTTAGTGATTCCTTTACATTGTTCAAGAAGTGCACACAGCATACCTGATTTGAAAGATAGGGGAACTGCCCCCATATTAATCTCATTGTTCCTATATTCATCCTACGATGAATCAAACAATTGGGCAGTTGAAGGATTAGTTAGTAATGTTTGTTGTAGTTATTTAACGTGAGCAAACATTATTAGAAAACAAAACCGATCCTTCAACTGCCCAATTGTTTGATTCATCGTAGGATGAATATAGGAACAATGAGATTAATATGGGGGCAGTTTCCCTATCTAGTTTAAATTTACATAAAATGTCGCGTGATTTTATTCGAAAACTAGCATTCAAAAAGTATACTCTAGATATCCATGAGCAAAACTGCTCAATCCGCTATTATTTTTTAACCACAGGTCTGAAGAGCGGCATCAAGAAACCAAAAAATGTCCTTGTCAATCAACTTGGATAGCCAGATATGGTGTCAAATATTAACACATTCATATTCAAAAACTAGTTAAAAACAGTGGAAATATTACTTTACCATTTCCAGTTTGATGGAAACTTTGAATTTTCTGCATTATTTAATGCTAGATTTTGCAAAAATAAATAGGATATTTTAAGTAAATTTAAGCCAGAAATCGCTAGAATAAGATCTGTTGAATGGAAGAATGCAAACAATGTTGTAAGCTGTATGAGATGTTAAGAACAATTGCGTAGTTTACGCTTGCTTTGGCTTGCAATTAAATGAGAGGAAATTTTACCCATCTTTTAAAATTCATTATTTTTTTCTGTATTGCTTAAAACATGTAATTGGAGCAACTGTGACCAAATTTCAAATCATGTCAATTACATTCATGTTTAACGAAATTTTGGAAATAATTCACATGATTGTAAAGCTCTTCGAGAGTCAGAATCTTAGCTCTTACTTGTATTTGAGGTTATGAATTGAACATACAGATGATTAAGCAGTAAATATGACGCAATGAAAAATCAAAAACCTGTTATAAGTTTCATGTTTATTTTCAATGTAGAAAAGTATTTCAAACGTCACACGCTTTGTTTTTTTTTATCATAATCTCAATCAGTAGTAATAACATTAAAATAGTACGTTAAAGTTTCTCAATAGAAAAAAGATTGAAAAAAAAATTAAACTCGCCAAGTAAAGAAGGCTGATAAATCAAAAACGAACACAAAATAATCGATTCAAGACCATCAAAACTCTCCTCCGAACACTACCGATGATGTGTACTGAGATCCAGTGGCCCATCCACTTCCATGGCATCAACTCCCATCAGATGGGCGCTATTCATCCGACGAATTGCACTGCACAAATCATCATCCTCCACAGCCGTCGGCAGCAAACCATCATCATTCTTCTCAAAGTGGGATCCCGATTCGAGGAAGCCTTTCGGGAAGTTTCTATATGGTCGACGATAGTCTCGTTCCGGTTCAATAAGAAAGCTTCTCTCACACTCATCTCCGCTTGCCTCGTCCGGTACTTCCAGGGACCTTTCGGCTGGGTCTAGCAGGGGTGACATCGCCTTACCTCGGTACCCCGATGGCCACTCGTCAGCCTGGCCAAAGGGTCTTGCGCTCGGATAGAAGTGATAGTCATTGAAGATTAATTTTTCATCACACTTGTCGACGTTGACAACATCAATTAGCACATTATTATCTTCGCCTTCTAGTTCAGGATTGCTAGTGGTGGTAGTCGTACTAGAAGTTCGACTGTCGTCAGTATATGAGTTATCACTTGCCAACTTGCCGGGGCTTCCGGTGTCATTGGCGTTGTACCGCATCGAAGGATAAACGGATGCAGTAGTGTGAAGATGGTGGTGATGGTAATCATCCTCATTAGATGTCAATGGCACTAGAAGGCTGAGGTGTTTGAAGGTTTTCACGTGCTTTCGCAATGACGATGGATCGGTGTAGCGCTTGAGGCATCCGGGGATTTTACACACATATGGCTTATCGTTTGAATGCGTACGTGTGTGCTTGAAACGATCCGAAGAGTTAGAGTAAGCCTTGTTACAACCCTGCAATCAATAGGGGAAGGTTCAATTAGTTGATTACTTTATTTGTCTTAGTATCGAACGGTGCCATCTTAGATTAGCTGAAAGCCAAGATTAAAACTCAAACCTACCTCAATGGGGCAAATGTATGGCTTTTCGCCGGAGTGAGAGCGAAGATGAATTTTCAGATTCTCCGCACGCGAGAAGCTCTTTCCGCACTTTCCGCACTGGTGGGGCTTCTCTTTGGTATGCGTCCGAACGTGCACCAGCATCTTGTAGCGGGCGTTGAAGCCCCGATCCTGCCGCAAACAGTTCTCCCATCGGCAGAAGTACAAACCACCAAGCCCAACGACGGCGTGCTTCTGCGTGACGTGACTTGCCAGATCTTCCAGTTTGAAAAACACACTGTAACGGTACAATGGAACGATTATGATTAGCTTTCCGTTATCATGCCCAGGTCTTTGAAAATCATGGTGCGTGAGTAATGACATGATTCACACATCTTGCAGGCCCACATCCGCACGTTTTAGTGGTAGATTCGCATTATTGGAGGAAATTAGATAAGACAACTTCAAGGTAGGGGCTATCCATTCGGCGAATGAGATTAGTAAAATGTTGCCAAGTGTATCACTATTATGTGCCCCAATTCAGCGTTTTTAGTATTTGATTCAGGAAATTTTATTACAGACTTTTCAACTAGAATATGCAGTGGCTTTTTTTTTGCACCGATATTTCAGCATGGTCAATATCGGGTGAAAAGGGGAAATACTCATGTTGGGGCGTCCACTTTGACGCCAGCTGTAGTCCAAACCGCTTGATGAAAACAATTCAAATTTTGTCCACATCATTTCCTATATTTTTTTAGGCTATGGTGACATTTTTGATATGCTACAAGGCCGGGAGGAGATTCTCTTCCCTATAATTGCGGGTTTTGCGAAAGTGTTTCTGCTTACGGGCCCGTCCAAACGTTTTTGGCCCCTCATACAGGAGCTTGATGATCACAAACAACAAAAGGATCCTGATCAAATCATTTTTCAGATTATTCCACTGCTATGGAAAGCTACCTTGCTACAATAGATGGTAGTATTACATCATCATCATCATTAACGGCTAAATGATCAAAACTTTTAGCAAAAATTTATTAATGTTACATCAAATTTAAAACTGATCCTGGTATCAGTGAAAGCTAATTGAAAAGTCTATTTGCTGCGCAATTTTTCATTTTGATAGAAAAATGAATATGCCACTTGATATTCTGTCAAGACAATGAAAACAAAACTGCTACTCTCAAATAAAAGTTAACGCAAGATTACAGCAAAATGAATACTAAATCTAATATCAAATTTGAGAGTTGTGAAGTGAAATCAAAGTGATTTCCATTTGATGTTGATTCAAAAATAAGTTTTTGAAATGCTATATTTATTATGTAAGATATTACTTGGGTAGTGACTCAAAATTGCACCGATAAGCAATAACAAAATATATAACACAGATTGAAATAAACATTTAATTTTCTGCGTTATCCAATGCACATAAAGAGAATGCTAGACTTGGTATAAATCCATGGGATCTTTCATGTAAATTTAAGCCAGATATCACTGGAATCAGGTCTGTTTTATGGAAGATTGCAAACAATGTTGTATGCTGTATGAAAGATTGCAATCAATAACGTTGTTTATGCTTGCTTTGGCTTGCAACACATACTTTTCATTTGTCGCATAAACTTCATTTGTGTTTCTCAGAGGATTCTGTTTATGTGTGAACACACCAGTATTATGTGGAATTTTCCATGGATTTTTGCCAATAAATATGTGTGGATAATTTCCCGTGTACGGTTGCTTTGATTGTCGAGGCACTAGTTGTACAGGAATGAACGCAAATAAATGTTATCGACCAATTTGTGTTCAACCTGTCGTTCCATCCACTGGAATGGCTTTGTTTATTTTAGTGAACGTATATAAAAGAAAACAAAATTAAACCGTGCTTGACAGCGATGAGACATCCTGGTGAAACTACTCAGCCTTTTATTAACAAGTTGAGATAAAGACCCTACGGTTACTTCGATGGCACTAAGCGGTACAGTGATGAATTTGTTTTCGAGCAAGCTGTGTGCTGTCAGCCACTTGCACACACTTGCATGGCTTCGTTTATTCCATAAAACGGTTTGTGGATCAAGATGGACAAAATTGTCTTTTTCGAATCATTAGGAGTACACAAGATATGATTGTAAAAATAGCACAATTTGCGATGTGCATTTAATGCCACATTTTTAACTATTGAATGTACATAGAAAGAAGGGTTCTTGTAAAAATCAACATATCTCCTTCATTATTCAACTAATTTTGAATCTTTTAACGTCATTCACTTCTGTGTATAGGTTTCACAAAGTTTGTAGAAAGTGATGTTTGTCTATTTTCACGTAAAGTTTTATATAAGAGTAAATATATTCGATATGTTCGTGCTTTTGTGACAAAAAAAATATTTTGATTTCCACACTCAGTTTTTCATTAATTCATTGGCCGAATGAGGATTTGTGTGCGCCATTTTAAAGTTATTTATGTGTACTTTAACCTTTGAGAGCTGACAATTATCTTTATAATAGCGCTAACAGATCAACATTTGGTCAATTAATCATTCCGTTACTACGTGCTGCAAATAAGTTTATCCATAAAAAAATTAAAAAAATCAAAAGATATCAACACTAAGGTAATGCTTGTCGTAAATATAGAAAAACGTCATGTTCTACCAATTTCTATGATATTCTATATTGAAAAAGAAATGACGTTAAAAGACCTAAAATTGCCTGAAAAATAAAGTAATTGTGTTAATTTTCAAGCAAGTACTCTTTTTTCATACTTTAAGCCACCACATCCAAATCTCATTGCAAAATTGGCTAAAACATTGAACAAGTTCATCTGAATTCAGAAAAACAAAAAAAATGGTTTCAACAATTTTCGAAAAATAATCCGATCCTTAGGTAGGAGTTTATATGGCCTCCAAACGGGAATGGTGGCAGAACTTTTCAAGCATATAAAAATGTCAATGTTTGTTGAAAATTATATGGTTTGGTAGGCTACCTGTACCCCTGGCGACAATTTCATTGCAACCAAGACCGTCAACCAGGAAATTTACATAAACGAGTGTCTAGATGAAAAGAGTCTACTGTCTTTCCCCAATCAAAATTCGATTGTTCCGTGCATTTCGGCCGGATCTGGAACTCTGCCATTACAGTTAAAAAACCATTGAAATGTAAATCGCAAACAACGTGCAGGTGGTGCAAAACAAGGACTTATCCAGCACGCCAGAGCTCCATTCAACTGAGAAATATTGCGCCATCTTGAAGTGGAACTTGAAGAAGACCCGAAAAACTGCTGGAAGCGAAAACGGTTTATAGTAGAATGGTAATCGACAGCGAACGAAGTGAACGCAGTGGCTGTACAGAAACTGAATGTCAGGACTTTAACAAACAGTCCAGCAATTTGTCATTTTTCTGTATTTTATATTACAGCGATTCCACGGAAAAGAATAGAGTTGAAAAAAAAAATTGTCCGATTTTGCTCAAAATCGCTTGGTATGTTCTTCGTTGAAAATAACTAGACCCGTATTTTTTTATTTTTTTATTTTTTTACGGTGACCATGTTTGATATAGGGTTACCAGAAATTTTTTCGAAATTTTTTATTTAAAAAAAATCATAACTTCTGAACCACTAGAACGATTTGCAATGTTGTTTAATGAATAGAAAGCTTATTACTTTTAATTTTTAATAAAAATATTGGTTAAAATAATTAATGTACTCAAACTTGCTAAAATGGTTAAAATATTCGTTTTTTATGATTTTTGAAATGTTGGACCGCAACGACCATTTATTTTTATATTTTTTTTATAAAAATTCAAACATTTTTACATAACATATCAAAAAATTAGAAATGTTCATCTAGCCGTTTTCGAGATACATTTTTTTGAAAATTTCAAGTTTTTTGCCCATACACACATGGAATGAGCATCATTTTCCATCACTTCAAAATAATTGCGGGAATCATATCATTGAAGTTATCAAACTTATTCCTAATAAATTCATGATAACCATGTTTGCAAATCTTATTTTATTTGTGAAGTAATGTACCCATCAAAAGTAGGGGAGGCTGGTCCAATTCTGAACCCATTAAATGTAAGAACTACAAAACAGCCTCAAATTGTTTAAAAGCAGAGACTAACATTGCAAGGGTTTACTCAGCCATGGTTTACAGTATAACTGGAACCACAACGGTCCGTTAGCATCCAAATGAGTGCTCATAAGGATTGCAGAGGTACTCATGCCGAATTTGAGTTGTATCGTAAACCACGACTGAGTAAACTTAACTCATATTTTGAATTATTCCACATTGGGGTCATTTTGAGTGAACCGAACTGAAACCTTACTGAAGAAACGTTTAAAACAATGAAGCACGAATGCTCAAATTGCCATGTTTGGAGTAATAGTTACAGGAAACTTACTCCTAAACTATATGGTTATGCAGCGGAAAGGAGAATAAAGTTGGATAAAAGCTGTTCCTACATTTGTAATACCTGCTATTGCAGACTTTATCGCTTTATCAAGAAAGAAAACGAGCCAGCAACTCCAATTGCAGTTAATCTAGAATGTGAAAATCAAGAACTCATCGTTTCTGAACCATCGAAACTTGATGATCTTGCCGTTGCCGGACCATCAGGCACCAATAATTTCGCCGTGGCCGGACCATCTAGAGTGAACAATTTCGCCGCACCAGCAAACATCAATAATGGTGGTTTCGAAATAATCGATCCCAATGCCGCTGGATCATCGGAAATTGACGCTGTTCCTAGTGTTGGTAAGTAGAATAATCTCTTCTTTTTGTTCATTCAGCCATCATGATTTGCTACGTTATACAAGTTGTACTCAATTATTCAGAATTTTTTTAAAAATATCAGTTCCGTATAATCTTACCTAATCCAACCTGGTAGCTCAATTTGTAGAGCAGTTGCCTATCATACAAGAAAATAGATACTTCAAATAATCGAATACAATCTTTTTTTTGTATTACATTATATATATATATATATATATATATATATATATATATATATATATATATATATATATATATATATATATATATATATATATATATATATATATATATATATATATATATATATATATATATATATATATATATATATATATATATATATATATATATATAAAATGTTCCTAACTAATTGCGATATTTTTCCATCTTGTTTTCAGAATCTTTGTTTTTTTCTTTGGAATCAACGAGTGCTGAATCAATTGGTAGCGCTGCTGCCCAGAAACCCAGTGACGGTCAGGAAATTCTTCAACAGATGAAGGCAAAATTTGATGAAACATCTGACAGAAACGATCGATATAGGATTCTAACTTCCCTCCCCAAATCCTGGACTGCATACAAAATGATGCAAGAATTCGGTGTTTCGCAACGAACTGCTCAACTTGCAAAGGAATTACAGATTGAAAAGGGTTTCATGAGCACACCGGAGACCAGAGTAAATATGTTGTCTTTGAGCGATGATACTCTAACTGTAGTTAGGGACTTTTATAATAGTGACGAGATAAACAGAGCATGTCCTGGGAAAGGGGATTTCGTTATTGAAAATATGGCAGAAGAAAAAGTGCATGTACAGCGCAGGTTACTTTTATGTAACCTGAAATTTATTTAATTTTCAAAGAGCAATATCCTACTTTTAAAATTGGATTTTCAATGTTTTCCAGCAGCCGCCCAAAAATGTGTATTCTGGCTGGTTCAAGTGGAACGCATACTGTCTGCGTATGCATTTATCATCAGAATGTTAAATTAATATTTAAAACCCTTAAGGATAAGAAACTTATTCCTAGCCATTTAAAAACGTATCATGACTTGTTTTTTTTAAATATTCTGTGAAAATCCTATAGAGAAATGTTGGTTGAAAACCTGTGATCATTCCCCCCCCCAACCCAAAAATCACAAAATTTAAACAAAAAAAAAAAAAAAAAAAACAACATAATAAAACCAAACAAAAACAAAAAAGAAAAAAAAATATTAAAAAAAAAAAAAAAAAAAAAATCCACACAATTATTCTAAAAACAACCACAAAACAAAAAAAAACAAAAAAAAAAATTAAAAAAAAAACAACACAATATAAAATCACTAATAACTTAAAAATAATTTTTTATTTTACAATTTTTATTATAAATTTTTTTTCCAAACCCCCCGCCCCCCCCCCCCCCCTTCCCCAAAAAATAAAAAGAAGCACCACAAAATTTAAAGTTTACAAGTTTCATAGCAATCGCAGAATTTACTAAACATAACCATGTTGCCGATCGGCTGTTTATAACAAATTGTGTGAATTTCACAGGGGGCAAGTCACTCGGCCACCATGTGTTGAAACCCTCAAAAACACAATCCGACACAATCCGCCACACTTCAAGCACCTCGCCGCAACATGAAAGAATAAAATCATTTCTGGCACCTCTGTCATGAATCGAATGTCTGTTTTCACACTGTTTTGTTTCCCTCTCGCTTGCACTGATGTGATTCAGATGATGCATATGTGTGCGGGGAAAACGGCCAAAACAACTAAGGTTGCCAATAAGCATAAATTTTCGAGTGTAGTTTTGACAGATATGTTGAAGCACAGAAACACCTCCTGCCACCTTCCAACTCCCCGAAACACGGTCAACACAAACACAACGTGGCAGAGTGACTTTCCCCCTGTCAATAAAAAAAAAAAAACCCACCCCCAAAATATAAATTTTTTTCTTTTTGATCAGATAGACAATAAAAAAAAAAAAAAAAATCATTCTAATTTTCCCCACCACAACCAAGACCTCCGTCCTTACACCGAAGGGAACTTTTTTGCCACTTGCCATGGAGTAATTCTCGCTGGAACCAGGCCGCCATTGGCACATATCTTTTGATTTCAAATTTTTCATCGCTATTAGTTAGAATATATTGAAACAAGATAAAAAACGCTTTGGTTGAGCCAAATTGATGGACCCCTCGTTTTCTAAGGGAGTAAACATGTTGTAAAAATGTCGATTTTTGGATAATTTCAAGGTAAGTAAACATGTTATATCACAAAATTTTACATTGAAACATCTTCAAAACTCATTGCTGTTGTATAGAGGATAAATAAAGCTTTCAATTGATGTTAAAAAAAATATGGCGGCCATATTGGATTTGGCCGCCATCTTGAATTTTATCAATAATATCGATTTTTCACTATGAGCGCACCGCTCAATCCGAATTCTGAGCACACCATCTGAAAGCTGAGAAAAAAATACATAAGATGCAGTCGAGAAACTAGGTGTGCATTGACATTTACCCGATAAAAAAATATTTTTTCTAAAAAGAGTTTGACGTTTTTTTGCGTGTATTGCGCAATATCAATATGTATCATATTTCTATACGCAACAAAGCATAATTTTGCAATCACTGTTTTTTTTTTTGTGTTCTGTAGAGTAAAGAACAATCATTTTAACAATTTAACAATTTAATTTTAACAATCAATTCGGTGCATAAGTATGAAAATTCCGAGGAAAAAATGATTCTATTCATGGCTGTCAATGCGCAACAGGGAATATAGTTTCATTCACTGGCTCACCATGACAATTTGATGTTTCGAACCAAATAGAAGAAGAAGACTCGTTTACGATAGCGGAAGTTTGTTTGTTTTGTACATCCGATTAGTTCAAAGTTCTTGAAAATGGCGAAGAACCGTACTGTACGGGTACCCAAAAAGGAATTTTGTTGCAACCCGTTTGCCAAAGCTGATCATAAAAGCTGGAGAAAATCTTCGAAACTGACAAGTGTAACACAAAAAATCGTGAATTTTTTAGAATCTATTGGATCCACGACCGTTCCGGAACTTCATGAGAAAATATGTACGACATGCCGCTTGCAAGTGACCCGTCAGCAGTCAAACCGTACTTTTCAGCCGATGGAAGTTGTTGAAAACGGAGATGAGGTTTACGTTGAAGAGGTTGGAAACATTAGTGAGCAAAGTAACCATTCAGAACGAGATACAATCGCACCATTTCGCAAGGCAGATGATTACAATTCATCCATTCGTGATTTATTATAGATTCGAAGGAGAGATTCTTCATAAAACATTAATTATTATTTCACCTGTTCTTGAGCATAACTATGTTTTGGTTCACTGCTGTTTTGTTAAGCTGTTTGAGTTCATGAAGATCAATCTTACGCAGATAACAAAGACCCACGTGTTCACCGATGGAGCTGGGAGTCAGTACAAGAACAAATATAACTTCACCAACATCACATTTATGAAGAAAGATTTTCAAATGGATGTAAAATGGAATTTTCACGCCAGTTCTCACAGAAAATGTCCATGTGATGGAGTGGCGGGAACACTTAAACGTGCTGCGCACAAATACAGCTTAACGCCAAATAGAGACAAGCTGACCCAACAAACAAATTAATCACATATTATTTATTCAAAAAAAAAAACAAAACAAAACCCTAACCAAATTTTTTCACAACACAAACAATTTTCCAAACCCCACACAAAATTTTTTTCCCCTTTCTCCTCATCTTATTAATTTCCATGGAAAAGGGCCTTGTGACGCTTTAGGAGGTGTTCTAAAGCGAAACGCTTCAAAAGCAAGTTTACAAGGCCATCATATTACAACTGCAAACGAACTTTACTCTTGGGCTGTTTCTAAAGTAGATTCCAAAATATATTACGAGTTTTTCTCGGAAAAAGATTACAATGCAGTGGAAAAGAAAATAAAGAACCGTTATACTCGTGTAAAACAAATCTCTGGGACACAATCGTTTCATTACTTTAAGCCACAAAATGAAAATTACATTATCGTGAAACGGTTTTCGTTTTCAGACGAAGAAAAGTGCGTTAAATTGTAAGAATTTTGCTATGAAATATTTTTTTTGATGAATTATGAAAAATAAAAATAATTAAATAATCAAATTAAATGCTGAGTTTTAATTGAAGGTAATCTGAGAAAACCCTTGCTTGTAGTCTAAAGCTTTGAGATTTGAGCTCCAATTCCTCAATATAGCCACAATTGGCCACAGGGTCAGAATTGGACCAGCCTCCCCTACTTTTGATGGGTACATTACTTCACAAATAAAACTAGATTTGTAGACATTGTTATCATGAATTTATTAGGAATAAGTTTGATAACTTCAATGAAATGATTCCCGCAGTTATTTTGAAGTGATGGAAAATGATGCTCATACCATGTGTGTATGGGCAAAAAACTTGAAATTTTCAAAAAAATGTAACTCAAAAATGGCTCGATGAACATTTCTAATTTTTTGATATGTTATGTAAAAATGTTTGAATTTTTATAAAAAAATATAAAAATAAATAGCCGTTGTGGTTCAACATTTCAAAAATCATAAAAAACGAATATTTTGACCATTTTAGCAAGTTTGAGTACATTAATTATTTTAACCAATATTTTTATTAAAAATTAAAAGTAATAAGCTTTCTATTCATAAAAAAACATTGCAAATCGATCCAGTGGTTCAGAAGTTATGATTTTTTTTAAATAAAAAAAATTAAAAAAATGTCGATTTTTCTGGTAACCCTATATCGAACATGGTCACCCTAATAAAAAAATAAAAAAATACGGGTCTAGTTATTTTCGATGAAAAACATACCAAGCGATTTTGAGCAAAATCGGACAACTTTTTTTTCAACTCTATTCTTTTCCCGTGGAATCGCTGATTAATTGAAGTTAAAAAAGAAAATTAGTTTCAACATTTTCAAAATGTTAACAATTCACACGCATTCTCGACAGAAAAATGTTTGAACGTAACACCCTTTATTATTACACAATCATTTATGTAAATCGGAAATATAATAACATTATATAATGTGGAATAGAAGCCTTCATTTGGCGAAACGATCCTTTGACCAACACCGTCAGACTGTTTTAAAACATATTTTGTAATAACACGAAACTTGGGAATGGAAGTAAATATGCTAGAGAAGGATGTGAACAGAATTAAACTGAGAGTTCATAAGTGATGAATTGAAAATCGAATAGATGTAATAGACTGGCATTTAGATCGATTAAATGTTCTGGGCAGTCAAAATATGGCAAGAATCATTTACCGCAACATGACTGGCAAAAAACTGCGCCACTGACTTACTCATGTACGATTCGGAAGTAGAGACAGTTCGATTTTTCACAGATTGTGTTAACGATTAAATGTTGCGTCAGATAAGCTGAAAGTTGATGGAATGACATTGACTATTCATGAACAGCCATTTTCTTTGACATTCTGAACAGCCATTTTGTTTTTTTTTTTGTGGTTCAAATATAAAAAATTATAAATGATTCTTCAATCAACATGCTACATGATGCAGCCCATCAAAATTGTCAAATACGATCTGCCCTCTCGAGTAGTTATTACTTTGATTCGCTGTCTACTGTATATCATCGTTTTCCTTTTTTCATGCACCCTCTGACCCCACTCAAAATGACACATTAAATCCTCACTTTTCCAGATTTCAACCCCAAATAAAACTATTTCACACAGGTTACACACCCACTTCCGGGTCTGTTATCGAACTCAACACACCATGCATGCAATCGGCAGGTTCGTACTCACCAGTAGCAGTTCTCCCACTTGCACACAAACTGCTCGATCGAACGAGAACTCTCCCTACCGAGCAGGGGAACGACTTGCTGGTTCTCCACCTTCATGATAACGGAATTGCGCGCCGGGTATAAGCGCCCGTCGTTATTGCCACTACTGTCACTAGCACTGCTACCGTCATTATTGTGATTACGTTGGCCATATCCAGCGTTACTGGCACCCAAATTATCACCGCCGCCATTAGCCCCGCTCAGATTCGATAATCCGTATCGATCGGCGACCGCATCGGATGCAGTTTCGCTACCATGGGCGTCATTTCCGGCTAGGAAGCTGTCGCCATCGTTGGTGGCCGTTGTGTACAAAAGTGGCGGTGTGTGTGGCGGTGATAATGGCACCGATGTAATTTCCTCCTTCCCAGCTGCATTCATGTAAAAATACAACGACTGGCCATTGTCGATAGATCCCAGCATCCCAGTGGAGGAGGAGGTTGATGATGATGATGACGACGACGACGACGACGACGCCAACGATGAGTTTGGGGATGAGGAACTCGTTGCAGTCTGCCTCACTGGTGATTGCATTGTTCCGGCTGATGGGAGTACGTAATCGTACTGGTGATGGTATGGTGGGGTTATTGGAAAGTATCCAAGCCGCTCATTTGTCACGTTCACCGGCGAAGGCGGAAGGAAGTACAGCGGTGATAATCCCATTCTGTAGGGGAAGGTTTCTTTGTTTATTATCATTTCTGGATTCACACTCGTGGGTTCAATATTTTGTTTGTATTATATTTGATCTCGGATTGAACTGGTTAGCTTATTTATTTTTTTCTTTTAATCAGCTCAACATGACGAACTGTACCGTATGAAGTCAAAAATATCACTAAAACGGGAGTGTTCGGATGATTCCCGTTATAACTTCATCCAGACCTTCGCTTCGGGGTGGGTTTACACAGCCAGAGCTTGACGGCATTCGAGAACTGATAAGGACTGCAATACAGCTCATGAGTTGTGGCTTGGTCTAACGTTGGTGTATGGCCGCATGCAAACCTTCTAGGAATTTTCAAAACCTAATGAATTAAACTCCATACCACTGAGAAATCGAATACTACTAAGAAATCTCAAGGCTTATCAGCACCTCGCTTGGTATGAGTAGCGTTTGATTGTATACATATTAGACTTGCAACCTGCGCAAGACCACCACGAGGCTTACGTCATATCGCTTTAATGAATCAAGCATGTAATTTGAACGAAAAGCTAAGCATTTAATCTTTGATAAAGTTCAGTTCGGATCCAGTTTTATTTAAAAAAAAAATCAATAGCAAGTACACTATCATTTTGCTTGTCATTTTTTTTTCCAAGTGAACGTGCAACAACAAATGGGTCGGAATGAATTAAAACAAAAAAAACCATACGCACAGTAACTTCAATGTCTATTTCGGCGCGGCAAACAGAACCACTCTGCTCGTATTGTGACGAAAATACGCCACAACATCGACGACTTTCATGGATTACTTGATTACGTCATGTCATTTGTTTAGACACGCTTTGCGTTCGATGATTGACAACTTTCCTTTTTATCTACAGTTACGATTGCTATTATGTAATAAAAAAAACACCAAAGCTGCAAACCCTATAAATTCACAAACTATTTGAAGTCTGGCAAAATACTAAATTAACACTTCTACATCTTAACTATTCTATATGATCAAAGATTCTTTGGTTCATAAAGTGCTCGGCTCAAATTCGGGATATTTTGTGTTAATAGTGGATTTAAAAATCTTGACCATCCCCCATTCCAGAACAATCACACATCCAATGATGCCAACCCACCACTAAGCTTATCCGAAGAATTGACCCACGATCTAGCATCTGCCAGATCACAGCCGACGTTTGTAGAAGTCAAGGAGGGTTGGCGTACATATTTAGAGAAGTGACTGGACCAGTTATGATTCACGGAAACATATTCGAGAACTAAGGACTGTTCATTTTACAAAGAGGACACATTGTTTTGCAGATGTTTTAATTATTAGTAATCAAATTCAAAAACGGTTTTATGTGTAGTAATCACTGTTGTCTCTGTACTGCGGAAAAATATAATTTTCATCAAAATGTTCCTAGATATGAAACTGATGCACTTTTTCACGACTATCCTTCATTAGCCGTTCCACAGTTCTCTGGGGTACCTTTCGGCAAGCAGATGACCATTGTGCCTCTCTGCCATCATCCTCTCTCAGTAGCGCTCGATCGGACGCAATTCATGACAGTTTGGTGGATTATCCTCTTTTTGCACAAAATTGATACCGTGCTCCTTCATCAGATCCAGCGAAGCAGAAGCGTAGTGAGCGGATGTAAGATCAGGCCAGAACAGACGTTGCGTTCACGATAGAGAGGAACAAGACGCTTTTTTATGTATTCCTTGCGATAAACTTCACCGTTTTGGTCCCAGTGGTGAAAAATGGCAAACTTTTTTTTGGCACATGAGCAAATAACCTGCCAGACAAGAACTTTTTTGCCGAACTTCTCCATTCGGATCGTTCTTCTGTCATCAGGTACGTTTTCCCCAACAACCGCATTATAAAACTGCGACCACGGTAGCGTAGTTATGTCCAGTTTGCAATATGTATCGTCATCCATCAAAATACAACGATTGGGATGCTTTCTTAATATTTGATTAAACTTCCGGCATCGTTCTATCGCTCGTTACTGCTGTTCCGCGCTCCGTTTTGGCGTTTTTTGCTTCTTGTATGTCCTGATGTTATTTCTTTTTTTGACGCTTTGGACAAATTCAACGGATCCTCCCAGTTTCTTGGCAACCTATCGAACTGAGCTTGATTTTTCGGCTTACAGAAGCTCAACACATTTCTTCTCCTTTTGCGGGTTGACAGAGCCGCTTCTGGTTCTGGATCTTGGCAGATCATCCACAGTATGCTCCTGTCCAAACTTTTTGATGATTTTGTGCACACCAGTCTTCGATTTTTTCACAATTTAAGCAATATGTCTACAAGATAGTCCCTCGTAGTACTTTTGAATAATCAAAACTCTAGTGTCCTTATCAATTCGCTCCTTTTTGCTAAACTTAAACTATTTTGACTCAGAAAAAAAATGACAGTTGTCTGTGAGTATATTGAATTAAAGATTGGACTCGGAAAAAATGCGACACTTTGTTTTGGATGTAACTTTTTATCGCGTGGGTAAAAATTAATGAAATTTTGGGTAATACTAGTTTAGAGTGTTATGTTCTGTCAAGTAGTTTTCAAGATGCATTCGAAACAAGAAGAGCAACGCCAGCAAATCTTGGGCGCGGTGATCGATAATCCTGGTCAGTCGCACAGATGGATCGGCAAAAGGCTGGGAATCCACCATTCCACCGTGTCCCGCGTTGTGATGATGTTCCAGGAGACGAAGACCATCGAGCGGCGCGCTGGAAGCGACCGAAAACCAAAAACGGAATACCCAGAGAAGGCGCGGAAGATAAGGCAGTACTTTAAGAATAACCCGAACCTTTCCACCTGAGACGTGGCCAAAAAGGTCAATTCGTCGAAGTGGTTCGTTCAGCAGACTATGAAGCGGGCTGGGCTACGTGTTTTTGAGGTCAGGAAGGCGTCAAACCGGACTGACAAGCAAAACACGGTGGCCAAATTGTGTGCGCGGAAGCTGTACCGTGAGTGGCTGGTCAAGCCAGGCTGTCTCGTCATGGACGACGAGACATATATCAAGGCGGACACCAAACAAATCCCCGGCCTCGAGTTTTTTGCCGGTACGTCCCGCATGGAGGTTCCGGAAAAGTTCCGGTAGAGAAAGATGGACAAATTCGCGAAGAAGTACCTGTTGTGGCAGGCGATCTGCGAGTGCGGACGGTACAGCAAGCCGTTCGTTACAACCGGCACCATAAACGGGCAGATTTATCGAGAGGAATGCTTGCAGAAGCGCTTGCTGCCCTTCCTCCGCTCTCACCGTGGTCCCACGCTGTTCTGACCGGATCTCGCTTCGTGCCATTACGCCAAGCCTGTAATGGATTGGTACGAAGCGAAGGGCGTTAATGTGGTCCCGATGGAGGCGAACCCGCCAAATACACCAGAACTTCGTTTTGGGCGATAATGAAGAAGAAGTTGAAGAAAAGCGGAAACACATTCAAAACCCATGAAGCTTTGAAGAAAAACTGGTAGAAATTTTGTAAGGAAGATGGACAAAGCCTCGCCCAAGATCTCATGAGCAGTGTTAAGAGAAATGTACGAGCATTCAGCTTGAGGGAGGAAATTCAATAAATAAATTTTGCCAAAACATAGTTAATATATAGTTATTTAATCCCTGAAAATTTGAGAAGTATCCGATTTAAAATGATTTTTTGGTGATCATTTTTGTGTGTCTCATTTTTTCCTAGTGCAGTCTTTACAAGATGAAGCAAATTCCATCAAAATTGAGTAAAGCTTTTGCTTTTTATCGCCTTACAAAAGTGTCCTCTTTATAAAAGGAACACCTCTTACAGCGGAAAACAAGAGGGGAAGGCCAACAAGCGAAAAAAAAAGCTCTAAAACGTCGCAAGCACAATAGCTTGGGACACGAATATAGGTATGAAAGAAAATTTGTTCGTGCCACTTTGATTTTTGGAAGCCGTTTGGGTCCTATAATTAGTATGCAAAATTTCAGTTCGATCGGCAAAACAATATTTCACCTCCCATGGTTATAATTCAACACACGATTTTCCACGGGGAAACATACTTTTGCAGAGAAACATATGGCGAGGTGACACTTTGTCCTATTAAAAATAAACCAATCAAATCACTCCTTGGGATATGCTTCAAGAAAACTTTTCTTCGAAAACCGCAAAACGAACCGACGCTTGTTTGAAAAGTTATTTGAAAAAAAAACTGATTGCTGGCCAAACGAATGGCTCCTAAAACTGATTTTTTCTAGAGACTGTTTCAGAAATTATAAGCACACTTTCAATATATTAAAAATGTCTTGTTAATTTAAGATTTTAGTTATTTTATTTATTTTATTTTATTATAGTGTTTTATATAACATTTCACTCTTCTTCAATCAAAGTCTTTAATTTTATCCGAGACATCTCACTTTACCTCGAACATGGTCCATAAGCTTTGGTAAAGTTGCAATTCTCACCATTGTTACCACTTTTGTCCAATCCTTTTTAAATTTTTCGATGTCATCCGCTGGTTTTACGAATTTTCGTAGCTTTGCTTTAATCGAAGCCCAAAAAGTCACGGTTGGCCGTGTCTCCGGGCAATTTGGCGGATTCATGTCTATCGGCTCGAAACAGACATTTTGGTTTTTGTACCACCCTAGTGTGTCCTGGGCGTAATGGCATGATGCCAAATCAGGCCAAAAGCTTGATTATCGGCAATAAACGCTTCTGGAGGCATTTCTTGATGTGATTCTGGGTCTTCATTGTCTGCGTATTACGTACGGGCTAGATATTTTGCCGCTTTCGTATATTGCCTGCCACACCATCACCTTTTTGCAAAATTGTTCGGGGAAAATGGCCTTCTCCGTTTTGGGGATATCCGTGTCCTTGCGTACAGTGAAGTATTGTGGTCCGGGAAGGGTTTTATAATCCAATCTTACATACGTTTCATCGTCCATGATTATACACACTCAGTCGCGATTTGCGTGTTCGGTAATTTTTTACCGTAGAAAATCAGTAAATGCAGAATTTTCCGGTAAACAAAAAAAACTTTACCAACGTTCGGTAAAATATCAACGAAATTTCTGTAATCTGAATTAATAATTGACGAACACGTTCTGTAAAAGTCTACAAACGCCGAACTCGGTAGAAATTTACCGAACACACCGTAGAGCGCAAATCCGTTTACCGAACTTCGGTTCATTAAATCTGTCAAATTCTATCCTAGCTTTGTGTTTCACCTCATCGTGTCCAGTCACAAGCGAAACGGTTTTTCAGTGGAATCTATGCTAAAGGAGACAAGTGAATTTCTGCATCATGGAACAGGTATGGAAGCTGATTGAAGGCCAGGATGGACGCATAATCGAAATATTCCGTGAGTAAATTATTATTAAAAGTTCAATTATTTTTTCCAGGAACTACCAGCGATTGAGTGGTTTTTCTGTCACGATAAAGTTTCAGGTTATGTCCCTGGATTTCATCGTCACATTAATGACCACCTTAAAAATGGCCATTTTTCAGCTAAAAATACATTTTATGATTGCACTTATCAAAACTGCAACTCCCGGTATGTTAATTTTTATTCGCTTAAGCGCCATTTAGTCGAAAAGCATCCATTTCTATCCGCTGGAAGGGAGGTTGAACCATGTCAGTCAACGGGTTCCAGAGATCGTTTTGCGACTCCCCTCGCGCAATGCGTTGAAACCGATATATTATTTGAAGATCGTTGTGAGAAATTAAATACTTTAGAAGAGATCAAACACATAATAAATCTAAGTGTATGTCGGATGACATGCGATGTTGGATTACCTCAAACAAAAATCTCGGAATTTGTTAGGCTGTGTGACACAATAACCAAGCACGTCGCTGGTTACTTGGAGCAGCATACTTTGAACTTTATTGAGAAAAACAGAGTTCATCTAGACTCTGAAAAAGAGGTAGAACTCCGAAACATTTTCCGTCTGGATGATTTGTTCGATGAAGTAAGCTCTATTGTTAAACAATCAAAGTTCCTTAACAAGCTGGCCGTAACCACACCAAGTCCAAAAGAAATTTTGCTGAGCCGCCGAGAAGACATTCGCCATATAAATTCTGTTCCAAAACAAGTTCTGATTAATGAAACTGCATCTTACATTAAGGTATCTATAATACCTTAAAACTTATTTTTAGAGAGCCTAGTACGAGAAAACACTTAAAGGAATTACATGTGACCAATACTCCATGTGTAACTGAATTTAGTTCATTCAGAACTGGGGACACCTTCAAACAAAGTAATTTCTTCAGAGAAAATCCTGATGTGATCAGATTAAGTATATATCAAGATGATGTGGAGCTGGGTAATGCTCTTAGCTCAAGAGCGGGTATTAATAAAATTTCTAACATTTGCTTCAAAATTCAAAACATGCCCGATGAACACAACAACTCACCACGAACAGTTTTCCCTGTACTGCTTTGCACTACTTTGGATGCAAAACAATACGGTTATAGGAAAGTCTTGGAGCCATTGATCGAGGATTTAAAACGCTTGGAACAGGGTATTGATGTTAACTATGGTAATGATTTGTTTTTACTTAAAGCAGTTGTCACTATCTTCTGTGGAGACACATTAGCTGTGCACGACATTTTTGGACTTTTGGGACCAAGTGCAAACTATTTCTGCCGTATGTGCCAGGTTTCTATGCAAGAATTTCATAGAGACCCATTTACTGAACATCCACTAAGGGATAGAGCTTGGTACGAATATAACATAGAAGCAGTCCAGAATGGATATATAAGCCCAAAAGACTGTGGACTTAAATCTTCGGGTTGTATATTGAATGAGCTGATGCATTATCACATCACCGACAATTTTGCCCTTGACGGTATGCATGACCTAGCAGAAGGGGGGATTCCATTGACCATTCAGTTGGTACTCTCCCACTACTGTAAACAGAAAGAAGTGAAGATCAACGTCGAATACATCAACAACCGGATTAACACATTCACTTACGGCTTCAGCGATCGAAAAAATAAACCTTCTGCCAATTTCACGAACGAAATGATTACAGATCCTACTAAGACATGTCGAAACTTTACAAACATTTGTTTTAGTTTGGCGAAAAGGTAATTGCTTCAAAATGATCGTCAATTTATTGGACAATCCATTTTGTGACAAATTAGTATACAAATCGGGTAGATTTGTCAAACGTACAGAATTCTTAAGTGACACATACTTAGATCAAAATACAGAATTCGTTTTCGTTCCAAACACCGCTACACTGAATGGCATCGAATTTAGAAAAAAATCTGTAAGGGAACGTCCATTAATTATGTCACGCAAAAAGTGACTTTTTATAACCCCCCATTGTCACTTTTTTGTATGGAACATCAACATTTTTGTATGTATTGTCACGTTATCCCGAACCCCCCCCCCCCCCTCCCCCCTTACTGTCCCTCTGAGGATACACGAAAACGATGTGTTCCCCACATATGGTATAATTCGAGAAATAGTGGTGGTGAGCAGCAAAGTAATGTTTCTATTGCGTATATGTTATACAACCTGGTATGATGATTTTCTTGAAGCATATGCTATTAATCAAACGGATAAGGATAAGCTAATTCATATGGAAGAATGTTTTACTCACACTAAATTTTCATTTTGGTCTCCACATGGCAGTATGCAGAAATATATTTCAAGAAGATTTTACAATCAAGATTACTAATGGCAAACATCAAATAAAAAGTAGTTGTACTTTACATGGTCTATTCAACATCATTTATTTTTTTTGTACTTTCACAGGAAGAGAAGAAATCAACGATATCGAAATGTTCATGGCTCTTAATGAACAAGATTTCAAAAGACTCAACATGACAACAAAGATGATAAAATTAATAATGAAAATACAAGAACAACATCGCATGCATTACGAACCCGAAGAATGGATTGAAGAAGAAATGGTTTTAAATGCGTCTCCGTATAACCGATATATAGGAATTGACCTGGAACAGATTTGCTTTTGAAGTAAATAGGTGACAAATCTAAGAATTTATTTAAATTTTTTTCTAACAGGTCATCAGCATCGACATCGTTTTCGAGAGAACTAGCGAAGGATTGGCCATAATGGAGGCACTAAAAGAAAATGCACGTCCAAATGAAATGATCATTAAAAAAATTACCATACTCCTCTGCGATTGCTTGAGATCACTTTTTGGTTTGTAAGTATAAATTTGAACACATTATTATGGCCTAATTAATATAAATTTGTGAATTTTTCAACAGAGAAGGTCCATTAATCATGTCACACAAAAATGGCTCATTTTCAACACTCTCCCTCCGTCGTTTTTTCATGCACCTTCAAAAACCGCCTAAATGCGTGACATAATTCATGGGCGTTTCCTAAAACAAACGTAGAGCCATAACTAGTACATTTGTCAAAAATGATCAACATGTTCCCATTCTATTCGTCCAAGCAACTTTTACAAAAATCGAATTTCGGAATCCCTTGTCCGAACGTATCCCAACCTGGCCGCCAAAAATGGTGATGTTCCACAGGTAACGTATTAGCCATGCTGTTTTCCCAATAATGTGAGCTTGATGCTCGGCTCAACTGACATAGATAGGACCTATATTTATGTACATGAACAATAATATATTGTAATTCATCTAGGCTCTTTGGTTCCACCCTCACGCAAGAGGAACTAATCGTCACGCCGGTCGTCTGCATTACCACATGGAGTATGTGGCCAGAAAATCAGACGAGCGGGTGGTAAAACGTCGTCGTATCGCAGACCCATCGCTACCGACAACTGAAACTAGTGGTAGTTTGGATAATTTGGAACAAGAGAATCTTCAGCAACTGGTATGCCTAAAATAGAAAATGTTAAGTTCAAGTTTTTAATGCGCTATTTTAAATGTAGATCTCAGAGATGAAAACAATTGTCCCAAATCGCCAATTCAAGACACGTATTATTTAGTTATGGCCCAAACCTTTAACCAATCGTCAGTTTTCCCGTACACAAGGTGATTTTTATGAACACGTGATGGAATATCCTGTATTTACTGCATTTAACGGAGAACTGGTAAGATGTATTTTTGACCGCTGTATCATATATATTTTTTTAGATCACTAACTATATATTTTTTTTAAGATCACTAACGACTTAGGAAATTGAAACCGAACGCATTTACTTTTGTTGACAAATGGATTCCAATTGAAAAGAAAATGTTAACCCAATTTGATGATTTGTACAAGGAGATCAACAAAGGTAAGACTGACCGCCAAAAAAAAAACAAGCCAAAAATTGTTTTAGGTCCAAAAGGGGGATACGGTAAAAATTTGGTAAATAACAATTTGACGTTTTTTTTTAAATTTTGCATTAAAAAAACCTGAACACCCTTCATTTTGAACGTGTGTGTGTGTAGAATGTTGCTCCTATTTTGATTTTGGAATTCACTCTTCAGTTGTCAAAATGCCGTCCAAGCAAGAAGAGCAGCGTATCAAAATTTTGCTCGCGCATCGCGAAAATCCGAGCTACTCGCACGCAAAGTTGGCAAAATCGCTAAAAGTTGCCAAATCAACCGTTACAAATGTAATTAAAGTGTTTGGGGAACGTTTGTCGACAGCCAGGAAGTCTGGATCGGGGGGAAATCGAAAACCGGAAGCCGCTGAGACGACAAAGAGAGTTGCCGGTAGTTTCAAGCGAAACCCTAACCTATCTCTCCGAGATGCCGCAAATAAGCTGGGTGTATCGTCTACAACCGTGCATCGAGCCAAAAAACGAGCCGGACTATCGACTTACAAGAAGGTAGTGACTCCAAATCGCGATGATAAACAAAATACGACGGCCAAAGCGCGATCCCGGAGGCTGTACACGACGATGCTGACGAAGTTTGACTGCGTGGTAATGGACGACGAAACCTACGTCAAAGCCGACTACAAGCAGCTTCCGGAACAGGAGTTTTATACGGCAAAAGGAAGGGGAAAGGTAGCAGATATTTTCAAGCACACGAAACTGTCAAAGTTCGCAAAGAAATATCTGGTTTGGCAAGCCATCTGTACCTGTGGCTTGAAAAGCAGCATTTTCATAGCTTCCGGGACTGTCAACCAAGAAATTTACGTGAAAGAGTGTTTGAATAAACATCTGCTGCCTTTCCTGAAGAAACACGGTTGTTTCGTACTGTTTTGGCCGGATTTGGCATCTTGCCATTACGGTAAAAAGGCCATGGAGTGGTACGCCGCCAACAACGTGCAGGTGGTTCCCAAGGACAAGAACCCTCCCAACACGCCAGAGCTCCGCCCAATTGAGAAATACTGGGCTATTGTCAAGCGGAACCTAAAGAAGACCAAAAAAACTGCTAAGGACGAGCAGCAGTTCAAGGCAAACTGGCTTTCTGCGGCGAAGAAGGTGGACAAGGTGGCTGTACAAAATCTGATGGCAGGGGTCAAGCGTAAGGCCCGGCAATTCGGATTTGGAAAAGCGGAAGCCCTAACTGAATATTTTTCCTGAATTTTATACTAATTGAACTTGAAAAAGAAATTTAATTTGATTTTTTAAATAAACGATTTCACCGATTTACACGCGTTTTCCCTTGACCAAATTTTGACCGTATCACCCTTTATGTAACATTTGTGTCAAATCGAGAAAAATAGGAATGATTTTTTTTAGGTTAATTTTTTTATTTTATAAATCCTACACAGAAAGAATTCTTGTAGTAAAAACTACCATTTTACCCGACTATGCCTATCTTTAAAACTACCATGAAATTTCAGTCAAATTTACTACGTTTATGGTAAAACCTTCAACATTTGTGGTATATTTGACAGACCTCATATTGATATCAACCGCACCATGGTCGATCTAATCGCAGGTATGGTAAAATCAAACGCATTTATAGTCAGCTGAAAATTGTTGGTGTTTGCGCTTAATTGAACCCTCGAAATGGTAGTTTCTACTGCGGTTTTTTTTGCGTGTAATGATTTATAGAAAAGTATATTGTTACTTAGGACCTTATGCAAAGGGTGAAAGGTTCATAATTTCTCTGCCTACTCGATTTCATCCGAGCGCTGGCAATTGTGAGGCAGAAAAATCCATCCCGCGGATCCAGAAAGAGTCAACAAGATAATCCTTCGAGAAAATATCCTCTTAACGGACTGGTTGAATGGATTGAGGTACAATTTTGACGATTTGTATTTAAATTAACAATAAGTTTACTAACGCAATGAATAACCATTTTAGGCCGAAGACAACTTTACTCATCAAAATTCAGTTCTTCCAATTTTGATCGTAAGAGGACCATATTTGGTAGATTCAAACGATTGCGCAATATGCTGGAAAAACCTTGTGATTCCAATTAGATTTGGAATGAGGGAAGCATTTGAAATTTTACTCCAATCCTTCTTTGTTTTCAATATCGTACCGGCACCGTCTGACAAGCAATTTTACCTGTTCTTTGGAGCAATGCTTGGCATGGAAACACTGTCGACAACAGGTACCAAATTTAGGTACGCATTACAGTAATCCCTTGACTGATTTTTTAAGCATACCGCGAAATCGTTCTAGGGGCATTATTTAATTTTTTAATAAAAAACATTTATATAGATGCAAACAACAGTTTTATTAAAATAATCCGAAAAAAAAAATTATCCCATCTGGTAAAAAAACACTGTATCGTTCGGTAAATACTACTGAAGCGTTCGGTAAAAAAATACTGAGCTCTTCGGTAAAAAATACCGAGCTCTTCGTTAAAAATTACCAAATCGTTCGGTAATTTTGCCAGTTCTTCCAAAAATTTGTTTACCGATCGCATTGGTATTGGTGTCAGCTTTAGCTTCATTCATACGCTACCGAATGTGCGTGGTGTTGACATTCTGTTAGTTGTTGTTTGTTTGTTACGCGCGATGAAAGAGTATCGGGACTTCGTAATTAAGCGTTTTTTGAACGGTGAGCGACCCGGCGATATATTCCGGCTGCTGAAATCGCATGGGGTCAAGCGGAACTTTGTCTACACGACCATCAGGCGATGCCGGGAGACGTCCTCGACCAATGACCGTGCGAGATCCGGTCGGCCGCGTTCAGCGAGGACGCCACGGGTCATCAAGATCGTGAGGGAGCGAATTCGGCGCAAAAAGAACCGCTCAATCCGGAAAACGGCTGCAGATCTCAACGTTTCCACTGGAAACGCTCACACCATACTCACCAAGGACCTTGGTTTCAGGCCTTTCAAAAAACGTAAGGTCCATGGCGTTTCGGAGGCTACCAGCAAAAGCGGTTGGATCGAGCTAAGAGGATCCTCTCTCGGCACGCTGGTCAGGAGTTTGTTTTTTCGGACGAGAAACTGTTCGTGCTGCAGCAGCCGCACAATGTGCAAAATGACCGGGTGTGGGCGCCATCGAGGGACAGCATTCCTGAATCCAATAGAAACATCCCTCGGTTCCAAAGTGCCGCGTCGGTGATGGTTTGGGGGGCAGTATGCAAACGTGGTAAGCTACCCTTGGTGTTTATTGAAAAAAACGTCAAAATCAACGCGGCGTACTACAAAACTGAGGTTTTGGAAAAGGTTGTTGCCCCCAGTCTCCGAAGCCTCTACGGCGATGAGCACTACGTGTTCCAGCAGGACGGTGCACCAGCCCATACGGCAAATGTGGTTCAAGCCTGGTGTCGGGACAATTTAACCGACTTTCTGGACAAAACTTTGTGGCCTCCCAGCTCCCCGGACTTGAATCCTCTCGACTTTTTTGTTTGGTCCTATATGATGGCGAAGCTGAACGAATACAAGGTCAGCACTTTGAATCATTTCAAGACATCTCAAACGGAAGCCAATGGTTTCTGCTTAGAGGCATCCCTGATCTTCTTGTCAATAGCAGGACTCACAGGACCGGATTTCCGACCACTCCTCGGTGCATCTTCAAAAGTACATTGTTCTCCATATGTTCTAACTGCAGTTTGTACTGCTCCGCCTAAGTAACAATTCTAGTTTTATTCCAACCGTACACACTTTAAAATTATTCACGGGCTCGGTTAAACATTTAACTGAATTCACTCGGCATTTTCATATTTAACTGATATTTTGATATTTCGATGAAAATCTTATTCAAAATTTCGAATATTTACACAACATTCAACGGAAATCTCGGTTAACCTTATATCTGTTTCATTTATGTTTTAACGTTTTAACCGATATATAGGTTTGATCAAGCCGAGATTCCCAGCTAACTATATGAGTTTTCAGTTTGACCCGAACCGAGAGTATCGGTTAACATAAAAAAAAAGCCGAGATCGAAACCGAGAGGTCGGCTGTGCGGATCTCGGTTTCAGAAACCCGAGATTCGGCATATAATTCTAAGTGTGTATAGGACTCCTCAAGGCTTTATTTATAAAACTACATTCAAAACTATTTTGTCTACCAATACTTCCTATATGCTTTTTTAAAGCCGAAATGTTTTTCAAAGTGGCCCACTATAAAGACGGTTGTGGAAACAAGTTAAAAAAACCTTTATAAGACCATAAAGCTTTTGAAAACATTCTAGTGGTAGATGTTATGACCACTTAAGAACCTTCATAAAACCTATTGACTGCCATGAAAACCAGCATACGGTCAAATGGGTCAAATTGTCACAGCTGTCAGGCTTCACTGTGATGTGGGCTGATTTATTTAGCAGTAGATAATATCAGAGAAAAAAGTTCTAGTGTTGCGGAAAATTTTGTTTGTTAGCAAAAAATCCAATTGAGTGTTTTGAAGCGTATCAAAATCATATGCGCATTTAATTGTATGGTTAATATTGGCACGATAAGAACCGAACATTGATGCGCCTCGGAAATTACGCGAATTTACAACAACCAAAACAAAATTAAAACAAATATATTCGATAAATTAATCATGAATTTTCTGAAAATTAATGGAATTCAATACGGCAATTTAAAACCATGTAACAACTTTTTATTTTGCATTTAATTATCTCATGATTTCAATGTTGCAAAACTAAGCAACAAATTAAATGCATCTAGAGCTTTACGCTATGGAAACCATTCCCGCTTCTACAATCTACACGCGTCTGTCAAAGTTCTGCATTTCCAGTTTACAATCTAAGCAATCGCGAAGTAGGCGAAGATGATGTACCGAACCAGATTTTCTTATCAAAGTTATGACAACCTGTAACTGCCTCAGCGCCGTCTGTGTTTACAGTCGGATAGCAGACAGAATGATTGTTTCAGTAATCAAATACAAACTTAACCGTGCCTTCCCATTGACAAACTCATTAGTTGCACTTAGTTCGACTAGCTGATGGCGCAGTACGCAAGCCACCCAGTGAGGATGCGAAGCTCAAGTGCTTAGCATTCCTGCGAAACGTCGGTCGTCCAGTTAGGAAGTGCTACGCCACCAGAGTGACAAAGAGATTTACGATCTTCAGTCAATTGCTGGCGGTCACGGAGTGCATTCCGTGGAAAACTGCACGTTGTAACTCCTTGCTTGGGATCAGATGCAAACATGTGACCGCCTTGTGATTACAAGAGAAATGCGTAATTGCAATGAGGCACTTATTACTCCCGCTGATTCAATATTTATATACACAAATAAAACCCCACTTGCGAACCGGTACGGTTAACCCAAAGGGCATTCTAGACTGAACCGGATTTTGTTTGGATTTTCGGGCTATCAGGACTTTGCTTATGATCGTTAGTTGCTTGTTTATGTTAGTGTAGTCTATGAGTGACCGACACTTTTCATACGAGTGGAGAATAGCAATAATTCCAATGGCCGGTCTCAATCGTTTGCGACGAGGAGCGGATTATTGATCAGACACGACTTGTGCGGCTGTTAAGAGACACGAGCGCGACTGCGAATTAATGAACTGAATTATCAGCAATAGAAAAAAAGAGGGAATCACTGCTGTTTTCATGGCGTGTCTAGTGCAAATTTAATAAAAAATTTCATCAGTCCGTAATGCTTCCTTGTTATACTTTGCCCAAATTATCAAAAAGAGATCGAAAAAAAAGCGGCGACTGAAAGACTTAGGTTGCTTCCTATAGCACAGGGAAGCCTCATCCCACTTCATGACCAAGTTTCATCCAGTTTGTCGAGCAATGAAATGCCTGCCTAAACAAGCAAGATTATTACCGAGGTTCAGAGTATCAATACGATCCAGTATGAACCGGATAGATGCAGGCTACACTCTACTGCTTGTTGGGCTTATCATAAACTGTGCGCGATTTGCCGTAATCAGAAAACGAGCTCAATACGTTCTGTCTCGCCGAGATTGTGCTATAATTACAGATTCAATTCGTCCTAAAATACGGATGGTGGCATGGCACCATGCAAGATGCCTCTGGTTCTTGAATGTACGTTTGTTGTGATATTTCAAACATTTATATTTACCCATAAAACGTAAGGTATGACTCAAGTTGTAGTGGCAGGTAAGTATAAATCAAATCAGCTCATGTATTTATTAATTTAATAAAATTTAACGAAAAATTCAATTTGCGGCACACAGAATATATTACTTAATTGGTGAACTATGAATATATTCAAAAAGACACATTTTTCTGCAGATCTGCTTCCACTTAATTGTTTTTTTTAAGTTCATTTATTTGTGAGGCTCAATTGCGTTAGCTCTAGGGAGCCGATAATTGATTGTTTTGTTTTTGTTTTTTGACTAAATACAACGCTTAGTAGTACTTGGGTCGTTTACTCGCGGTTTTAGAAAAACAGCTTTTATTTGTTTTTTCGCCACTTTGGTATATAAAATTGGAAAGCAAAATTACCTACAGACAATGAATGAACCACTTTCTCCATCATTCTCAGTCAGTTAACCTGATCGGAGATCGATGTGACTCTAGGGCAAAATTAAGAACAGCTACCTTTTATCATCATAAGTAGTCGTTTTGGTTGTGGATCCACTGTAATAGTTTTTTTTTTTTTTGTAAAATCGCTTACACTCGTTATGTCAACATAGTATTCGTACATTGAACACATATCTCATTCCTTGTAAGCAAAATTCGTACTACTTGTCATCAGGTTCCATTACTCCTTATTCATACAATGCGCGAAATGAACTTCGAGCCCACCATCCAAACGAACATGTTGGTGTTGCAACTGTTACAGCAAAAATTATTTGTTTACCTCGAAATAAAACTTAAAGCACCATACGATTCGAAACGAAAAAGCTGATATCATCTTCAGCTTTCGCTCTACTTCTCATGGGTGAGCCTAGTGAGGTTAATCAAAGATTCATTAGCAGCTCTTCCCAATTGGAAAGGATCATTTCCCAAATCTGAAATATTAAAAAAGATCGCGATGAAACCCCTTCCTCCCCACAGTTGCGTTGCTCTAATCGAGGTTCAATTTGAGTCGATGAAGCAGAACTGCCAAACAAACATGCAACGGTAAGCACCAGCAAATCGTATACTTAATTTTTGTTCAAGAAAATGGTCCTAGTTCTTTGCATTGTTTCGTCCAATGCATGAATGTGGTATTGTAAATGTAATCAATTTCGTTGCAACAATCAACGAATACATTGCACAGTGGTCAAAAAGTCGATTTTAACGCTCTCAACTGATAGCTCCCTAAATAGTGGAGCTAGAGCGATGACGTCTTTCGCAAAGTTGATGGATATGACAAGCTTCATATTTTGACGGCATGATTTTTGTGATCAATCCCCCTAAAGTGAGATAAAAATTGAACTTTTTTAGGATTTTAAGATAGAGAGTTGATGACTTCAGCAAAATTGTAGAAAAAGTCAATACAAACAACTTTGCTGAAGACATATAAATCGTATGTTTCACCCAATTGGAGATAGAGAGCGTTTCATAAGAACTAACCTCCAAAAGCACATTTATCACCGAGACATTTTTTTTTTAATTTTAAGGACAAAATAATGTTCTACAAAGTTATTTGCAATATCAAAATACAAAACTTTCTAGAACATACTATACCTTCATTATTTCAGTGGTATGAGTTATTGAACTTTTTTCCGTATTTTTCGTCGTATTTTCGACGGCTGTACCACACTTAGGAGCAAGTAGGAGCTGATAGAATTGACTGCATCTAATAGTACATTATAAGAGCTCTGGCGATGAAAAGAAGCTGCTAGCAAAAGAAGCGGTTCAAATTGAAAACGGCAATGAAAATATAAATGTTTAATAATAATTAAAATAAAAATCGGTTTAATTATGGTAACATATAATGAATAAAAATATTGACTAAAAATAAAATGTAAATTTCAGCTGAAAAAAATGAGTTTAAGGTGTGGTTACCATGACAACGCCAATTTTTGTACTGTTTGAATCATGAAATATAGTAAAACCATCGATATTTGTTTTGGGCATAACTTCCCAGCAAATGGTCGTGGACGGACTAACTAACCACCACATGAAAGCTGCGTCCTACAGATGAATCAGAAAACACCTGAGATTCTATCATTCGATGGTGTTACGGGTGGCGAAGTCGTTCAAAGACACCCAGACGATCCAGCGGCGGCAAGCAGCGGCAGAAAACCGAAAACAGCTCAAGCAACACAAAACCGTCCAAGTTTGTTGCAGCAACTTGATTATGACTAAATTGAGTCACATTGAAGTTATTTTAACTAATTTGCAACAAGTGTGCTGCTGGGGAGCTGATCCGGTGAAGGGAACGAAAGTGTAGAATCTGTTCAAGCGTCGACCGAACCTTTCGAACCGCGATGTGGGGAAGAAGGTGGAGGTTTCCAACTGGTTTGTCGAAAAAGCGATGTAACGTGCCGGCCTCCACGTCTACAAAGTCAGGAAGACACCAAACCGAAACGACAAACAAAACACGGTAGGCAAAACCCGCGCCAGGAAGTTGTACCGAGAGTGGCTGACGAAACCGAGGTGCGTCGTGATGGACGACGAGACTTGCACCAAGGACCTGAGAAGGTAAAGAAGAAGAAGAAGGTAGACCAATTTGCCAAAAAGTCATTGGTTTGGCAGGCCATCTGTGGGTGTGGAGAGATGCACCAACCATACATAGGCTGGCCCCCTTGCATCGTCTGTTGTGTCTCACTTCTTTTATTACGGAAAATATGGCTGAAAGGACAAACGGACGTCATCTACACAGACCTTTCGGCATCTTTTGACAAGCTCAACCACGACATCGCTATCGCAGAACTACATAAGCTTGGAGTTAATGAAAGTCTCTTACAATGGTTTCGCTCCTATCTCACTGGTCGTCTGCTGACAGTTGCTATTGGCATGTCCGACGTTTTTCCAGCCACTTCAAGAATACCTCAAGGGAGCCATTTAGGGCCGCTGATCTTCTTGCTGTACTTCAATGATGTGAACCTAGCCCTCGTAGGCCCCCGTCTTGCGTATGCCGATGACCTGAAGATCTTTTTACAAATCCAGTTACGAATCAACGATTGCCACCTCCTACAACAGCAGCTACAAATCTTTGCTCACTGGCGCAGCCTCAACCGTATGGTGGTTAATCCGGAGAAGTGTTCGGTGATCACTTTCTCTAGAAAAAAGGAGCCGATTCTCTGCAGCGAGTTTTGACGTAGGACTACGTCTGTGTTTTCAATACTGGGGTACACGTTCGAATTGCGAAAATTTGGAGCGTCACGAAAAATATATAGGTTTTGAACGTTAATAACTAAGTCATTTCACGATCGATTTACAAAATGTTCTCACCAATCGATCGGGACATTGCTTTAAACGCCGCGTCCCGGAGTAAATGGCAAAGCGCGTTGAACAACCAATGAACCAACAGATCCATAACTATCTTCTACGCATTAGAGATAGTGGCCATCGCGAACTACAACCGGGGCCGTATCATAATTAAGAGCCACCAGATGCTTTCTAAAGAGTGTACAATAGAATTTTCTTGGCCCTTTTCAGGACTGACTTAAATCAATTAGCGGATGGCCGTGACGTGTATAAGAATTCGATTGCTGCGTAGTCCTACGTCAACTTTGCGTGCAACCCCATTGGGCTGTCCCTTATAGTTTTTAATAGAGTCTCGACAATGTTCGACTACCATGTCCTTCGCCAAACTCTGCGCAGACGCTTCACGTCATATTTTTCTGGGATGTAGACCATTATGAAAAAGTGTGTTGTGGTTTGATATTTAAGTTTAAGTTTATTGTACACGTCATATTTTTAATACCACCATTGGGGCCTTACTAATCTACCGAGACGAGTGCTTCCAGAAGCGTCTGCTGCCCTTTCTGCGGTCTCACGAAGGCGAGACGCTATTTTGGCCGGATTTGGCATTTTGCCACTACATGCGGCCGGTAACAGTGTTGTTTTTGTACCAAAAGACTTAAACCCACCTAACTCACCGGAACTTTATCCGATTGAGAAGTTTTGAGACATCGTGAGGATCAAACTGTGTAGTACACCTTGAGTATTCGAGAACGAGCTGACTTTGATAAAACAGTGGGTGAAGGTATCAAAAGAAGTCGGCCCCATTATTGCCCAAAGCATTATGAGTGGTGTCAAGGCCAAAGAGCAAGCATCTCACAATGGAGAGGAGATCCAAAAAACCAATGAAATAAAAGCCCAAGCATAATAGTTTTGTTTATACCCTTAAAGTTGATAGAAAATTCGGCTAAAATAAAAATTTTGGCGACCATTTTTATGTGTTTCTTTTTTTCGAGTACAGTCTTTAGATTGTAATATCTCATCATCATCAGGTTTCTTGTATTGTCGATTACAACATGCAAACACATGATATTGTTAGGAGTGATTTTTGAAAAACTGATTTTGGCTGAGTGGTTGCATCCCTTGCCATACACCATCGTTAGTTTCTGAATCATTCTATGGCAATTATTGGTTTTTAACGTTTTAGAAAGTTGAAATCCAGGACTATCGAATTTTTTAGGAAACCTGTGATTACACGATTTATGGCTGAACTTAGTCAATCTCATAGTTTGCGTAGAATCCACAGGTTGTTTTCCATTTGGTCTAAAGTTAGTACGATTTCCAACCATAATGCTCCTTTAAGTCTCTCTGCTGGTGTCCTTGTCGGCGGTCACAAATGAGCCCAGACACACGAATTCATCTACCACCTCGATTTCATTATCGTCTTTCTGAACCTGGGATGAGTTTAATGTTTGTATTTTGGAAGAACATAAATGATTCATACATTTCTTCAACAGCTTCAAATCGTTTGCAAGACCATTGTTGAAAGATAATTTCCTTTTTTATTTATTTTTTATTATTTATCACAATTAGCTTATTGCCTGCTGTCAGTTTAGTGTTTTACATGCACTTTCACTGTTATGCGTTGAGAGTTTTCTATGTAAGAATCATTTTGATAGTACCTATGATTTTGTGGCAAGTATAATATATCCTATGCCCAGGGAGTTGAAAAATGTTGCTTGCAAAAATTCCTAGATCAGACCAGAAATCGAACCCAGCTATCTCCAGTATGGAATGGCCTTTTTGCTCTTTTACCGACTGGAGGGTAAAATAATGTTGACTTATTCAAGACGAAGATAACTCCCTCGTGTAACTTTTATTGATAAACGGTTGTGGCCATTCCTCAACCACTTATTTTAGTTACATTCAGGTTGCTGCAACTTATTGTGACTGAAGTACTTACTTGGACTACTTGGATTATTATAAATAATTCTGGTCAGAAAATTTCGAATCATTCAAACCACCGCCATCATCCTCCAAGTTCATGATCAGTAACTCTCCAACCAAACACCACCAGCAACGAACACCATCTCCAGTTCTCAGCTCTTATCAGAAATTCACCCGAACGAGGTCGAGCTGAATGGACAATCCGGCGTTGCTGCAAACCGAACCGGCAGACCAGCCCCGACAGCAGCTCATCTAGCGGTGGGTGCACAGAAAACCTACACCACGTCGGCGGTATAACCGGTTCAGAGCTGTTTCCGACGAGTGGATTGAGCGATAACACTTCATCCGCCTGATAATTTACAACATAAACAATTCCATTGCGGACTATCACAGAAACCTTTGGGCTGTGCCTTCTCACTGGTCTTCCACAGAGAATCCGACTGATAACGCAACGCAAGCCAGCTGTGGGGTATCACGTATCGAAACGGTGATGCCAATTCTCGGTACGACGTCTTCCGATGCTTCTATTTGTAGCGAAACACAAAATTCTATTTTCGGTTCCTATGACCTCACATCACACGAGGGTGACCTCCAAACGGGAACAGAGCCTCTTTTGTTTCAACCTCCAGAACTAATCCATGAAATAACATGCGACTGTAAGCATCATGAGTTTTTACTTTGGGCCTACAAAATTGATAAGATTGGAAAACTGTCGCAAACTGGATTGAACATTTCTTGTTGGGGAGCACCGCCTTCATGTATTGAGTTTACTCAAAATGACGTATTCATCGGGTATCAAAACTATGTTTAACATGTAGTTTTCTCAATATAATAACAACAAAACCATTATCAAAGATACACGATTTTACGGTACTGTGTTTGTTTGTTATTACACATCAACTTGTAGCGCGCAGAATCGAACGAGTTGTTGCTATGCGGTGTTGAACTCATCTTAGCAACTGAAAAATGCTGTTGACTAGCGATAACAAGTCAATTTGAACGCTAAAATGTCACAATCAAGTAAAGAATCTCTAAGTAAAAGTGCCAAATCATTGATTTCCAAGCCTATTAGAAGTTCTTCCTGTACCATCCCGTCAGAAATACTGGAATTTGAGTAAGTTAACTCCAATAAGCTGTGATCAAATTATAACAAAAATGATTTTATTCAGCTATTCCTACGGATATGACTGCAAGCGTCCATTCAATCTTTGCAAAATCGATGCCGACGTGTTGGTGTTTGCTTCTGGTAATCTGATTCATTTCTTCGATGTAGCAAAACAAACCATTACCACTAGGCGTAGCTCAACTGGGGGTGGCATTGGATGTATTCAGACCAATCCTAATCAGGAGCTGTGTCACTTGACCGTGGGTGAGAATGGAACTAATCCACCGATTATCATCTACCAGTACCCGGAAATGAGCGTAGTGAACATCCTGAATAGTGGAACAACCCAAGCGTATAGCCGGGTGGATTACAGTGCCGATGGAGAGCTACTGGTTTCGCAGGGTTGCGATCCGGACTACATGCTAACAGTGTGGAACTGGCGAGAGGCAGAAATTATCCTACGGTGCAAATCGTTTTCCAACGATGTGACAAACGTCATGTTTTCACCGTCGGTTGCTGGACATCTAACTTCTTGCGGTGAGTAAAATACTATATGTGATGATTGATTTCACGTGGCATATTGTTGTTTTGAATAATCATATGAAGCATGCATGCTCGGCTACCAGCTAATGTTTTGTTCAGTCTATGGGGGATTTGTTTTAGATCAATTTATTGCTATTAGGCATAAGTGCCGACAAGCACACGTTGGTGAGATTAATTTTTAAATTTGTTAACATTGTACCTAATAACCGATTACTGCTACAGCTTTCCCTTCCAAAAGAAGTAGAATGAATTTACTTCTTTCAGAAGGGAAACAAAGTCACTGTTCCCGGCTCATGTGTTGATAGGTTCGATGTTTAGGGTCCAAGTTGTCTTCTTGGCGTGACGAACCAGCCCAAAAGGCTGAAAGACACATTAATATAGCATGAAGAAGAAGCACCATTCTACTAGGTTAGTCAAAAAGTTTTGAAAGCGGAAATGAAATTATCTTTTTTTGGGGAAATCACTTGCATTGCTCAGTATAGTGTACCATAAGATCAATACACTTGGTTCAACGATCTTCCAACTTTGTTTGTCCCATCACGGAAGTGACTTTCTGGAAGGCCTGCAAAATACTTCTCTTCGACGGCTATAACCCGTTTTGTTTGATGAAAAATGTGTTCCACGAAGAAATTTTTTGAGGTGTGAGAACAGCCAGAAGTCAGAAGGAGCTAAATATGGCGAATACGGTGGATGCTTCAACAATTTGTACCCCACTTCACTGATTTTCGCCATGGCATTGTCTTGATGAAAAATTGATTTTTTTTTTCTTCTGCAAACCGAGTCTTTATTCACAATTTTTTTCATCCAACTGGTCCGGAAGGTTACAATAATAAGTCTAAAGGGTGTACGGAATCAAATTGCAACACAACAAATATTCGGCTACATTCGCCCATTCAACCAATCATCTTCAAACATTCAGGGAGTAAAATAAAACATGTTATAAATATTTTCCCATGTTTGTTTTATTAAATTTCAATTCCATATCCAAATGCACGAACCTTCTTCTTTACACTACTCATAAGGTCCTGTACAACATTTGGACAAAAATTTTTTTTGCGTGGCAATCCTATTTTTCTTCATATCTTCCTCCGATTTCACTTCCTTAGGATGCTTCCGAAGTGCCTGCTTCAGGTGCGTTCGGGGGGTTGAGATGCTTCGGCACGAAATTGACCTCCTCACCCTTGTACCACTCCAAAACCTCTTTCGAGTAATGGCATGAGGCTAAATCCGGCCAGAAAATCGTAAGACTATCGTGTGACCTCAGAAGAGGAAGTAGACGCTTTTGGAGGCATTCCTTTAGGTAAACCTGCCCATTGACCGTTCCAGTTGTCACGAATGGGGTGCTGCGCTTTCCACACGAGCAAATTGCTTGCCAAATCAAATATTTTTTGGCAAACTTTGACATCTGCTTTCAAACGTCCTCAGGGACATCGAATTTATGATGAGCAGTGAAAAACTGGAGCCCCGATAGCTGCCGGAAGTCTGCTTTTACATACGTCTCATCATCCATAACGAGACAATGTGGTTTTGTCAACATCTGGGTGTAGAGCTTCCGTGTACGTGTTTTACCTACACACTACCAAAATGTCATGTAAATTTCTGTTCCCTGAGACCGACACATTCAAGCGTCCTTTAGCACATAAGAATGGGTTCAAAGAGATGAGAAAATAAATTCAATCAAACACATCTTTCGTCGATTTGCGTATTTGTCAGTTTCAGGAGACATAATTTTATACGAAACTGACGCTAACACCTTCTTGGCCGATTTCTGGACACGAACTCGCTCTGGAAGTGCCTGGTTTTGATTCAGGATCATGATGGTAGACCCAAGTCTCATCCATAGTGATGAATAGACGCAGAAAATCCTTTTTATCCTTTCAAAATTGATCCAAATTTTGCCCAGAAAGTCACATTCGAACGTGTTTTTTGTTGCATTGTTAGCAAATGCGGCACCCATTGTGCACCCAGTTTTTTTGAAACCCAAAACTTCAGCCAAAATATGCCATGTTGTTCCAATTGAGATGCCTATGGTGTCAGCTATCACATCCACAGTCGATCGATGATCTTCCAAAACCATAGCCTGTATTTTCTGGTTCTGTATGATTTCTGGTGTTGATGCACTTTTTGGACGTCCTGAGCGTGGATCATCTTCAACGCTTGTACGGCCACGCTTAAAGTCCAAAACCCATCGGTGAACGGTTGGAAATAAATGAGAAGACTCCTTGAATACTTTCACCATCTTTGCATGGATCTCAGTAGCCGATAAACCTTCCAAAAGAAAGAATTTAATCACTGCACGATGTTCGGATTTTTCTATTTTTAAAAACACTGACACGTCAACTGCTTGTAAATAAAGAATGAATTGACAGAACGAAACGAAATTTTGCAGAGGATCAACGTCGCTGTCAACCACATATAGATGCACCATAGTTCACATGGTTCAATAGGTCGTAAGTAAAAATGTAAACAAAAATGATGTTGTTTCACGGAATGATAGCTTGAGTACTCCTCAATATGAATTATACACAACATAATATGAATTGCAGCGAATTACTGCTATATATTATTTAACAAAATTGGCTTGAGTCACAAACTACTCCATAACGAACTTTTTTCGCATTCGTCGCTTTGTTAGTTTGACTTAAGTACTTTTTTATGCTCCACACCGACCTATTCAGCCGATTCATTTTGGCGTAACCAACATAACAGGTGATTGCATGTCGAAACAGACTTGACGAATGCGACATATTACTTTGCGACACGACGTAACGCACCCGGCGGATGTAACGTGATAACTTACCGAATGACTTATAATGTGGTCGTATTTTCCCTAGCTGAAGTTAAAAGACTAAAATTGAATTTGTTGAATAAATCGATTTGGAATTCAACTAAATGGAAATCTTTATTGATGTAAAGCTAAGCCTTGCTTAACTTTGTTGGTTCCACTTATTTGCTTCAAATATTATGGCTTGGTTCAAAAATAGGAATTGAAACTTATTTCCAAAACTTCTACATTGATTTTCTTGATGATAGCCACATGTTACTTACGACATATTGAAAATTTGCTCTAGATACAAAGACCACCGACATTCTTATAAAAAACAAACGAAAACATACGGAAGCAAAAGAGAGGGGTAGAAACAGAGTGTGTGTTTTTTTATTATGTCTATACAAAGAATGGAAATAAAAAGAAAACAAACGTTTCTTTTTGTTCGACCCCCCGACCCTGCAGTTCCGACTGTTTTTTTTTTTTTTTTTCATTGATCGATGAATTCATCCTACACCCCTCCCGCTAACCAAAAACCACTATACCGATACCCCCCGCGCCCGCCCCACCACCAAAAAACAAATGAATCTTTAAATATTTAAGTTAGTTTCGAAATGTATTGTTGTGATAAGAATATTTTTTTTTTATTGTGTTGTATTTGCTCTAGTATTCTTCACAGCAAAAAATTATAAAAATTACACGTAATGAAAATTGCTTCAATTTGAAAAATACATAATTGTATTACCTTATATTAGTTAGAATTTCAGTTTATTTTCACGTACATAAGCGAAACGTTGAAAAACACTGAAAAACGCATTCATATTCAATCAAGTTTTTACTACAACGTATATTTACATTATGCTTTAAAAATTAAGTGGAACGGTCGCCTTTTTCAACTCATAAAAATGAGAGTTTACATGAACGTGTAAAATTATTTGTGCGTTCGCTGAAACCAATAAGCCATGGTGCCCGATTCTTTTGTTGCTTCCTCTTGCTGTCATTCGTTACCCAACGCTTAAAACGATCTGAGCCACCTAACATACTTGCTAGATTGCAATTGTTTCTAATGACAGCTTTTAATTAGAACGATACATCAGTGGGAGAAAACTTTTATGCACAGAAAAAAAATATGAAAATGAATAATCACGTAATTTGAACCTTCACTGAAAATATGTCGACACAATTTATAGCTGACCGCATTTTTGAATTCAATATATCGTAAATATCTGAATGAATCACCTTGATGATGATGATGGTCCCGCCCTTACCCCTACAAAGGTTTGAGCTAGACGATTTTATCTCTAAGATAATTAATTTGGTAACAATTTAAACCAGTTATGCAAAAAAAAAACGAACTGATTTCATCTACAGATATAAATTTCTTCAAAAGTATCCATTTGCTTCACAGCGACATAATCGTGAAAAGCTTTGATGTTAACCACAAAAATTCGCAAGTATTCCCAGCGATCAGGAAATTCTGTTGCAATCCAGATCACAGAATCCAGTAAAAGGACATTATCAAAAGACAAGCCAATATCCGATCCTGCCCGTTACAGAGCCAATGCAGTTCCAACACTAATGGAGCCGCCAGCTTAGTTTAGGGCTGGCCAAGAATATCTCACCAGGGATGTCAAGAATGTTTCCAAACCGAAAAAATCCTGGACCGGCATTAGTCAAACTTTTACTTTCAACCACAAAAGAATTGACGAAGAATTCCCCGACATTCAGCCAGACAACTCGCTACTATTTCATAGTACCATCTAAAGCATCAAAGGCCAATTTTTTTTAACGAATTCAAAAAGAAGTCCATCATATCTGTATACCGCGCGCGAGGCTCAAACAATTGTAGACTTCTTTCTTTATTTTTTTTTTTAAACTAACACAACATTATACAAATTTCCATCATCATCACTGTGACGAACAAAATAGTGAGTATTGTAGTATTGTAAACGTGAAAAAAATAAAATTTAAAAAATAAAATAGCCAACTCATTTTAATCCGTTTGTAAAGAACTTCGTCAGATACATTCTTCATTTTTACCAAAAAAAAGCAACATAAATGTACAAGAAATGGTCCACACAAAATAATCCGTTTTATAATAGTAAAACATCGTCAGGTACAATCTTCATAAATATTTGAAAAAAAAATTTCGCTTGCTGCTCAGAATACAGTTTTAACGTGTGAAATACATAGTCTTTTAAATTCTGAAAGTGTTGGTGCACGTTTAATGTGTCTTGGCATCGAATTGAAAACATTTATTCCTTTAAAATATAATGAGTTTTGTGAAGCACATGTCAAGAAATTCGGTGTTCTTATTTCATCCGCGTTTCTAGTATTATATCTATGAAAATCACTTCCTCTTTCAATTCGATCACACAAATATCGAGGAAGCAAACCATTAACTACTTTAAAAATGAACACCATAGTTAAATACACAATTCTTTGCTTCACTGATAGCCATTGTAAAGCGTCTAACATAAAAGTCGAGGAAGTGAATCTGTTACATCTTAAAATCAAGCGCATTATTTTATTCTGCAAACGCTGTAACCTCAATATTTGTGTTTGGTTGGCCAAGAATAAAATGGAAGGGCAAAACTCTAAATGAGGGGAGATGATTGATTTGTATAGCTGTATTTTACTGCAAGTAGTTAAATCGTTTTTCAATCGGCATAGAATTCCATACTTTTTGGCAATTTTCTTGATGACATTGTCAATGTGAGCGTTGAACTTTAGCTTGTCATCAATAATCACGCCAAGATATTTAATCTCCCGAACGCGATCAATTGTCTCACCATCAATCGTAACTGAGACATTCTCAATTACTCGATTCTGTGAAATTACCATAAATTTAGTTTTACTTATATTCAATTTCAATTGCTTACATTTCAACCATCTACTTAGAAAACGCAAATCTTCGTTCAAATGGGTAACGGCTTCATTTAAATCTTTAGCTGCAATGAATAACACAGTGTCATCTGCAAACAGATTAATGTCACAAAATCGTAAAACACGTCGCATGTCATTAATATACATAATAAACAAAAGGGGCCCTAATACACTTCCCTGGGGCACACCAAGGTTATTCCCCACGGGACTGGAAACAGAATCATTAAAAACAGTCCTTTGAGTTCTGTCAGACAAATAGCTTTCAAACCATCTGTATGCAGTACTCGAAATTCCAAAGCGCTTTAATGCTTTCAACAACAAGGGCCTAGAAATTGTTTCAAAAGCGCGTTTCAGATCCAAAAAAACAGCAAAAATTGTTTGTTTACTCTCTAAGTTATCTTTCCATTTTGCTAATACTAAATTTAACGCGGTTTCACAAGAATGGCCTTCCCGGTAGCCAGATTGTTCCGAAATCAACAAAGAATTACTATTCAAATATTCTAACAACTGGCCTTTCACAACAAGCTCTAATTCTCTCTTATGTACAAAATATTATTAGGACGAAAATCTCCGCTATTATACGCCCCACAACCCCCTTGCAAATCAACACCCCCCAATACTCTCCACACTCCACACGCACCCACCCAGTTTGCAATGATTCATTAATAAGATCCAGAAGAGTGGGACCAATGACATGAAAGCAATCTTAAATAACTCAACCATAAACATTATCTACTCCAGCCGTTTTTTCTAAGAAAAAGAAAATATTTCAAAGCTCATCTATTGTGATCGGGTGAAAACTTTCAAATCAGCAATTAATATTAACTGGCTGGTTTAATTCATCAGGTTCATCGACCAATTCAATTGATTGGTTGATCAATGAAACGCTATTGACGAAATAATCATTAAACTTAGATGCAATTGCTTGTTCAGACTGTTCTATTGTGCCTTGAAATCATTTACCAATTCTTATAGTTTGGAAAATAAAAACGTAACCTAAATATATGCGAAAGGCAGAGTAAAGCAGATTTAATTTTACAGGCCCTTAAGACATGTAAATTTACAGCATACTACCAACAATCAATATGCAACTAGCGATTTGAAATTGGTTCACTGTTGTAGAACCCCTTGGTCCGAAGTACACCTTGAAGCCAGCACCTAACTATACATATTTGCGCCTTTGTTTTGATTTGCTGTGTTATTTTGACAGAATATTTGAGAGTGTGTTCGTGTGAGTTCATTATTAGGGGCGTATTATTAAGCTTGGGACCGAGCTTGGGACCGATGTGCTAGTACTGACTGAGCCAAGAAAAAAATCGTATTTGTTTGGGACCTACTGGTCTTAGAGTTAGTCTATGATACTACAGTGATGTAAATTTAATTTGCTACATATATTTCTATTAACTATGATAGAGGTCAATTTGTTACATTCAAGTCGCGATAATTTTACTAGTTTCATTTGAACTGTGTGGTCACGTTGTTAAAATGTTATTTTTCTTGGATACAAACAATTATTTAAATAACAAGGAGACCAGCGTGAGCAAGTTGATGTCGCTTGGGAAATGAAGTCTTCTGAATGAAAGTTTATAATATGATAGAGATTGAATTCAATGATTCTTGAACAAGTTTTCAAGTGCTTCATGAAATCAATTTACCCTAACGCTCGTGCTTTAAAGTTTTCGGAATATTTTCACGTTGTTTTTAAATAGATGAAATTTGTTTCTGACAGAGCTTGCATAAATTCAATAGCGGTTATAATTACATGAAATGTTTCAATTTGTGTAAAAATAAAGTGCCATGTAAATTTGTTTTCGACTGTAATTTTGAAGCTTTTTTATTGCTCCAATTATGTGCATGAAAATAAATTGAAAATTACATTGCAATTGCATATTAGAAGCATCTTAGCTATGTCATTGTAACTATTTGGGGTTCGATAATGCTGTATTATTATTTTTCAGATTATTGATAGATTGTAGCGTTCTTCGGTATTTTGTACGTGATCAGGCGATAATTGAAATGCTGAAATAATCATAACGAAGCAACAGTAATTTTTCACTTATTTTACAACAACAACATTCATAATTCTCCTGCGCTCTGTACGGTCGATACTGCCGTACGTCACCTTAAGGTGAATTGCTGCTCCGTGTATTTTTACCTATCTTTTATGTATCTCTCTCTCGTAAACTTACCTCGCTATTTCAAATTGATAAATCTCGATTGTTAGTGAATGAACATCGAATCGAACTCCATCAGATTGCTCACAGCAAGTAAGCATACAAACTGATGTGATTAAATATTCAATATCTAGTACAGATTCAGAGTTATATCAATTCTAAATTTTTAGGTAATGGCTGCCGTCGAGAATGCGAATCGGGACCTGATATTTATAAATACGGCATTTACGATATTTATAAATACGGCGTAGACGGCATTTTTGGAGGATGAAGATCTGGTCCGTTGTCGAGCACCCGTTGGTGAAACGCACTTTGTTGGCGGCATTAAGGATTGTAATCGCCCGATAGTTACTCCAACTTGTCGCCATCCCTATAGATGGGGCATATAACCCTTTGCTTCCATGCCTCCGGTAGCTGTTTGGTTTCCCAGATTCAGACTATCAACCAATAAAAACAGATGGACAGCATCTCCAGGCCCATCTTGATTAGTTCAGCTCCAATACCATCCTTGTCAGCCGCCTTGTTATTCTTGAGCTGTTAGATAACATAGTGCGCCGTGCTGACGTAGTCCTTTTTTCCGCTGTCTTTGTCTTCTGTGCTAGTTTTTTTTTTTTTTATGGATTCATTTATTTGTACAGGCTCAATCGAATCAACTTTACAGAGCCAAGTTTTCATGTTTATATACATCAGTTATCTTAGAACTAAGGTTAAGGGGGTGGAACCGATTACTCGCGGCCGTCTCGAGTTTAATAGGAATTACAATTTTATGGATGGGAAAATTGTGGAAATTTTAAACAAAGCAAAAGGAACAATGGTTTTCTTAGATCTAGAATTTCAAATTACAATTTTTTTATTGAACGTTTTCAATTTAAAAAAAAATCACTCACTCACACACACACACAGCACTCAAACACACAACCACAATCACACACCGATGCACAAAATCCTCACAAATTTAACCTAAACAAGTAAGTTAATCAAACTACAATCTAAGGCTAATGTTAGTCAAAAACACATAAATGAGTTTCATAAACTCCAGATCGCGTGCGGCCAAAATGTCTCGAATCGGTACATTGGGTTGTCTACCTCGAGCCCGAAGGGAATCATAAAGCTCAGATCTGACTCCACGATGCTCAGCACAAAACCAAATAACGTGATCTGCGTCCTGCTAACCTTGTCCACATTCACAGAGATTGCTGTCTCCCAGCCCAACACGGAACAAATGAGCGTTTAAAGAATAATGGTTGGACATGAGGCGAGACATGACACGAATGAAGTCTCGACCCACATCCAATCCCCTGAACCAACATTTTTTAGACACCTTAGGAGTGATAGAATGTAGCCATCGCCCCAAATCTCCTTTACTCCATTTATACTGCCAGCTATCGAGTGATATCTGACGAAAAATATAGAAAAATTCGTTGAAGGCGATTTGTCGGTCATAAATATCGCCTTCCATAGCGCCCACCCTTGCAAGCGAGTCCGCTTTCTCATTGTCAGTAATCGAACAATGAGAAGGGACCCACACAAAGGTGATAATAAAAGAACGTGAAGATAAAGCACTTAGAAGACCTCGTATTTTCATAAGAAAATAAGAGGTGTGCTTTACCGGCCTCAAGGAGCGAATAGCCTCTATAGAACTAAGACTATCCGTGATAATGAAGTATTGATCCGGTGTAAAAGAGGCAACAGTCTCTAAAGAAAAATGAATTGCTGCCAATTCCGCGACAAAAACAGAACAAGGTGCTTGAAGTTTACGAGCGACGCTATAATTTTCATTGTATACACCAAAGCCAGCGGAGTCCTTTATCAAAGACCCGTCAGTGAAAAACGTTTTGGCGGAATCAACTAGGCCAAACTTTGCAGCAAATATCACCGGAGCAATCATAGGACGATGATGCTCTGGGATTCCACGAAGCTCCTGCTTCATGGATAAATCAAAATGAACCGAATTTCCGAAGTCGGAGAAGCAAACACGATTGGGAATATTCAGCGAAGGGCTGACATCCTGTGTTATGTACAAATGGTACAAAGTCATGAAGCGGGTTTGAGGATTCAACTCAAGGAGCTTCTCAAAATTTTCGATCACCTGGGGGTTCATAACTTCACACCTGGTGAGGAGCCGGAGAGATAATTCTGAAAACCGATCCGAGAGTGGCAACATGCCAGCCAGCACTTCAAGACTCATGGTGTGAGTCGAGTGCATGCAACCTAACGCGATACGAAGACACCGATACTGAATACGTTCCAGTTTAATGAAGTGCGACCGAGCCGCTGACTGAAAACAAAAACTACCGTATTCCATAACCGACAAAATCGTTGTCCGGTACAACGTTAGAAGATCTTGTGGATGAGCTCCCCACCAGGTCCCGGTAATTGTGCAGAAAAAGTTGACCCTTTGCTGGCATTTTCGCTTCAGATACTCAATGTGGGATCTCCAGGTGCACTTTGAATCGAACCAGACCCCAAGATATTTAAATGACATAGAATGAGTTATCGGTGTACCCAAAATTTGAAGCTTCGGTTGTGCAGGGTTATGCTTCTTAGAAAAAACAACCAACTCAGTTTTCTCCGTAGAGAATTCGATACCTAGCTCTAGAGCCCAAGTAGACAAATTGTCTAAGGTATCCTGTAAGGGTCCTTGCAGATCGACCCCATTGGGTCCAGTGACAGACACTACGCCGTCATCTGCAAGTTGTCTCAACGTACAATTTTCACTCAGACAACCGTCAATGTCTTTGACATAAAAATTATACAAAAGGGGGCTTAAACATGATCCCTGGGGGAGACCCATGTAGCTAAATCGAGAAGGTGTAGAGTTTCCATGAGAAAAGCTCATATGTTTCTCTGACAGCAAATTGTATAAAAAATTGTTCATTAATGGTGAAAAACCACAAGCGTGGAGTTTATCTGAGAGAACTTCAACAGATACTGAATCAAAAGCCCCCTTGATATCCAAGAATACAGAAGCCATTTGCTCTTTTTTAGCAAAAGCTAACTGTATCTCTGTGGAAAGCAACGCGAGGCAGTCGTTCGTTCCCTTACCCCTACGGAAACCATATTGAGTATCTGAAAGCAGGTTGTTCGTCTCAACCCAATTGTCCAGACGGAAAAGGATCATTTTCTCCAACCTTCTGTGCTAGTGTTCTCTGTACCATTCAGTTGTTCGTCCACCTTTCAATCACCTCACGTTCATCAGTCACAAGGCCCCTTCTTATCGTAACAAATTTCGGCTCGTTGCACAAATTGCCGCACAATGCCTTCGCGTGATTTGTTGAGCTTCTGATAGAACTTACGCGTTTCTTGAGTGCAGGCAGCTGCTCCATTTTCTCACACTCCGCCTCTTTTGGGTAGCGTTTTTTTCTCCCGGAATAGGTTAGTCTGCTATTGCCACTTCCGTCTATAATGGTTGACGTTCTGCCATGTTACATCATTACTGCCCGCGCTTCGTTCTTCTCCTCCAAAGCCTCCCTACACTCCTCGCCGAACCAATCGTTCCATGGATTTTGTTCCACATACTCGACGACGTTCTCAGCTACGTCACTGATGGCTACTTTGATATTATTCCAGCAGTCTTCAAGAGGTGCTTCCTCGACGCTCATTCAGCAACGCTGCTTCAATCGCAGTTTTACCAACAACAGGTAGTGGTCCGAGTCCATGTAAGCGCCATGATAGGTTCTGATGTCGATTATGTCGGAGAAGTGCCGTCCATAAATCAAAACGTGATCGTTTTGCGATTTATTCCGGACTGGAGGCTGTGTTGAAAGGAGGTGCTACGAATAGCCATATTCTTAGAGGCGATGAATTCAATAAGTCTTGGGCCGTTGTCGTTTGTCCGCTGGTGAGCGCTGAATTTTCCAATAGACTGTCTTAACTCGTCCTCCTTGACGCCATGGCTTTGGGCAGCCTTCGTACTATGAGTGCTTCCGATGTGCAAGCTATACACGTTGATAATGCTAAGTACATCAGATAGTACACGGTGCTTCTGACGAAATTGGGAGATCTGCAGTTGCGCGTACCGGGTTTCCAATCGCTAGTCCTGTTTCGTTGCTGTGGTCTTCGCCGATTGATGCCGTCCGTATTCGGCTGTTGACGTTCCTGTGCTTGCTTGTTTCCCGGCTGACTTTCAAGGTTTGACGCCATCCTCCTATCTATCCGGAGGGCCATAGTGCACAGTTGAGTTAAGAATACCACGCTGGCATGGCACATGGACGGTGATTCACCCGCCCTGACATTATACAAAAAAAATTGCAAATAATTTTGTACCACATATTATAGCATATAGAATGTTCCAGAAATTATAAGCACAACTAATGTTCACGGTAATTTTCAATTGAATTAAATTTTTCAAATTATTTTGGCTGTTTCCTTGTGTTTACACATTTCTGTACGCCATAGCTTCAAAAAAAAACTTTGTTTCTGGTTGACTTTCAAAATGCGTGGTCTAACTCCGGAGCAGAGAAAAAGTATTGTGCACAAATGGTACACTGAGTGGAATCTCTTTAAGAAAATTTACCAAAGAAGAAAATCGGAGCGGTGCAGTTAGAAAATATGGAGAACAATGTACTTTTAAAGAGTCACCGAGGTGTGGTCGAAAATCCGGTCCTGTGAGTCCTGCTATTGACAAGAAGATCAAGGATACCTATAAGCAGAAACCGGGACGTCTAACGTGATGCGTGCAAAAGAACAACTTAAGCTCAAGACATACCGGAAGCAGAAGAAACCCAAAAGGAACTCAACTCAGACCGCATCTGTGAAACAGAGAGCCCAGAAACTATATGATACAATTTTGTTTAGAAATTCTGGGTGTATAATCATGCACGATGAAACGTATGTGAAACTGGATTATAAAACTCTTTCCGCCCACAATACTTCACTTTTTATTCACTGCAAGGACAGGGATATCCCCAAAACGGAGAAGGTCATTTTCACCGAAACATTTGACAAGAAGGTGATGATGTGGCAGGCTATATGCGAATGCGGAAAAATATCTAGCCCGTACCTAACATCGCAGACAAAGAACACCGAGAAGTACATCAAGGAATGCCTCAGAAGCGTTTATTGCCGATGGTCAAGCAGCAGATGGTCCAGTAGTATTTTGGCCTGATTTTGCATCGTGTCATTACGCGAAGGACTCAATAGGGTGGTAAAAAAGCCAAGGCCAAGACTTTTTGGGCTTTGACCAAAGCAAAGCTACGAAAATTCGTAAAACCAGTGGATAACATCGAGAAATTTAAAAAGGATTGGACAAAAGTGATGAAAATAGTGAGAAGTGCAACTGTGCAGAAGCTTATGGGTCATGTACGAGGAAAAGTGAGATATCTTGGTTATAATTAAAGATTTTGATTGAATAAAAGTAGAATGATATGTAAAACCCCAGTGTTGATATAATTTGCAAAATAAAATAATTGAAATCTTAAAAAACAGGACATTTTTTATACTATGAAAGCATACTTATAATTTCTGAAACAGTCTATAGTACAAAAGAAAGAAAATATGTCAAAAATTCACCAAAACAGGAATGTACGAGAAAACTTTGATGAAATGCTGAAATAGCGTTGGGGGAAGGTAATCTACATACATTTTTTACATACTGTTGGTCAGAAGAAAACAAAAATATTCGGCGTTGTTTGTCAAACAGTAAACCTATAAACTGATCCTAAAATTTAGCATATTCTTTTTCTGTTCACAGAAGCCTTGTAATATTCAAGAATTTTAAATACATAGCTGAGGTTCTGAACACACCTTCGTAGCTAGCTATACATTCTTAAGGACTACTTTATACATTTTTAAGGACTAAATCATGTGATAAAAAATTTAAATGAAATTAGAATGGCTATATTGTTATATTACATAACAATCGAATCTAATTACACGTTTGAAAAACTGACAACTACCTTAGCCATGGGGGGTGGAATGAAGAAATATGAATAATTCTAAATTTATTTATTTTTTTCATGATTCAGTAAACCAACACAATTCAATAATCAAAATCTGTTCCCTCAGGTCTGGGCCACATAAAGTTCTGGAAAATGGCCCAAACATTCACAGGACTGAAACTTCAAGGCGAGCTTGGCCGTTTCGGAAAAACGGAAATCTCCGACATAATCGGCATCCTACCGATGCCCGATGAAAAAGTGCTTTCCGGATGCCAGTGGGGAAACGTTCTCGTTTGGGAGGGTGGCCTGATAAAAATTGAGGTTTGTCGCAAGGGACGAAAGCCTTGCCACCAAGGTCCCATAACGCAGATTACTGTTCGAGACGCTGAGGTCATGACTTGCGGAATGGATGGATTCATAAGGATCTGGTTTTGGGAGACTGTGGAGCTAGCTGACCCTCCAGATGATGATCGTGTGGTGCAAATAGAACCAATTATGGAGTACAGAATAGGCAATGAATCGCTGCACAGCGAATTGATGTGTTTGATCAAGAAGGAGGGAGATTTCGAATGGTATGCTCAGGATGGAAACGGCGGAATTTGGATGTGCGATATAACACCCGCCTACAAACCGGCTGAGCCCCAGCAACTTCTCAAGTGCCATTCGGGACCAATTGTGGCTGTTCAAGCTAGTCCTACCACGCATCACGTGGCCACCTTGGGCAGTGACGGAAGATTATTCATGTACGATTATTTAAAAAGGAAAATGTTATTTGAACATCGATTCAGCTCAAATGGTCGAGCCATGCTTTGGCTTCCTGTAACACTCGATCCTACAGGTATGGTTTTGATACTAGGATTCGAAGATGGATTGATTCGAATTATGATGGTTAACTTGGATTCCGAACCACACCTGAATCTTGTTCAAATAATGAAATCCCATTCGGGAGCAATCACAGTATTTTCTATCAATGAGCAGGAGACTGTACTCGTATCAGGATCTGAAGATAAATCAATATTCGTACATCAACTGATTAAAAAAAGTCCTCACATATCTATAGAACCCGTCGGCCTGGTTTACACACCGTCAGCAGTTTCTGCAATTAATTGGAAACCAAACACGATTGCCACAGTACTTATTGGGTGTCGTCATGGCCACGTATTGGAGGCTGAGCTTCCCGTAGAACCTACATCGTACACCGACATATCGTATCATTTGAAAAACTTCGCCATAAGACAGTTGACCTTTCAATCAGTCAAGTCTGAGATTAAGAGAAATATAAGAATTGCGGAAATTGAGGAGCGAAAACAGCAAAAACGTGCCAGGAAAATGAAGAGCCTGGAAAGAATTCGAGTTGAGAATCCGGGAGTAGACATAGACGAGAACGCATTCCTAGAAGATTCTGAAGAAGAAGAAGAATTGGAACCACTGAATATTCCCAAAGTTCCAAATGCTGTGCTTTGGATTCAGTATACGAACGAAAATACCCTTTGGCTGTCGATGGGTGGATACGACGCTGGATTCGTTTACGAATACGGATTCGATGACGAGGATCCGGTTTCATGTACGCCAGTTTCTGGAGCAGAAGACACCGAGATAATGTGCTATTTAAAGGAGTAAGTATAAATTCTACTATTGGCATTACAACATTCTGATATGATTGATTTTCATTGCAGCCATAAATATTTAATATTTGGTATGGGAGACGGATCTATTAGAGTAAATCGTACCAAAAGAGACTTTCGTGACTTGAATGAATTCTGGTCCTTGAACATGCATTATAACCTTAATGGGAAGGTAACGGGTTTGGCATTCAGCTACGACTACCGGTATCTCTTTAGCATCGGCACAGATGGTAATCTTTTTGCCTACAAATGGTACGGCTATACAAGTCCAGTTGAAACTGCCAGTGAAACGAAATCTGTCGAAACGGTGGTATCGAACGTCGATGATATCGATGATCCTGCCTTCCTATCATTAGAACAGCAGAAGATCAAACAAGAAAACGATAGGAAAGCAAAGCTGCTGAGCGATAAGAAAAATGAAGTCCTCGATACCGTAGCGGAATATCGGGAACAGTTTGAAAAGATTTTAGCCAGGAACCAAGCTTTGCCCGAGTCACAGCGGTTTGAGATGCAAGATTTTATATTGGACGAAAGAATCACTGCTAACTTGAAGCAGGAATTAGGAAAGTGATATGGATCTTGTCCGTCGAAAGACGGCGTTCGACGTCGAAAAGACTCATCTCTCGGGAGAGAAATTGAAAAAATTCTTTCTGGCTGAAATGGAAAGCGTGCCCATTGAAGTTCTTGGTGTGGGGTTTGTTGAAAATCTAAAGTATGAGCTTGAGGACATGTATTGAAAGTGCGTCTTTTTACAGAATTCCGACTTCGGTTAAGTCATTTAGGATCGCAACGCTGAATGATGAATACTATCAGACTGTTGTGGACTTGGAGCATCGGATTGAAGAAGAGGAAGCAAGGCGAAGGTAAACATTTTCAGTTACGCACATGGAACGACTGATTGTTTCAGTAGAATGTTTTAATACTTATCTAACGTTACCAATTCCTTCCCCCAAGACGATTCGTGGAAATGTGTAAATCACCGGAAGACAGGTTTATGTGGAATAACGGTCTTTAAAAGCATGAACGCATGAAATTCGTGGTTTTGTAGATAGGTTGTTTGTTTTTACTGCACTATATAATTGCTTTATGACTGAGAAAGTCATGTTTCCTCAAACTTGACTTTTTCAAGCTTTTTTGGGATTTCCAACAATCACAAATTTTTCATAAATATCATTTGAAACACACAAAACATTTCTCTGCTCACTGACGTATACAAGCAACTACAGGGTGCGGCAGAAAATAATGCGAAAATTTCAAATCCCATTTTCAACTCATTCAAGCAATAATATCAACATTTTCGAGTGCAATTATCTTTATAAAGTCCTTTTAAACAAATTTATTCAATGTGTCCTCCATTTTTATTAATAACATCCTCGAGCCGACGCTGGAAGCCAGAGCATGCCTTTCGGACGTAGTCCTCCGACATTGACCGCCGTGTGCGTGTTATGGTTGACTTCAGGGTTTTCCCACTAGGGTGTGATGTTTTGCAGGCTCGTGTTTCAACATATGTCCAAATCGAATAATCCAACGGATTAAGATCTGGGCTGCTAGGGGGCCACAAATCCTTCGGCCAAAACATCATGTTATCGTTCAACCATTGTTGGGTTCGATTGGACGTGTGACACGGCTCTCCATCCTGCTGTAGGACAACGTTTTGGTCCTCAGAAAAGTTGGCCTTCACCCAGGGAAGCACTTGGTCCTTTAAAATACCGATATACAATTCGGTATTGATTTTAACTCCAGCATCAATGAAAACAGGCGGCATTTTCAAACCGTTGGACGCCACCAAGCCAAACATCATGACACCAGCCGGATGTTTGGTTTCCTTTTTCCGGAACGTTCTCCATTTTCTGCGGTGAAATGAACCGGTCCGTGTGTTGGCCACAGCATCGATGCTGAAAAGCTTATCGTCGGAGAACAGGATTATCATTTTTTCCTTCTTCAACAAGGAAAGCAATCTCTTGGAACGAGTCACTCGTAGTTCCTTGACCCGGTCCGTAATCAAGTGGCGTTTAACTCTGGCTCTGGAAGATGCATGCAGGTCTTCTTTGATGATTCTCCGCATGGATCCCGAAATTGGCTTTCTTCCTGCCCTTCGAGCAATTTTTGCACGGACCGATTTGATCACGTTCGGCATGCGTGAAAAGCGCGGACGTCCGCTTCCCGGCTTCCGCTGCTTAGGACCATCCTGCAGGGACTTTTTTATGCGGTAAACTGTTGCCAAATGGCACCCTACCACCTTGGCATCTCTTTCGGCTTCTTCTGGGCGAGCAACAAACTGGTTGATTTGCAATAAAACAAACATAATGTTTGGATGCAGCACTTGAAAGTAAACATAAACAAATACACTTTCGACAGAAATTAGTCACTAGCTACACGAATTAACCCAATACTCAAGTTTGAACATTTTCGCATTATTTTCTGCCGCACCCTGTATAGCAACTGTTCGCTAACTTGGTGCTTTTTAACTGGGCTGCTTTTTAACTGGGCGTTTGCTAACTGGGCTATAGCCCAGTTAAAAAGGAAATAAACTTCAAAAATCAGCATTTGACATTTTGTTGTCAAAATTAGCAAGGGGCATGTAAAAGGCATATAAGATTCGTGAAGGAGTGAAAAATTGTTAAATTGTACGAAATTGAGTCGTAATCCCTTACAAACTAAGTCAAATATGTTGCACAATGGGGTGCACAATAAACTACATTGCAATAACGTATAAAGCATAAAAACAGTATTAAATTTATGTATTGCGCAATGAAATAAGCCAACCGAAATCTGATCGAAAGCCCCCTGAAATTTATTTACATTTGAAATGTCAACCCAGTTACCGAGCAACATCCGCTCACTGGGCTGTGCACTTAGCCCAGTTAGCGAATGGTTGCTGTACTTTGGAAAAAATGGGTTGTAATACAAACAAAATTCCAAAGTTATTCCTTTGCTTGCCCCTGTAACATCCCTTTCAGTCTCGGATAACTAAAATTAAAATTAAATGATTGTATGCACAGTTTCAAATCATGTATTTTCTGCGATATCACATATTTTAAACGCTAGATTCACACAACATTTCTTGTAAACTTGATTTTTAGCAATTGCATTGATTATTTTGGCTTGTCATTGATAGAGGAATTAATTTTTTTTATATTGCTTTTTCATTTATTTTTTGCGAGGGATTTGTTAAGTTTTATCAGATGGGGTTTTTCTTAGACCTCTATTAATTAATTAATATTTTAAAGCCATTCCCAAAGTCACCAATTAATAATATTTCATATTACCGAGCGAAATAGTCAACATAAAAAATCCCACGAGAATATTATTCTAAAAACACCTTTTTTTTTAAATTTAGTGTCCACCATTATTAACCGGTGAAAAATCTTCTTTTTTTTTGTAAATTTTGAAAATTCCAGGCCTGTGGCACAGTCTCTTACTCACTTACTTAAAATGGCATTACATCGAGTGGACATAGCCTGCTCCACTAATCTGCTCCACATTACGCAATCCATGGCTGATAAGCTCCAGTTTGCTGAACCACCCATGGTTGCAAAATTGTGCTCAATTTGGTGCTGCCACCGTAAATTTAGAGCGCCTCTTATCCCAGCCATACAGGGTGCGGCAGAAAATAATGCGAAAATTTGTTCTATTTCTTTCAAATCCCATTTTCATCTAATTCAAGCAATAATATCAACATTTTCGAGTGCAGTTATCTTTATAATGTCCATTTAAACAAATTTATTCAATTTGTCCTCCATTTTTATCAATAACATCCTCGAGCCGACGCCGGAAGCCAGAGCATGCCTTTCGGACGTAGTCCTGCGACATTGACTGCCATGTGCGTGTTATGGTTGACTTTCTTGTTTTCACACTAGGGTGTGATGTTTTGCAGGCTCGTGCTTCAACATATGCCCAAATCGAATAATCCAACGGATTAAGATCTGGACTGCTAGGGGGCCACAAATCCTTTGGCCAAAACTTCATGTTATCGTTCAACCATTGTTGGGTTCGATTGGACGCGTGACACGGCGCTCCATCCTGCTGTAGGACAACGTTTTGGTCCTCGGAGAAGTTGGCATTCACCCAGGGAAGCACTTGGTCCTTTAAAATACCGATATACACTTCGGTGTTGATTTTAACTCCAGCATCCAAACATCATGACACCAGCCGGATGTTTGGTTTGAAATTTGAATTTCACTTTTTCCGGAACGTTCTCCATTTTCTGCGGTGAAATGAACCGGTCCGTGCGGCTGTTGGCCACAGCATCGATGCTGAAAAGCTTTTCATCGGAGAACAGGATTATCATGTTTTCCTTCTTCAATAAGGAAAGCAATCTCTTGGAACGAGTCTCTGGAAGATGCATGCAGGTCTTCTTTGATGATTCTCCGCATGGATTTCTCCGAAATATTGGCTTCCTTTGCAAGTTTTCTTATGGAACGCACCGGGCGAGCAATTTTTGCACGGACCGATTTGATCACGTTCGGCGTGCGTGCAAAGCGCGGAAGTCCGCTTCCCGGCTTCCGCTGCTTAGAACCATCCTGCATGGACTTTTTTATGCGGTAAACTGTTGCCAAATGGCACCCTACCACCTTGGCAATCTCTTTTGGCTTCTTCTGGGCGAGCAATAAACTGGTGATCACTTCTTTCGCGAACATTTTGACGAATTGGCAATAAAACAAATAGAATGTTTGGATGCAGCACTTGAAAGTAAACATAAACAAATACACTTTCGACAGAAACTAGTAACTAGATACACGAATTAACCCAATACTCAAGTTTGAACTTTTTCGCATTATTTTCTGCCGCACCCTGTATTTGAGACGAACACCGTTTGGCTGGGTTGTTTTCCGGCATTCTGACGACATGCTCGGCCTATCGCATCCTGCAAGCCTTTGCCACTCTCTGGATGCGGGTTTCACTGTATAACTAGTAGCGCTAGCTTGTGGTTCATTCTTTCCCGCAATACCTTCATAAACACCTCCATATATAGTCCGTGACACGCGTCGCTCAAATACGCCTAGCGCCTCTGTTCCACTTCGAGCATCCTCCACGTCTCATGCCCTTAGAGAACAGGTGGTCTAATCAACGGTTTGAATATTGCACACTTTGTACGAGGTTGAAGTTTTCCATACTTAAAATTAAATTTCGTTTATATCAAGAAATCGAAGGTAATGCTCAAAAAATCCTTTCGTTGTTTTCTGCATCTGTTTTCTGCATTTTTTAAGAAGCTACCTTCACATTTAATGCCACACGCGCAACTGTCAACAGCACGAAGCATTTGTTGACACAGAAACAACATTCGTGTATTGTACGAAAACCATACAGAGAGTTACAAATATTTTGTTACAAATAAAAAAGAAACGTCTCTCTGGTCCCCTCTTTATCCTACCGATTCGATTGTGATGCTGCGAATTCTACTCCAACAGTTTCAGTGAGAGTGACGAGCCTTTCTTAACAAGCCATCCTGTAGAAAGCTTAATAAGTATTGCGAATTATGTTATTTGATTTGTTGGATCATATCGTTGGAAGGAGATTCTTAATTTCCCGTGGATTTCGCGCGACTCGAAATGTAATTTAAAAAAAACGAAACCGCGTTTTCTATATGTCTGCCATCGGGTTCGATCCTTTATTTTTGGGAAGAGCTGTTATCTAATCCGTGATTGCTCTTACTAGGCAATGGTGACTCCTGAGAAGTGACTAGATATATGAGCAGAAGTTCTGACTCGACAGCGCTTTTGGAATAAATCAATATTATCGTTTCAGTTGAAAACCGAATTTATCGACTAGCGACAATAGATTTTACTGTCAATCCATAGGGGCTAAGCATAAACCACGTACTTTTCTGGGAGGAGGGGGGGGTTAACCAAAGTCTACGCTCCATACCAAATTTCGAAAAATTGTATGGAGAAAAGTCTACGAAGGGGAAGGGGGGGGGCTAAGATTTTCAAAAATGAGTCTACGTGGTTTATGGACAGGCCCATATATCGTACGTAATGTCGGAAGTAGCGCGTTGTATAGTAGATCAGATACGTTATGCAGCGTACTAAAGGGTGTCCACGATGAAATTGCCACACGCAAAATTGATTCGCAAAATTCGAGTTTTCATCCGATTGCCATCAAATTTTCAGGGATTGAGAAATAACTATTAAACTTCATTTTACCATTTTACTCGTATTTTATTTACAGTCCATACGCAAATGCCCGCACCTTGGCCTTAACCCCGGCCATAAGATTCTGCACAACCTGTGAATCAACCGTTTTTTGCATGTAAACCCATACTTTCTTCAGTTCCTCGACTGTCTTCACTACCTTAGGTCGTTTAAGAAGGTGCTGCTTCATAATCGCCCAGTACTTCTCGATGGGGCGGAGCTCCGGAGTGTTGGGAGGGTTGAACATTTTCGGCACGAAATTGACCTTATTGTCCGCATACCACTTCAGCACGTCCTTGGAGTAGTGGCATGAGGCCAAATCCGGCCAGAAGATTGTTGGGACGTTGTGGGCCTTCGGAAGAGGAAGCAGCCACTTCTGGAGGCACTCTTTTATGTACACCTGTCCGTTCATCGTGTCCTGGGTCACGAAAGGTGCACTCCGCTTCCCGCACGTGCAGATGGCTTGCCAAACCAGGAATTTCTTCGCAAATTTGGACATCTTCTGAGTGCGGACATGCTCCGGAACGCTGAACTTATCCTTGGCCGTGAAAAACAGGTTGCCGGGGATCTGTTTGAAGGCGGCCTTCACATATGTTTCGTCGTCCATGATGCAGCATTCAACTTTCGTCAGCATGTTGAGGTACAACTTCCTGGCACGGGTTTTGGCGGACTTGTTCTGCTTCTCGTCGCGATTAGGGGCCTTTTGTACCTTGAACGTTCGAAGCCCAGCCTTAGTTTTGGCCTTCTGGACAAAACTTCGGCTTAGGTGCAGCTTCTTAGCCACATCCCGAACGGAGGCGTTCGGATTTCGGTTGAAGGCCCCAACTACGCGGTTGTGATTTTTGGTGTTGTACGGAATACTTTTTCCTTCACTTCTGGGCTTCCGATCGGTGGTCAACCGTTCCTCGAACCGCTTAATCACTCGCGACACCGTGGAATTCGCGATTCCCAACGTTTTAGCGATGGAACGATGCGAGAGATTCTTGTTCTCGTGATGAATGCGCAAGATTTTATCACGCACGAGCTGTTTTTTCGACTCCATTTCCGCGAGTTTTGATCACAGGACTTTAAAACTTGCAGGATGTAAATAATGCACTATGAACTAAATCCATCCAAATTTTCATTAAATTCTACCCAACGGTTAAAAAGTTAGAGCAATTTCATAGTGTGGCAATTTCATCGTGGACACCCTTTACTTCCAACATTAGGTATAACGTACAGAACGAGAGTAAAATCTATGGTCGCTAGTCGATAAATTCGGTTTTCAACTGACACCATAATAATTCACGCCCACCCCAGCAGCAACACCAACATGCATGAGTGAAGAGAAGAGAAGAGAATAGAAGAGAAACAGCGATTGGTAGGTCTTCACGAAATTCATTTCGTGCATTGTACAAAAAGGTCTAATGATAGCATTTCACCAGATGACAAGCAATATGAATGTTTCATACAATCTACGAGACATTTTTTCTATGTAGAAAATCCATGTTTACGAAACGATCTCCAGCTAATTTACGGAAATAATTTTTCAGTGCCGAACACACATTTTTGTGGAGTCCATAGTAGGCACGGTTTTTATTGATGATGCATCTCCGAATTTCACTGCTCACATGATTGTCCGCTGTCACAAGGAAGCCGAGGTATATTTTTTTTTTCAGTTCATTTATTTGTACAGGCTCAATCGATTTAACTTTACAGAGCCAAGTTTTCATATTTATATACATCAATTATCTTAAACCTAACGTTAAGGGGATAGGACCGATTACTCGCGGCCGTCTCGAGGTTAATAGGAATAACAACTGAAAGGATGAGAAGGTGGGCTGGAACTTGAAGTGTGTTTATATAACACATTTTTTTTTAATTCTAAATTGTCTAAAAAACATAAAACTATACAACTTTTGGCTTCTTTTGACTTGAACATTTTTGAGTAAGCAAAAAAACACAGATAAAAAAAGAAGAAAAAAAACTTAAAGTAAACATATAGGTTAAACTAACTGCAATCTAAGGCTAATGTTAGTCAACAACACATAAATGAGTTTCATAAACTCCAGGTCACGCAGAGCCAAAATATCTCGAACTGGTACATTGGGTTGTCTACCTCGAGCCCGAAGGGAATCATAAAGCTCAGTTCTGACTGCACGATGCTCAGCACATGACCAAATAATGTGATCTGCGTCCTGGTAGCCTTGTCCACACTCACAGAGATTGCTGTCACTCAACTCAACACGGTATAAATGAGCGTTCAAAGAATAATGATTGGACATGAGGCGAGACATCACACGAATGAAGTCTCGACCCACATCCATACCCCAAAACCATGATTTCTTCGACACCTTTGGGATGATAGAATGTTGCCATCGCCCCAAATCTCCTTTACTCCATTTATACTGCCAGCTGCCAAATAGCAAAAAATTCGTTGAAAGCGATTTGTCGATCATAAATATCGCCTTCTATAGCACCCACCTTTGCAAGGGAGTCCGCTTTCTCATTACCCAGAATTGAACAATGAGAAGGAACCCATACAAAGGTGACGGTAAAATAACGCGAAGATAAAGCACTTAGAAGCTCCTGTATTTTCATCAGAAAATAGGAGGAGTGCTTTACCGGCCTCAAGGAGCGAATAGCCTCTAAAGAACTGAGACTATCCATGAAAATGAAATACTGATCCGGTGTAAGTGAGGCAACAATTTATAGCGTAAAGTGCATTGCCGCTAATTCAGCGACATATACGGAACAAGGAGCTTGAAGTTTACGACTGGCGCTATAAATTTCATTAAATATACCAAAGCCTGCTGACTCCTCTATCAATGATCCGTCAGTGAAGAACGTTTTAGCCGAGGTATATGAATTACTCGATAACCTCGAATTCATCACCGTCAATCGTGACACTGCTACCAAGACGGCTCCTGTCGTGCTCGGAGCCACTTGTCAGTATGTACTTCGTTTTCGACACGTTCTCCTGTATCCCAATCCGTACTGTATCGCGTTTCAGTTGAGTATATTGGCAAGCCACTGTCGCAAATGTTCTGCAGACAATATCCATGACATCTGCGGAGCATACGGGTTTATTAAAAATCGTGCCTCGCATGTTTTGACACACTCTCCGTACAACACCTTCCAACGTAATGTTGAACATCAAACAGATTACGCAATTCTCGCGAATTTCACGGATTTCGTGGATTTGTCGTGCTGTGTCTTGCTACTCAATGAAGCAGCAGTTGATTCTTGTACGGTGAACGAATCCATTGATCCACTGGTAAATCTTGACGTCGACCATCCAGCCCTTGAGTAAGCGATGTATAAATTGATATTTTTACCATCGCAGTTAACATTTTTCATCACGACCGAATTGAACATACACTAAAGTGAACTGTCATGAGAGAAAAGTAGTGGCTAAGTGAAATATTTTTTCAGCGTATGTCGACACTTTGTTTAAACCATCATCGGCTGGTAGCAGCAGAAATGTTTCAACAGTATAAGAATGTCATGCCATTTTCTCCCATGACAGTTCACTTTAGTGTATGTTCAATTCGTTCGTGATGAAAAATGTTAACTGCGATGGTAAAAATATCAATTTATGCATCGCTTGTAGATATTTTCCAATACTAAAATAAGTGATTTTCAAACGAACTTCCCATAGTAAAAGAAATTCTACTAGACTAATAATTTACATTTCACTAGACACATAAAATTCACATGATTTTTTGAAGCATTTTCCATTTCCTGAACCATAAGGAAGTTAAGTGAATTTCTGGTGGATATTTTCCACTGATTATGTGATCTTTTTTTCTCTTTCTGTTGTCTATCCTTCGCATTGGCATAAACTGTACGATTGCTAGTGTGTGGGCCTCAACATTATGTAGCTGGTGACTGTTTTGCTGCATTTACCACAACTACCCTGATGAAGAACTGATGAAGAAAATTGAAGGCGACACTTTACATATTTACCACATAACGTGACTGATCTGGACATATAATACCCCGCGGTTTGGTAATTTGGACTTTCTAGAGCCTCAAAGAACACACTGTTACTTGGTTTGTAAATTATTCCACTGTCAAATCCTGCAATGCTATGAATTTTATGCTTTTATATGCATGCTATGGCCTCTTGGACTTTGTTAATCTACTCAAGAATGATGAAAACTTAAACCATATAGTTTGGGCACTGAATTCTGTTCTTCTCATAGTTGAAAGTTGGCTTTATTGGTGTTGAAAGAATCAGGCACAGCTTTATCGGTTGTCTAGTCCTCAAAGTTCTAGATATTCTTAACAGTTTGTTAGATTGAGTTTAGAAATGCATGTATCATCTTTTACGTATTTTTCGTAAACTAATTCTTCATAAACAACACCCAATAAAACTTTTTCTTTATAAATAATAATTCTCAGGATGACAAGGGCAACTGACCACGCCAAACTGGACCATCGTGAAGACTCCCAGCTCGATAAGAAGGAATCTTTTCTGGACGGCTTAACTCAATCGACGATTGATTTCAAGCTAGAAACCAAAATGCGTCGACTCTTGGCCAAATACCGCGAGCGGAAATCCAAGGAGCGCATTCGTAAGCTCGAGGTTAGTTCAACACGGTTCTTAATCATGTGTGATGTTGATTTGATCTTTGTTTCATTTCAACAGTGGGAAGACCTGAAATGCCGTAAGCCAGACCCGAACGTAAACCATGCGGAGGATGATGCGGCCATCAAAGAGGCTTCCAGTACCATAGGAGACTACAAGCTGAAGACGGATCCAGAGTATGAACCCAATGAGGATGAATTGGAAACTACGATGACCAAGTATCGTGATTTGCTGCGAGTGAGGAAGGAGATGTTTATCATTCGTAATGATTACAATAGAGAGGTGTTTGCTTTGAGGGATAGAAAGAAAGAACTGATAAAGTATGTAGAACAGAAGAAGCGTAAACTTACAGAGATACACGAGGAAATTCCAGAAAATCAGCAAAAGCAGCTTCCGGTTGAGATTACGATCAATCCAAGTGTCGAGTATCCTGAAAAAGAATTCGAGTTGGAAGATGATCTAGAAAGCAAAATACAGGCCGACAATGACCAGCAAAAACCATTGAAAGTTGGCAGCACTGCATATGTTGAACGGATGCAGAAGTATATTCTTGGTTTGACACCGTTGCCAGATGGAACTCCGTATACTCCGTTAGGGACGGAATGGGAAAAGGAATTAAGAGAAATGAGGCTAATGAAAAAGTTGTTCAAGCAGGACAGAATTATCGAAAAAATACTGAAGAAAATAGAAGATTTTAATCAGGAGTTAACTAAGCTAGCTGAATGTCGAATGAAAGTGGAGGTGGATGCCAAGTACTTGGAAATATACCAACTTACTCTCTATCAAGAACTGTGGATTCTGAAGGACTTTGAAAAAATTGAACGTAAAATGTTAAACACCGTAGAAGAAATGACTCTCGAAAGGAACAATCTACAGAAATCGGTGATTGAGTCAAAACATTATATCGAACAATCCAAGCAAGAAATGGAGCAAATTCGATCGGAACAGAAAGCAATTTATCAACAGTTCATGTCCAACTGCTCGGAAAACAGCTTCTCAGCCTTTCTAAAGCGCATATACAAGAAAAAGTACAAACCGTGTAAGATCAACACCGATAAAGACGAAACGGAATCATCCAGCGAGTATTCCTCGGAGGACATTGACGCCTTAGAGAATGCCGTTGACACAGAAGTATGTAAAATTTTCTTAGATGAGCAACCATGCCCGCTTGGATGTGACCCGGAATTGTACGAGTTGACGATCAAACTAAGAAACGAGAAAATTGAGCTGGAGAAAAGATATTACGAGGAGAACAAAGCCTTAAATGAAACAATCAAAACCATGGAAGGTTTCAAGATGAAATTAGCTTACCTGGAATCAAGGTTAACTGACAAGAAAAGAGAGCTGTTAATCTTTAGAGTGAGTGATTCTGAGTGGTTAAAGTTTTTCCTTATGTTCACAATTTTCCTATTTTTAGCGAGAGAAACAGGCACGCCTCAACGATATTGATACTCTGGTAATACTGAAGATGGATCAAATGCAGTACTTTAGGACGGAAACAGAATTCTACGATATCGAGAACAGCTTGTTGTTCAACAACGAGAAGCTGATGAAGCTCTATGCCCGCGTTGGCCAGTTGGCTATGGAAACATTGGAAACCAAACGGAAGCATCGAATCAATGTTGTACATTTGGCACGGATGCGTACTGATATCAAATATATGGATCAACAGATAATCGATTTAAGAGAGGAAATTAATGAGGCAATGGTCAAAAAATTTGGGAAAGTCATAAACCTGGACGAACTGGAGGAAACTATTCTGAGAAAGTTCGCATTTGAGATGAGAGCCAATATGGACGACGTAAAGAAAAGCTACGCGGAAAGGATGAAAGACTTGAAGACCATCCATTCAAAAAAGCAGCAAGAACTAACAAGAGTTATACAAGAAGGGACTGAAAAGCTGCACGTGCTAACGGTTCTGCAGGAAGAGTTTAATAATTTGACAAAGATGCTAGCTCATCAGAGGAAACTTTTGGAGAAACGGGAACATAGTCCAATAAACTACGAATCTGATTTGGCGAAATTAAAAGATATTGCAAGGACTCAGAAGGAACAGATCAACATGCTCCAAAAGGAAATTCGCACACTCAGCATGAAGTGCAAACCGCTAAGTTCGGATGCAGCTCAAATCATGGATCAACTCCAACCAGGATTAAAATCTGGAAGATTGTTAGACAACTCTACCTATCCAAATGTCATGGACTCAGCCCCACCCAGTACCAGGGCTAGTTCACCGGACAACTTCCTGTACAATGAAATCTCCTCGTTGGTAAACGACTTTTTGGTTGATCATCTGGGAACATTTGTTCAAAAATCAGACATCAAGCGAGTTGTCACTCACTTGTCCCATTATCTGTCCAACATAATCGCTAACTTTGCGCCAGAACACGCCAGCGATCTGCTACCTCACATCATTGAAAACTTCAAGTCATTCATTCCAGAAGAACTCCTACTGACCATTCCACCGCAATCGATTGCAGAGTTGATCGAAAACATTTTCCGCACGTTCAAAGAAGGCTACGATATTGATACCAAAGAGATCCTCAACGAAATAATCAACAACAGTTTGGAAATGGTACCACCAGCTTCGCAGAACTACTCTCACAACATCCTAGCGGATATCCTCAAACAGGTTCTTTCGACCTTACACGTTACGGACGTTAATCACCCCGAAACGGTAAATTTCGTAGCGAGCGGCTTGAGGAATAAACCGGGAATCGATCCATTTGCAGTGAGCGTCGAACACTTGGCAAATGAGCTCCTTCAGTATGCTACTGAAAACATGGTAGACGACGTCAGCCGGGATACCATCATACACATCATTGAAGGAATACTGCAGCATAGTGCTAAATAATCGTCGATTATCGATCAATCATTTCGTACACTTATTCACTATTGAGATTGTTTGAAATAAAGTACCAATCAACGAACCGGGTTTAACCGGTATGTGTGAAATCAGTTGGGTCATTACAATTGAAATATAAATCATCCGGAGTCTGCCAGTTAAACGTTGATTACAATTCGGTGTCTGCTTATCGCCTGGTCTTGCACAGACGTTGATATTGTTGAACAGTTCTTATCGTGCAAAGATATGTGTAATCAACGCAAGGGGAACTCACAACTGTTCTCAACGCGTCAATTGCTCATAGATCTACGTGATTTTTCGACCTTTGAATCAAAATGCAATAGAACACGTCATGTCTGGTGGAGATTAGCCAACACGCCATGACCACGCTGTCTTCCCTTCATCAAACAACGCTCAGTTCCCTTTCATTTTTGGCGAAGATAATTATTCCGGTTGGCCGTTTTAAGGCGAGCGGTGGACACTAGTTCGGACTCTCTTTCCAAGACCCATATTGTTCCTATTTTTCCACCTGGTGATAGCAGTTATTAATCTTCAACTTGTCGGTGCAAAACAATCATGTGCCCAGGTCGTGCCCGTGCGCGTGATATCGTGGTGCGCAGCAGCTCACACTCATCAACTGACAAACAATGAAATTAATGTGCCCGTCGGTTTGGTGGTGTGATGTGGCTAATTTGTTATCAGTGAGGAAGCAAACACTTAACTGCTTTGGTGGAAAATCAGCGCCTTGAAATAACTTGTCAGATTGAACCAAAATCGTTGTACATAACCAAATAATTTTTTTTGCACCTATTCAAACTGAGTTGCAACAGCTAACGCAATGTTCTGAAATAATGCCGCGGAAATTTTTTCGACCCCTGTTATCAGTCGAATGTGTTTTGGTGTCAGACTCAAGATGTTTTTTTTGAAGTCATGAATTTTTGCCGTGTCATTCAGGCGCAAACACCAACAAACCAACGGGCACACGCGTGCCTAAGAAAATGTGTACGTATTTCACTCGTATTATATAAAGCTTCTGTAAGGATTGAATTTTATTTTGCTATTGAGCTTCGAAACAAAACAAAAGTGAACCGACTGGGCATTTTGGTCGCCAACGTGTATTGAAAATTTCAATATTGATTCAATATTTCATATTGATCTTACCCAAGTTGCATCGAAAACATAAATATGAAAGTGTTATTCTCCATATGTCATGCTGTAGATCTTTGGCAGTGCAATTTGACTAGTTTAACCAAGTAGGTGTACTTTTAAGGGAATCCGAATCACGATTCACTTAACCGACGAATGGGTTTGTCATATATTATGTTTGATAGTTTTAAGTTAGGATATGCTTGTTTACATCTGACATCATGTATTGTATAGGCTGGATAGTCATGAAGAAAATGGATATAGTTTTTGGCTCTGGATGTACCAGAACCAGGTCCCACGCTCAGTCCCAAGCTTAATGATTCGCCTCTAATAACGTACCACACACCTCACCTCACCCTCAAATATTCTGTCAAAATAACACAGTGAATCAAAACAAAAACAAAGATTTACCTAAAAGCGCAAGAATGTATGGCAAAGTGCAGGCTGTAAGGTGTATTTGTGACCAAGGGGTTCTACAACAGTGAACTAATTTCGAAACGCTAGTTTCATATTGGTTATTATATTCGTGTCGTATTGTACGTCAAATGACTGTCCTTGTATTATGTAAAAAGACAAAAGACACTACTCGAAAAAAATTATATACACAAAAATGGTCGCCATAAACTCATCTTTGGCCGGTTGTTTTTTCAAACATTCAAGGAATAAACTACACCTTTTGGCTAGTATGGTTACGACTTCTGTTGAGCATGAGCATTATCATGAGCATGATTGACCGCCCGAGATTGCTACTCCGTTATTGCCAGATCAGCAGAGAACCAACAGATGATGCTTGGGACTAGCATATATTCTCAACGTGGAAAAACTGGTGTTCCCAAACTAAGGCAATACCGGCGCCGGCCTCGCTCGAATACATGTCATAAGGAATGTATCAAAAATAAGCTATCCATGTACATTTGCGTTGTACGCGTGTAATTGTGATGGTTTTAATGTGTTCAGAAAGTGGTAGCTCTAATTCGGAAGAACAAATCAATGTCGATTCGTGATTTTACCAGCGGAAACTAGCGTCGGAATGATTCAAAGTATCAAGAAACGAGACAAGCTGAAGACATACAATAAGCAGAATATCGCCAAACAAAGTGCAGAACAGAAGCAACGCACAGCAACAAGGGCCCGGAAATTGTATTCGCGAGTTTTGCAGCGACCGGATGCATGTATTTTGATGGACGACGAGACCTATGTCAAAGAGGACTGAAAAACCCTTCCAGGTCCACAATATTACACTGCCGTCGTAGGGGAGGATATAAGCAATGCAGACAGGTCGATTCAAGTGGAGAAGTTTGGTCGAAAAGTGCTGGTATGGCAAGCAATATGTTCCTGCGGTATGAAGTCTACCATTTTGTATACCACCGGAACAATCAATGCGGAAATCTATCGATCTGAGTGTCTGCAGAAGTGGTTGCTGCCTTTATATCTGAAGCATAGTACCCCTCCACTGTTTTGGCCGGATTTAGCGTCGGCGCAGTACGCCAAAACAACTTTCAATTGGCTCACGGAAAAGGGTATAGATTTCGTTGAGAAAGACATCAATCCGCCGAATTTCCCTCAGCTTCGGCCCATCGATCGCTATTGGGCGATTCTGATGAGGGTCTCAATATAGACTAGAAAAGCAACTGAGAATATGCAGGAGTTCAGAAAAATATGGGCTAAGACGTCCAAAAAATGTGATGAAACACTTATCCGGAACTTGATGAAAAGAGGTCGATAAAAAATCTCAAATTCGTAAAAGAATAATATTAATTTCATCCGGTCTTCACAATATTCAAGTTCAATCCCAATACAATAAAGAATCATCAATTTTTTTGAATAAAACATCATTTTTTATATGATTTGAAAGAAAAATACGGGGATAACTTATTTTTGATACAGTCCTTATGTATTGATGTCACATTCTTGTTCAGCGCTGAAACATTTAAGAACCTGAAAATGATCGCCAACAATTCATTTTAACCTGGATTATCTTCCAACTTTCAGAATATTAACTTCAACATTATTATTAAGTCTCTATTTTATTTTTTTATTCGATATCCTCTTCATGACCGAATGCCCGCACTTTGCTTTTGACACCACTCATTAAATTTTGGGCAATGGTGGGGTTGACCTCTTTTGATAGTTTTACCTACTGTTTCTTCAAAGCCAGCTTGTTCTCGAATAGGAATGTAAGGTGATGTGATAGCATGGCACCACCAGTGACGTACGGTTCCTCCGAATGGCAAGTTCAAACTTTATTCCTTATCGTGCGATGAGCCAGTTAACATCGCCTGGTCTCGTCACAGCATTCTTTGCTTTAGAATAGTCGTTTTTTTCCCTCAGGGGTTTTTCTTCTCGTGTTAATAGTGAAAGAGTGCGTAGGTGACAAGTGCGCGTGTTGGAAGGTGCAGGTTTGCGTGGATGCAACACCTGCATTTCATCTTTAAAAACCATCGACAACTATTACTCATCCCCGTAATCCCCTTCGAACAAAGCGGTCGGTGCAAACCCGCGATCTCAAGCTAAATAACAGCAGCAAGCAAGCGGGCTATTGTTCGACGATCGAGGTTGTTTACGTCGTCAGCTGTGTATAATATATGGCCAAGTGAACAGCTATTATAGTGAATTTTTTCCTTGCAGCAGCGTGTGCGTCTGTCTCTCTCCCGTAGAGGGGACACACGATTAAAGTCACTAGGGTGGTAGGCCTGATTGTCACCACTAGTAGACAAGTTTTTTTTTTCTATTTTTTCTTCTTTTTTTTCTGCATGGTATTTTTAAAGAATTCTTCTTCGCTTTTTTTGAATTTAAGCATTTAAATTAATTGATTGGTGAAGGGTTTTTTTTTGTGATTGTGGTTATGACGATGAGTGCATAATTATGGCCGCCCCTGAGGCTAGGTTATTTCGCATAAAAGATGACGTGCCTCTTCCGACTTGACCTTGGGTTATATTTTTTCGGCCCAAAGATACAACCATTCAAAACTCTCGAGCATTTCGCGAAAATTGCTGAGAAAATATCCGGGTGTCTCGATTCACAAAGAGAGAATTCACTAGACTGCGTGTAGAAGCGTCGAATTTCGAAATAGCTAATAAGATTGCACACCACGAGATTTTTAAGCTATCGAATATTGTGTATATGTCCCTTCGCGAGATGTGGAGATCGATGGCGTTGTCTCCGATGCCAGTATGACTGCCGAGGACTTGAAACGAGCTCACTGGTTGCATCTGAAGAAATCTAAAGTCACTCGTGAACTTGTTACGATTCTGGATGTAAAACAACTAAATTCAGCATCGTTGAAAGACGAAAAAAAAATTTATCAACTGTCAGACTCGTTTCGGGTGACATTCGCCGGTTCTGTTCTCCCGAATTATGTAAAAGTGGATGGAGCTTTTTTCCCGGTGCGCTTTTATATACCGAGGGTATATAATTGTACCAGCTAAAATACACTGGGGCATTCTGCCAGTCATTGTAGCAACAAATGCGGCAAGTGTGGTGAAAACCACACTGAGGATTTTTGCACACAAGCTGTGCAGAAATGTGTTTATTGTGGTGAGAATCCTCACTCATTGCAGGAAGTGCCAAAGGTACAAAAGGCAATCTGTTGATGTGCAGCGTTCCATCACTGGACGCTCCAGGCGGACTTATGCAGAAATGTTTAAATCTGCAACGACGTTCTTGACGAAAACCAATTTTCGATTTTATCAGCTGAAGAATCGGACTCTGACTCATCTGATGTAGGTGATTCTACGGTGGTACACGCACCAGGATCTTCAAAAAGGAAACGTTCCTCTCCGAAGGTGCGCCGTAGATAACAAAAAGTCACCTCCACAAGATTGAAAAATGTTCAGGCTCATGGGAAGCAAATTACAAAACCGAAGGCTCCTATTGCTCCAACTCCTGGATGCAGTAAGGACTTCCCACCATTGCCCAAAAAGAAAAATAATAATAAAAATGCTTCTCCTCAACCTTTCCTAAAGGAACCCAAGTCCGATCGAGGATTGATAGCTTTTTCGGACATTGTGGCATTCATTTTAGACATGTTCAATATTCAAGACCCTCTTAGAAGCTTAGTTTCTGCCTTGCTTCCGACATTAGAATCATACCTTAAGCAATTGACTGTTTCATGGCCCCTCCTAGCATCGATCATATCTTTCGATGGATAATTCATCGAATCAGGTCGGAGATATGATCACTGTACTACAGTGGAACTGCCGTAGTCTGGTGCCTAAACTAGACTCGTTCAAGTTTTTAGTTCACAATTCCGATTGTGATATATTTGCTCTTTGTGAAACATGGCTTTCTTCAGAAAATGAACTCAATTTCCACGATTTTAACATTATACGCCTGGATAGAGATGATTCTTATGGAGGAGTGCTTTTAGGGATCAAAAAGTGCTACCCTTTCTACAAAATTTCTCTACCAGCTCTTTCAGGCGTTGAAATCGTCGCTTGTCAAGTAACTGCAAAGAATAAAAACCTTTGCATAGCTTCAGTTTACGTTCCTCCCAGAACTTCCATTAGCCGTAGTCAACTCTGGAATTTAGTTTCTATTTTACCGTCCCCAGTATTGATTCTGGGTGACATGAATTCCCATGGTACTGGATGGGGGGACCTATATGATGACAATAGAGCGGCTATTTTTTATGATTTATGTGACGATTTCAATTTGTCAATTTTGAACACTGGTGAAGCGACACGCATACCTAAACCTCCTGCTCAAGAAAGCAGACTCGACCTATCTTTCTGTTCAAGATCGCTTTCATTGGACTGTCTGTGGAAAGTTCTCAATGATCCCCATGGTAGCGATCACTTACCAATCATTATTTCAATTAAGTGTGGCCCTCAACCTTCAGAACCATCTCGAGTTCCATTCGACCTCACAAGGAACATCGATTGGCAAAAATATGCAACGGCGGTAACAATCGGTACTGAATCCGTCGATACACTTCCACCGTTAGAAGAATATCGATTTCTTGCCGATCTGATCTACAAAAGTTCATTGGAAGCACAAAAAAGAAAAGTTCCAAGTGCACCCTTCAAAAGGAGACCAGCCACACCTGGCTGGGACGATGAATGCACAAAATTGTATTTACAAAAATCTGACGCTTTCAAAGCTTTTCGTAGACACATGACTTCCACTTACTTCGAGGAATATTCAAAGCTTGAAACACAGCTCAAACAACTTGTCAAAGCAAAAAAACGCGGTTATTGGCGAAATTTTGTCGAGGGACTCTCACGAGAAACCTCAATGACCACCTTGTGGAGGGTGGCTCGCAACATGCGTAACCGCTCTTCTTCCAATGAGAGTGATGAATACTCCAACCGATGGATATTCGATTTCGCAAAAAAGGTCTGTCCGGATTATGTTCCAGCAAAGCATATTTTTCGAGAAATGTCTCCAAGCGGTGGCTCTCTGGACAGACCATTCACAATGCTGGAATTCTCTATGGCTCTTCTTTCATCAAATAACTCCTCACCCGGATGCGATATGATAAAATTCAATCTTCTGAAAAATCTCCCAGATATCGCAAAAAGACGCTTGCTAGACCTATTTAACTCCTTACTACAAAACAACATAGTACCGCCTGAGTGGAGACAGGTCAAAGTAATAGCTATTCAAAAGCCTGGCAAACCAGCGTCTGACCATAACTCATACCGTCCGATTGCTATGCTTTCGTGCATTAGAAAATTGTTGGAGAAAATGATCCTTCGAAGGCTCGACCACTGGGTTGAATCGAATAACTTGCTATCAAATACACAGTTTGGGTTCCGTAAGAGCAAAGGAACAAATGATTGTCTAGCGCTGCTTTCCTCAGATATTCAACTGGCCTTTGCGCGCAAGGAGCAACTGGCTTCAGTATTCCTGGACATCAAGGGGGCTTTTGATTCAGTTTCCATTGAAATCCTGTCAGATAATCTGCAGAGATGTGGACTTCCCGGAATTTTAAATAATTTTTTGCACAATTTGTTGTCAGAAAAGAAAATGATCTTCTCACTTGGAGAACTGACAACTTCCAGAACTAGTTACATGGGCCTGCCCCAAGGCTCATGCCTAAGTCCCCTTCTTTATAATTTTTACGTCAAAGACATTGACAATTGTTTGGCAGAACAATGCACGCTAAGACAACTTGCTGACGACAGCGTGGTCTCCTTAAGAGGCTCACATGCCGTAAACTTGCAAGGACCATTGCAAAATTCCCTAGATAACCTATCTTCTTGGGCTAGAAGTCTAGGGATCGAATTCTCACCGCAGAAAACTGAACTGGTAGTGTTTACTCGAAAGCGGTATCCAGCCCAATTGCAGCTTAATCTTTTGGGCAGAAACATTATCCAATCGTTATCCTTCAAATACCTTGGGGTCTGGTTTGATTCAAAGTGCACTTGGAATGCCCACATTACGTATTTGAAGCAAAAATGCCAAAAAAGGATCAACTTTCTTCGTTCAATTTGTGGCACATCGTGGGGTGCTCATCCGGGAGACCTCATTACCCTTTATAAAACAACCATTCTCTCTGTTCTTGAGTATGGCTCTTTTTGCTTTCTCTCGGCAAGAAAAAGTCACCTTCTAAAATTGGAACGAATTCAATATCGTTGTCTGCGTATTGCTCTTGGCTGTATGCACTCAACGCATAACATGAGTCTCGAAGTTCTGGCAGGAGTAAAACCCCTCCAGAATCGATTCTGGGAACTCTCGCTCAGAATATTAATCAAATGTGGAGTGAAAAACGCATTTGTAATAGAAAATTTTGAAGAAATGTTAGGGCTGAACACACAATCTCGATTTATGAGAATTTACCACCAATACATATCGTCGGATATGTGCCTTCCGTGCTATACTCCAGACCGCGCTCACTTCACCTATAGCAGTTCCTCAATTCATTATGATCTTTCCATGAAACAAGCATCTCATGGTATTCCGGATCAACTTCGTTCTATTATTATCCCCCGTATTTTTACTGAAAAGTACCAACACGTCAATTCAGAAAAAAGGATTTTCACTGATGGGTCTCGCCTCAATGGATCCACTGGCTTCGGTGTCTTCAATGAAAACTCTAGCGCCTTCCACAAACTTCAGGAACCTTGTTCTGTTTATGTTGCTGAGCTGGCAGCAATCAACTTCGCATTGGGGATGATTTCCAACATGCCCGCAGACCATTACTTCATCTTCTCGGACAGCCTCAGTTCGATTGAGGCCCTTCGGTCGATGAAACCTAGTAAACACTCATCTTATTTCCTTTCAAAACTAAGGGAACAGATGAGTGTGCTGGTCGAAAGATCATATTTGATCACCTTTGTATGGGTCCCTTCACATTGCTCAATCCCAGGCAATGAGAAAGCGGACTCGCTCGCAAAGGTGGGCGCCCAGGAAGGCGATTTGTATGATAGACAAATTTCACACGATGAATTTTACCATTTAGTACGTCAGAGTACCCTTTCGAGTTGGCAAACCGATTGGGACACCGGAAATCTAGGACGGCTGTTACATTCCATCATTCCTATTGTTTCATCGAGGGCGTGGTTTAAGGACCTGCACGTTAGCCGTGATTTCATCCGTGTGATGAGTAGACTTATGTCCAACCATTACCAGTTAGATGCACACCTCTATCGAATTAACCTCGTGGACAGCAATCTTTGCCGGTGTGGAAACGGTTATGATGACATCGATCACGCAGTCTGGCAATGTACGGATAATTACGCCGCCAGAACACGACTTTTGAATACCCTAGAGGCCCAAGGAAGACAACCTTATGTTGCTATAAGAGATGTGTTGGGATCTCGCGATCTGTGCTATATGCAATCGATTTATGTGTTTCTCCAAATGTCTAGTATAAGAATTTAATCTGCTTGTGTTTTTGTTTTTCTTTATTCATTAGTTTATGTTTGTTTTGTTCCGACATCTTGAGGAGTTTCATCGTCGCCCAATGGTAACCACAACCGGCCGAACACAAAAATGGAGCCCTGACCATTCCGCACAACGTTATGGTGCTGGCGACAACTATCTGATGAGACTACAGAATCCTATTTCCATGTTCCTTTGTCCAACCCATCCCCAAAAAATGTCACCTTATTTAACCTCGGGTAAACCGCGAGTAAACGGCCCAAGTCCTACTAATCCTAGTATTAAGTCATTTCATTATACAAAAAACAATGAATTATCGGCTCCGTAAAGCTAACGCAATTGAGCCTCCTAAATAAACGAACTAGATAAAAAAAATACGTATAATAAGTTATTTGATTTGTATTATAATTATGTGTTTATCAACGTCATTAACCAATTTCCACGAATAAATCTTCACCAATAATCAATTGAAAACGCAAACAATTCTGTATCCACTTTCTTCATGCATGTCTATTGAATAATCTTGCATCCAAGTTGTTCATCCGATAGAAGTTGTTGTTAAATATCGGGTTCATAAGGTTGTTGTACTTTTCCAAATATTTCAGCAACCTCCGATTACAAAAAAAACTACTATACGAGACTTATCTGAGGATTCGCAGAACTACATTTGATCCTATTGACCTGGACCGTGGAGTAAAACCAACAATCAATATGCAACTAGCGATTTGAAATTGCTTCACTGTTGTAGAACCCCTTGATCCGAAGTATACCTTGAAACCAGCAGCTAACTATACATATTTGCGCCTTTGTTTTGATTTGCTGTGTTATTTTGACAGAATATTTGAGAGTGTGTTCGTGTTGGGACCGAGCTTGGGACCGATGTGCTAGTACTGACTGAGCCAAGAAAAAAATCGTATTTGTTCGGAACCTACTGGTCTTAGAGTTAGTCTATAGTAAAACGGTAGTGTGATTAGAGCGTAGTTAGAGTCGCGAATCCGAAGTGTGGTATGTTACGAGTGGTATGTGCTTTCGTTGTGTTAATTCTACCTTTCCCAGGCTAGGCAAACAGATTTTTGTTTTGTGCGGTGTCAGGAAAGAAAGTAACTTCGTTAATTTGTGTGTGTGAAGTCGGAGGCAAATCCGACAAATCAGCGCCAACATTAGATTAGGGCGAATCTGCTTTTGTAAACAATGGCTTTCGTAGTCATTTTCTCTTGAACAAAAGGTTACACATACAAATAAAGTACTCTTTAAGGAAGAAAAGCTTTATCTCTATCCGCTGATATATTCAATTTGAAGGAATTGTATTCAACTTCCGATAAATTAGCAGACAAAGTGTTTGTTTACAAAAGCAGATTCGCCCTAATCAAATGTTGGGGCTGAAATGGTTTTGAAACTCTCAATGTAATTAACACATATTAGCTATGTTTTTGCAAAGTTGGTTTACTCAACCTCCTCTCATAGGCTAACTACCCGCACCTTTGATTTAACGCTACCCAAATCCTGGGCAACACTTGCGCCATCTATTTTACACACTTTCATCCACTCTTTTTTCAAATCCTTGTCGTTTTTCGCCACCGTATTCTGTTTATCGGTTCGGTTAGGCACCTTCCTTACCTTGAAGACATAAAATCCGGCCCGCTTCATTGTCTGCTGGGCGAACCAGACGGAGAAATCGACCTTCTTGCCCACGTTCCGAATCCAATGGTACGGATCGCGCTTGAAGTAATCCCTCACCTTCCTTGCGTTCACGGGGTCGATTGTCTTCGCTTTTTTTTTTTTTGCACTGGCAGCTCACCGCTGGGTCGTCTGGAACTCTTTGAACGATTTTACCACACGGGATACGGTCGAATTGTCGATTCCCAACTGTTTCGCGATCTACCTGTGGGACTGCCCTGGATTTTCCACGACCATCCCCATATTTTTTTGTCGAAGCACTTCTTGCTCGGAAGCCATCTCGATAACCACTTGACATATTGTGACGAAATTTTGCACATGTAAACAATACACTAGTTTACCCAAAATTGCATCAATTTTTACTCATACAATAAAAAGTTATACACAAAAAATGTGTTGCTTTTTTTTGTTCTCTAGTACAATCTTTATTTATTTTTAAATGTCAACTATTTATTTTTGGATTTGCATCTTTTTGCTCATAAAATTCAGTCTTTAATTGATTTACTTGAAAGAAAAATTATAGTGTTTTCAATAATAGTTCATGAAATTTAAGAGTGTACCAGCATCATGTAAACAGAGGGGCAGACGCTCGACTAAATGGTTAATTGCAAAACAATCATGCGTGCAAGTCATGGCCATCTGCGTGATATCGCGCACATCATCAACTGACAAACAATGAAATTGATGTGCCCGTTGGTTTAGTGGTATAGACACATCCATTTGTTATCACTTTTCGACCCTGCTAGGTTATCAGTTCAATGTTTCTTGGTGGCATACTTTAGTGAGATGTTTTTTTTTACTTTTTAATTTCGCTATGTCATTCGGTTGAGTGGAAAGCAAATACCAACGTACCCACGGGCACACGATTGCCCAAGGATCTGTGCACATACTGCACTCATGATAAGGCTTCGGCGTATCAATGTTTCAGGAAGTTTTCAAGTGTTTACTACTTTTGAGGATGGTTGAACTGTGGGTTCCAAGACCAACATTTTTTTCATTGTTTATACGGGTTTATGTTAATATTAAAAGGCACCCTAAGAAAACAAACAATTACTTTCAAATTAGTGCATACTAAGTCACAAAGGTGCCATCATATTTTCATTAATGTAAGTACACTCGTTTTCTGAGAGCAAATGAAACATCTAGGATAGCGCCATACAACGTTCACCAGATGTGTATTTCAAAAACCTGACAAAAAAAGAAATCTGAAAAAAAAATCATCTCATGTATCACCACCACAATCAACACCCACCAAGACAGGTTATCTTTTTTTTTAGGAAACCGTAGGTTTACCAATTTATGGAAATGTGTTTCAATCACTTATTTATTAACCAATTGAAACTTACAATCAAATTTGTTTAAGGAGCAATGCTCACCGGGCGTATACTTTACCGTTTCCATTTTTATTAACTAATTAAACTTATCATATTATTTTTGATCTGCAATAAATTGTACAAATATTCTATTTTGGGCACCGCAAAATTGAGCATACAGCGTCCCCGGTGTCAGAAAATTCTTATCGTGCAATGAAAATAGTTGAGTCTTGTGTCTGTTTTTTCTTCAGTGTCATATGTAAACAATCTCTAGCTGCTTGGGCAGTAAACATATCCTGTTGCTGTAGTGTTTTTGAAAAAATGGCATCGAAAAGGAAAGAAACAGATATTGCTATGCGAACCTGATCATAAGTATGTGTTGCCGCGAAAGTCGTTACGGGAATTGGAACTGCCGTCGGAAGATCAACCATGCTATCAGTGCAGAAAATAGTAAACAAGTGGAAGTACGAAGGCACACTGAAAAACCGGTCCGGCAGAGGACGAAAACGGATTTTGAACGCAGGCGATGAACGGGAAATTGTGCGCGAAATACGAAAGAATCCGAAAACAAGCATTCCAAAACTGGCAAAGAAGTTTCTGACACCGTAGGAAGACCCGTCAGTGCAGATACCATTCGGCGAGTGGCTCACAGGAACAACCTGCGAGGTCGGGTTGCTCGAAAAAGCCACTCCTTTCGAAAGTTAACATAAAGAAGCGACTGGAATTTGCAAAGGAGTATGTTGGAAAGCCACAGGAGTTCTGGAACAAGGTTATGTTTACCGACGAGACCAAAAATCAATCTGTTTGGGTCTGATGGAAGGCAGATGGTGTGGAGAAAACCAAATACGGCGCTAGAGAGCCAACATTTGACCCCAACAGTCAAACACGGTGGGGTAGCGTGATGTTATGGGGTTCAATGGCAGCTACTGGAACCAGTACTATGCAGTTCATCGACACCACCATGGACAAATTCGGTTATCTGAACATCCTCAAACATAACCTACAACATGCCGTAAAGAAATTGGATCTACCTCGTGACACTACTTTCAGCAGGACAACGATCCCAAGCACACCTCGTACATGAGTACGAGAGTGGAGCAAAAGTTAATGAAAATCGCATGTGATGTAAAACGTTCGAATGGTAAAAATATATCAATGTCACCCATTGCTTTATTGAATTTTAAATAAAAAATTATGCACATATCTGGAGCATTGATAAACCTTGAAAAATACGTGTACTTCCATCGAATCAAACATAAGTACACGTTGCAAGGATAATAAATCTCACTGAACACGTTTTCCAATGCATATACGTGTAAGTATAAGCCTTCTTACATTGATTTTTTTCGAATAACCTTCCGTGCTGTTTTTCTCTTTTAGCTGTCATTCAGTGTTCAAGAGCGGAGGACAAAAGAAGAAATTTTAGCAATTGTCGAATGTGAAGCTTTATTTTATTGCTGTTTCAGAATCCATTGTGTTTTGAGCTGTTCACTGGAAACTTCCCTACGGTTTTCATTCATTTAGGCGAATCTAAAAATTGAGAGATCCTCTCTTACCTCGTTCTCTTTCATTAATTACAGCGCCATTATAAAACTATGGATTGATTCTTTAACACAGATCGCAAGATAAGAGTGCTGGCTAGCATATTGAGCAAACAGCCAAACGAAAAATGTAAAAATGATTTAACTATTGGTGAAAAAGAAAGTAAACAGAGAGAGTCTCTCAGTTGTAGATTCGCCCTAATGAAAAAAATCTAGACTCATCCGAAATCGCCCATCGCAGCAACCTGAAGTTTCTAGGAACGTATTAGATTAACCTTTTGTCATGTTGAAAACATGAACCGCAGTCACAGCCTGGATGTTGTTTTTTTTTTTTTCCAAAGAAATGAATGTCGTATAATTGACATTTTTCATTGTTTTTTATTTCTCCTGCCAGTTGACGCCAATGGCTGGCATTTTTGAATTATCAAGTCATTGGTAGAGGTTATCAATAAACCAATAATCTCTTTCTTGATTATTATCTCCTCCACTCTCACGTGAAAAAATAAACATTTGGATGTAATAATCAACGTAGCGAGCATCTGAAGTAGGTCATGTAAAATTCGAGCGAGCAATTATTACAACATGTGGTTTTAAAGTCGTGTAAATTGAAAGTTTCATGTAATTTTGAAGGTATTTGCATGCTTTTTTATGTGCATGAACATATATTGAGAATTACAAAATAATTTTATCTGTGTTACATTTTTTTGGCCGAACCTAGCCTCTTGTCACTACTCCAAGGATGTTCTGGAGTGGTACAAGACGAATGTGGTGTCAATTTTGTGTCAAAAGCATCTTAATCCCCTAAACTCTCCAGAGTTGCGTCCAGAATTGAAAAATATTGGGCTGTAATAAAGCACGAACTTCGTAAGCATCCTAAAGTTGTCACTACCGAATAAGAAAATGTTGAGTCATAGTTGAAAGTGGAAAAAAATTTACGGTTCAAGCGTTGTGCAAAATCTGATGCGTGGTATTAAGAAGAAGTTCGGGCTTTTGGATTTGAGCAATGAAATATAGTGAAATAATATGACCCTAAACCAAGATTATACATTGTATTTTATTCCTAAATATTTCATGGCAATAGGTTGCGGACATGCCGCGGTTTGAGGACGAGTTTAAAGTGATGCAATTTAACTGTGGACACCCTTTATATTATTACTTATTCAACACAAAATCAACATCATTAATGCGGGATCGCAGTGTTTCAGTGTGTAGGAAGGTGTTTCGGTGTGTCAACTGCAGTACTGCATCAATACTACAATCGAAAATGTATGCTTATTAGCAACAATGAACCTTTTTGACGTTTAGTACACGCACACTTATGCATAATCTAAATCAAATCAGTGATAGCGAGAGGCAAACAAAACAGTGAGAAAACAAACAATCGATTGGTGTAGGTGTTGCCAGAAATTAATTTTTCTTTCATGTGGTAGCGATTGTGTTTCAAAGTGTGGCGGATTGTAGCGGATTGTGTTTTTGAGGCTGTTAACACACGGTAGCCGAGTGACTTACCCCCTAGCACATATTGAAGAAAAAAAAGTTCTAGTGATAATAATAATCCAAGAATAAAGAGGATACATGCAACACCAAAATATAAATAGTTATAAATGAAACTAATACACGATAGATGAAGGGAAGAGGCTCACGAGAAGACAATGTTAGCCTCCTAGCACGAGTTGAGATCGACGGTGATGAAAACGAGGTAGTAGACGAATTCGTATATCTGAGCTCATTGGTGACCGCCGATAACGACACCAGCGGGGAAATACAAAAGGCGTATTATGGCTGGCAATCGTGCCTATTTTGGACTCTTTCCCCCTCCAAGAACAAACAAAATTCGCCGAACCACAAAGTTGACCATCTACAAGACATTAATTAGACCGGTAATTCTCTACGGCCACGAAACATGGACATTGCTAGAGGAGGACCAATGCGCCCTTGGTGTCTTTGAACGGAAGGCATTGCGTACGATCTACGGCGGGGTGAAGATGGAAGACGGAACGAGGAGGGAGGCGAATGAACCACGAATTGCACCAGTTGCTGGGGGAAACTCCCATCGTACACACTGGAAAAATCGGTCGACTACGATGGGTTGGGTATGTCGTAAGAATGTCGGATGACAACCCTGTTAAAATGGTTCTCGAATACGAACCGACGGGTACAGAAGAAGATCAAGTAGAAGGCGACCTGCGGACTCTTCGCAGACAGCCAGGAGCTGGTGAGGTACAGCCATGGACCGATTACAATGGAGACGGCTTCTGTTTACAGCAGAGGCCACCCCGGCCTTGGTCTGATTGGCAAGGTAAGTACACGATAGAAGAGCTTTCTAGAGAAAATCAGAGTGAAAATCCAAAAAATTCTGAAAAAAAATCTATCATTCGTATATATTTCATTATTTTATAAATTATTATTAAGATAAAAAAAAGTGACAGTGAAAAATTAATTATATAAGCAAACAATTTACAAATTGAAAATCAGAGCTGGTAAATCTCACGGCTATCATGTGAAGATGAAAAAACAAGGCGATCTCACTGTCACGCGAAAAATCGAACTATAATGAGCTTTCTTGCTATTCTTACACCATCATGTAGTCATGAAATTTTTAGTCATACGATTTTGTTTCACAAATTTCTAATTAATTTACTTGAAATTAGCCAAGCAATAATATGTTATCGATACAGTGGAAATTTTATTTGAAGTTTTGTGATGAAACTTACAATTATATCAATAAATGCGCTTGTAATAGCGATGACAAAAACACTGTCACGTGCTGTCATGACGAAAAAATCGATGAGATTTAGAAGAAAATCTTCATCATCGTTTTCTCGACCGATGAGATTTTCAGACGTAGGTCGGTGAAAATCGTTGGTCATTTTTCATTGAAAATGACATTTGCCAGCCCTGGTTGTAGATATGCGAGATATCAATCTGAAAAATATGAGGCTGTGACGTTCCTCTAGCTACTCTAGCATTGGAAGGCAAGATCTAGTTCAAGCTTAGCATTCTATAGGGTCTGTTCGAGGTCCGGCTTTCTCACCAGAAAATTTCCCAAACACAGACGAGAATTTCAATTCCACAACTTAACATTATTGCAGCCGTTTTTAACACCTTCGTGGACTGTAAATAAATGCTGTGTTTAAGGGCCGATTTCTTCACCAGTCCCGCCTACAAACATAAACTTAGGTTATCGTAAGCTTCACTTAAATTTAAGCATAACTTTAAAGCCAGGTTTAAGAATTTCATTTCTTCACGTCTGCTTAGCCTTTTTTGGAAGCCGCTTATCGTAAACTCGGTTTACCTTGTTTTCCAATATCATTCCAGTGTTTGTCCATCAGAAATGTCAATTTAAGCGGTAAAAATTATTATTGAGTTGATTATCGTTTGCACTTTTTTTAAGAGGACCAAAAATGTCTTTGAACATTATCGAACAAAAGAAGCGTGTTCGCTCAGCAAATTTTTCAGATCCAGAGGAGGAACTGTTAGTGAGATTGGTATTGAATCGGAAAGATGTTATTGAATGTAAGGTTACCGATACTCAGAGGAATGACAATAAGACTAGTGCGTGGGACGATATTACGATTGAGTTCAATGCAAACTGTCTGAACAAGGTAAGTGAAAAATTTCTTAGTTAGCTGATACTTATAAATCGGGTACAAAACTATATTAATGAATTTATTTGATATAACATAGGTCCGAACTGCAGCAGTATTAAAGAAAAAATATGAAAACATTAAAAAAAATATTCGTCAGGCTGCATCTAAGGAAAGGATGTCACGAAAACTAACAGGTGGTGGTCCAGGCCCTAGTGAATGGCGGCCAAAATCTGAGGTGCATGCTGCACTTCGAGATGTTATTGCGCTGTCTGTCGATGGACTTCGAGCGATATGTGACGATGACGATGATTATGATGTGAACACTATAGTATTTCCGAAGATGTCCGCAATTTCTGATAATGTGAACCAAGTAACGACTGACAACGAGTATGAGGTCGAATATTTGGAAGAGACAGGAGTAATTTTGAGTGGAAATAATAACTTGCTTGAACAAGAAGTAACCGGTAACGAATCGGTTTATTCTACTTCCAGAATACCTTTCGTTCCATTGTCTGTTGATGAATCAGGTGAGATGCTGCTTCTAGTCAGAGCATTGATGCTGCTCAGAAACGGAAAGTAGAAATGTGGGAGCAGTACAACCCAGCAATGTTAAAAAGGCCCAAAAGCAGTGCCTTGAAGACACATAAAAAGCATCAAACGTCGATAATCGAATCGGATCTTAAAAAGAAGTTGCTAGAGCGTGATCAAGAAATGATGGAAGAGGTCCACCAACTCAATATTCAGAAGAACAAAATAGAACTTGAATCAGCTCATATTTCTCTCCAAACCAAGAAAATGAAGCTACAATCCCAACAGCTTCGCTATCAACACATGCGGGAAGAACATGCGATGCGGATGAAACTTCTAAGTACCATGTATGAGAAAAGCACAGGAAGACGAATCAGTAGCTCAAGTTCAGAAAGTGAATGAGTTTTATATTTAGCTCATTTTGCTTCGGATCAAATAATTGATTTCAAATAAAAAGATACAATTCACACTCTGAATCATTTATTCCAAAAGTCATCTGAATAGTAATTACACATTTTTTTTATAAAGTAGTTGTTAAAGTAGTGTAAGTAAAGTAGTTTAAAGTAGTGAGAAAAATTCTTGAACCAGAAAATCACGAACACATCCGATTGTACTCCTTTCCATGTTTGGATTATTTGGAACATCAGTTGCAGCTAAGATTTCTTCAAATCCATCTATTTCTGTAGGTGGTTCCCTTTCCTTGCTATCAATTGCAATGTTATGCAATACAGCACAAGCTACAATAACAAGTTGGACAGTTGGTATTTTCAAGCGCATCCCCAACGCCAAAACTGGAAATCGACGCTTTAGTACACCATATGAACGTTCTACAACATTGCGAGTACGTATTTGGCTTTCGTTGTATAAAGCTTCAACTGTTGTATTGCAACGATGAAAAGGTGTGGCTAAATACTTTGTGTTACGATATCCAGAATCACCAACTATAATGAAGTGTCCAAAATCACCACGTTCAAGCTGCATTTTTAGTGACGAATTATTAAAAATATGTTGGTCGTGCGATGCTCCAGGCCATCTCGCGACGATGTTCAAAATTTTCAAATCTGCTGAACTGACTGTTTGTACATTTAGGGAAAACCACGATTTTCGATTTCGGTAGTTCTCCGCATGGTTACCTCCAGGTGACTGTATCTTAATGTGTGTGCAATCAATCGCACCAATAGTTCGTGGGAATTTCGCAATTGCGTAAAAATCACGACTAGAAGCAAATAGTTCACTTTGAGTTTTTGGCATCCTTATATAGAGTTGACGCCTTTTGGCTAAAGCAAGCGAAACACGTCGAATAATACCGGCAAAATCGGCAATTGCGATCTGCATCGATCCTAAAGCGTAAAATCTCAAGGCTACCAATAATTGCACTAATGGGTGAATGTGTCGTGATCTATATGGATTAAATAGAAATTTCAGTATTGATTACATATTCACGTTGTACATCAACATACGAACATACTAACCTGGTTTCATCGACTTCTAAATCCGGGCGAATAATTTCCAATACAATTAAAACAGTACTTTTCTGAAGACGAAATCTCATAAAGAAATCCTTATCTTCCCAGTTGTTAATAGTGATGCGAGCACGCATTTTGTATTGACGACGTGCCAATTGTAGACCTTCGATGCTTTCATATCCATCATCATCGTTCTCTAGGAATCGCCAATACAACCCATCCCAAACGTGTCGATTTTGTTTATACATTTCTTCAGTCAAACTTTAAATCTTTTCCGAAAACTGAACTTTAAATTTTCCAAAATTATTTTTTTCCAAAACTGATTCAAATTACAAGTTATTGCCAACACAAACTAGAGTGAAAAAAAGAAATGAATAGATATTCTGACATTTCACACACTTAGTGCTGCTAAACCAAGTTAGACCACTGTTTAAATTAAATGTCGCTTATTTTAAACCCGATCATTTTTAAACTATGTTTAGTGGTTAAGCGTTTGTGAAGAAATCGGAAAAACGTTGAGCTACTCCAAAAAGTTTACGGTGATGCTGCTCTGAGTAAAACAACGTGTCGTGATTGGTTTCGTCGCTTCAAAAACGGTGATTTCAGTGTTGATGATCGTCCGCGTGAAGGAAGGCCAAAAAACTTCGAAGACTCTGAATTGGAGGCATTGCTCGATGAGGATCCGTGTCAAACGCAAGAAGAGCTTGGTTTAGGATTAGGAGTATCCCAGCAAGCCGTTTCTAAGCGATTGCATGCGTTGGGAATGATTCAAAAGCAAGGAACTTGGGTTCCTTACGATTTGAAGCCAAGAGATGTTGAGCGTCGTTTTTTCGTCTGTGAACAACTGCTCCAGCGGCAAAAAAAGAAGAGTTTTCTACATCGCATTATGGCTGGTGACGAAAAATGGATTCATTACAGTAACCCAAAACGGAAACATTCATGGGGACTGCCCGGGCATGCTTCAAAATCGTCGCCTAGGCCGAATATTCACGCTGCGAAGGTTATGCTGTGTATTTGGTGGGACCAAGTTGGTGTTATTTATTATGAGCTGTTGAAACCAAACGAAACCATTACCGGGGAACGGTATCGAACTCAATTGATGCGATTGAGCCGAGCACTGCACGAAAAACGGCCACAATACTAGCACAGACACGAAAGAGTGATTCTTCAGCATGACAACGCTCGACCTCACGTTGCGAAACCCGTGAAAACCTACTTGGAAACGCTCAAATGGGAAGTCCTACCCCACCCGCCATATTCTCCTGATATTGCACCGTCCGATTATTACTTGTTCCGTTCGATGGCACATGGTCTCACTGGTCAGCAATTCCACTCATATGATGACATCTCAAAATGGCTTGATTCTTGGATAGCATCAAAAGACGAACAGTTCTATCGAAATGGTATTCACGTTCTACCAGAAAGATGGGAAAAAGTCGTAGCTAGTGATGGGCAATACTTTGAATAATTCGTTTGTAACCTTTGTTTTCAAAATAAAGTTCCTTTTTCATCAAAAAAACAGCGAGAACTTAGTTGCGCACCTAATATTATGTTATTTTTTCCATTTAAGACCAATAGGTTTATAAATACTTTACTGTTATTGATATAAGAATCATAATTAATATTTATATTTATTATAAATAATATATATTAACATACATTATTTATTGTAAATATATTTATAGTACTTAAAGTATCCCCTTAACAGAAAATGAAAATAACATAAACACTTATTTTTATTTTTTACTTATTTTTACAAATTTAAGCTTGATGAGCTTTTAAGTAAGGCATTGAGTAGTCTCCTCATTGTTCAGTTACCTTAACACCTGTTCAGACAATAGTTTTCAATTTCGGCCATAATAACGATTAACCATGAAAAAACTCGAATGTACACCTTAAAATAAATATAAGATCTCCAATCTGTAAAAAAGTGAACATGGTTTTGACGAAAACAAACGCCTATTCCCTGTGTCTGATGCAAATCTTTCCCTATTCGTATATTTTTTTTTCTTCATTCGTGTATTTTTATGTACCGAATTCAACGGTATCAAATTGAACTTTTCATTTTGTTCATTGTCCTTGTCACTTTTTATCGTTCAACTTCCAACAAATTATTTTTCAACAACTAAGAAACCAATACTTTATGAAGTCACTTTGATCAACAAAGTGTCATAAATCGCTTCCCCTTCGTACCTATAAATTGAAGCGTCTCGGAAAAGTACTGAATTATTATCGAACCGAAGCCCACACAATCAGCGCACACCTGAAAACACCTATGAACGTACGTGAACACGAGGTTCCTGTTACCAACAACTGATAGCACCAATCCAAACACCAAGATACGATCTCAATTATGGAGGATTTCATTCCCAATTCCTGATGCAACCTGGGCCAATTATTTCGTCAGTTTTTTTTTCGGGATTTTGCACAAAAAAACACAGTCTCAAGCAGTTTGTTTATCAGCCGCGAAGATTAACCGGAACGGCCTAATTTGGATACTGATAAAACTGACAAAGCATTACCGTAAAAAAAGAAAACAATAACAAAGGCCACACAGACCCATGCGGATACTTTGTGGGAGATCGAATACCTGACTCGTACAGTCCGTCATGTTGAGCATTTTAAATCACTTGTATCAACACTGATAAGGAAAATCACATAATTTAACCACTCACTTACCAGGGCAGTGCCTCACTAAAATTGTTCTTTTTTTCCGCCGTTTGTTTGTCTTTTACGACACTCATTCAGCAAATCAACGCTTATCACAACAACACCAATAAAAAACCAATCGATTAATCCCGAAGCCAGGCGCAGCGCCAATGACCTCCGACCGATCCGGAATGAATCATGCGACTCACTCGGGTGTGAATTTGTCAACTGCCGGCATCAGGCTGATTAACTGCCGTTTGCCACACGCGCTGATTTGAAGACGCGATCGATGCTGTCGCCCGCCTGGTTGCTGCGAAAAGCGGGCAAGAAAAATGGGAAATAAAAATAAATCCGATCGCGATCCCACGCGAATGTGGAAAGCGGCGAGCCCAAAGGCATAAAAATGGGAGGAAACATAAACGCGAGAAAAGATAGAAACGCCGGATAGGTAGCGCTGGATGCGCACGCACCGCACGGTGATCGACGGTTGCACCTTCAGTAGTGGCACTAGCTAAACCACCCCCCGGCGGGTTTTCGATACTCAAAATAAAACAGCGCGCTCGATGCAACAACAGGCAAAAGGTTATGAAAGTCGTTCATACGATTCCGCGTATATGGTGCTATCCACTACTAACGTAACGCTGACATGCCAAGAAGAGGCCATACAAGCGTTACAGTCCACAGGAATAAGAGATTCTCTATACAAAAAATGCGCAACAAGCGGGGGTCAGAAGTTGTCAATTTTAGCGTTACAGAATTTGTGGATGGTACCTTAGACGGTAATCAGTTGACGAAGCTATTATTGAATTGCCCAATGCAATGCAATTTGTGCATAGAAATTGAAGTTTTCCGAATATATCTGTGTACTGGGTGCCAAGATTTTTTTTGGCTTTAACTCTCGGTGTAACATTTGGATATTAGGCCTTCCAGCCTTCCGATTTTTTTTCCGATTAATCTGCAAGTTGAACATTCCAGATTAATGGATCATGCGCTTAGCTTAGCAAATGTTTGGGGGATATTTTAATTTGGAAATTTGTTCGCAATAATATATCAGAAGACTGTGTAAATTGTTTTAATGATTTGTGTTTTTGTTGAGTACTATTTACCGGTTCTATGTGTGAAGAACCAGAAATCAGAGTTAAATTAATTAATAAGAGGAGTGTTGTAATTCTATTTGGCATTTTCCGCAAATCCATATTTTCTGAATTACCTAAGACAATTTGTCTACGTGGGCTCTCGAGCTAGGTATCGAATTCTCTACGGAGAAAACTGAGTTGGTAGTTTTTTCTAGGAAGCATAACCCAGCACAACCGAAGCTTCAAATTTGGGGTAAGCCAATAACTCATTCTATGTCATTTAAATATCTTGGGGTCTGGTTCGATTCTAAGTGCACCTGGAGATCCCATATTGAGTATCTGAAGCGAAAGTGCCAGCAAAGGGTCAACTTTTTCTGCACAATTACCGGGACCTGGTGGGGAGCACATCCGCAAGATCTTCTAACGTTGTATCGGACAACGATTTTGTCGGTTATAGAATACGGTAGTTTTTGTTTTCAGTCAGCGGCTCGGTCGCACATCATCAAACTGGAACGTATTCAATATCGGTGTCTTCGTATCGCGTTAGGTTGCATGCACTCGACTCATACCATGAGTCTTGAAGTGCTGGCTGGCATGTTGCCACTCTCGGATCGGTTTACAGAATTATCTCTCCGGCTCCTCACCAGGTGTGAAGTTATGAACCCCCAGGTGATCGAAAATTTTAAGAAGCTCCTTGAGTTGAATCCTAAAACCCGCTTCATGACTTTGTACCATTTGTACACAACACAGGATGTCAGCCCTTCGCCGAACATTTCCAATCGTGTTTGCTTCGCCGATTTCGACAATTCGGTTCATTTTGATGATCCCAGAGGATCATCGTCATATGATTGCTCCGGTAATATTTGCTGCAAAGTTTGGCCAAGTTGATTCCGCTAAATCGTTCTTCACTGACGGATCTTTGATAGAGGAGTTAGCAGGCTTTGGTATATTTAATGAAATTTATAGCGCCAATCGCAAACTTCAAGCTCCTTGTCCCGTAAATGTCGCTGAATTAGCGGCAATACACTTTACGCTACAAATTGTTGCCTCACTTACACCGGATGAGTACTTCATTTTCACGGATAGTCTCAGTTATATAGAGGCTATTCGCTCATTGAGGCCGGTAAAGCACTCCTCGTATTTTCTCATGAAAATACAGGAGCTTCTAAGTGCTTTATCTTCGCGTTCTTTTATTATCACCTTTGTATGGGTCCCATCTCATTGTTCAATTCCGGGCAATGAGAAAACAGACTCGCTTGCAAAGGTGGGCGCTATGGAAGGCGATATTTGTGATCGACAAATCGCCTTCAACGAATTTTTTCCTATTTTTCGTCAACAGTCACTCGTCAGCTGGCAGTATAAAGCAGTAAAAGAGATTTGGGGCGATGGCAACATTTTATCATCCCAAAGGTGTCAAAGAAATCTTGGTTTAGGGGGATGGATGTGGGTCGAGACTTCATTCGTGTCATGTTTCGCCTCATGTCCAATCATTATTCTTTGAACGCTCATTTATACTGGGTTGGGCTGAGTGACAGCAATCTCTGTGAGTGTGGACAAGGCTATCAGGACGCAGATCACGTTGTTTGGTCTTGTGCTGAGCATCGTGGAGTCAGATCTGAGCTTTGTGATTCCCTTCGGGCTCGAGGTAGACAACCCAATGTGCCAATTCGAGATATTTTGGCTGTACGTGATTCGGAGAACATGAAACTCAGTTATGTGTTTTTGACTAACATTAGCCTAAGATTGTAGTTAGTTTAACCTGTATGTTTACTTTAAGTTTTTTTTATCTGTGTATGTGTGTGTTTTTTTTTTCTTTGTTGTGTTCAAGTCAAAAGAAAACCATAAATTGTATAGTTATTAGGGTGCCAATGGCATGTATGGGAAAAAATTGACCATCGAATTTCAAAAACGGGTAGTGCTCAAAAGTTTCGTCTCCTCAAAAAAAGTCCCCATGCAAAATTTGAGCTCAATCGGACTTCGTTAAGTGTTGGACCAAAGCGGTCAAAGTTTGACATTTTTGAAACACGAAAAATTTCCCAAGGGGGGGGGGGGGGGGGGGGGGGGGGGGGGTACGTGAAAATTCCGAAATCGATTTTTTGTTTTTGATGCCAAATGTCTTAGAAATGCATGAAACGTCGAGATCTGGTGTTATCTCGAAAAAAAAATTTTTTGAAAAAAATTGACTTTTTGGGACTTAGAAATTTTTTGAGGTGGAGGAGTGAAATGAATTTGATATGGAGGATTTGAATTCAATTGCTGAGATATCCATGGCAATAGTACTGAAACATGTCTTATATCATCGTTGGCAACTGCTAGCATATTATATGTGATATTTCATTAGGGTGGTTCACTTGTTTTGCATTAGGGTGGTCCATTTTATAGAAAAATAAAAAAATAAGATAATAGTATCAAAACATCTCTTATATAATCGTAAGCCATTATCAATATTAAATATATGATATTTCATTAGGGTGGCTCAGTTATTTTCCATTAGGGTCGTTAAGAACAATAAAAAATATTTCCAGCAAATTTAAACGCTATTCGCATTACATGGGCCCGGCGCGGGGCGAGGCCCGCCCGGGTAATATTTTGAAATGATTGCTTGGGTTTTGTATGTGAGCATTCTCACTATGCTGGCACGGCACGCCCAGCACGGCACATCAGCGTAGTGAGAACAGTCACATACAAAATCCAAGCAATCATTTCAAAATATTACCCCGGCGGGTCTCGCCCCGCGTCGGGCCCGTTGTAATGCGAATAGCGCTTTAACCAGTCAATATTTTTCGTATAGGTTAAAACCATTAAGCTTTCTCACGTCTATCATCTTTCTCTTCCAAGCAGGTAGAAAGAATAGATTGTTTACATACGAAAAAAAAAACAAAAAACGTATGAAAACAATCCTATTCTTTCTACGTGCTTGAAAGAGAAAGATGATAGACGTCAGAAAGCTTAATGATTTCTCACAAAACTTTTCAATATTACCTATCTTACAATGAGAAATTCGCTTCTTTCGTTCTTTTTCATTAATTAGTGCATCAATATAATAATTTCAACCGATTTCTATCCACAGACTGTAAGATTAGCGTACGGACTACCAAAGAGAATTATTTACTAGAGACGCTCTCTTTGTGGTCCTTTTGGAAACTTTTGCGAGACTTACATTCGGAATGCGACGCTTCTTTAAGGTGAAACAGATCGGTGCCCTCGTCTAATACTAATCTTAGAGATTAAGCATTGTGCATCAGTGAGTTTCTTATTTCTGTTTTGCACCGTCGTTGCAAGCTAAGATTAAAAATTTCAGAGTTATCTATCCTACATTTACCGAATATTGTAGAGTGGGAAGTCTTCGACTGCAACCTAATTAACAATTTTGACCGAGTAAACGTTTATTCAGCTGTTTATATGAGAAAGAAGAGTTTAGTCAGCTAAAATTGTTTGTTGGACCCCTAAGATGGGGAACTATCTCATTAATACGGTATTTGCAGATATAACTAACCTTTTCAATGGTTGTGACAAAAGACACGTAACGAAAGGAGGGAACGGTATTGTGATATTTCCAAAATTCATGTTGCTAGGTTTTTGGTACATTGCATCGCATATATTTTCTTAAATTACATCTGATTTTTTTGAACTTTTATACATTGTTCGATGTTCTTCAACTAAGTGCAAAATAAACTGTTTCTGATCTTCATCCGTTGACAATTTCGAATTATATGTTTTGATTAATGCAATACCTCGTTCTGCATTGTCATTTACTACTTCCAAGCTTTTAATTCGTTTAATGGCATTTTCATATTCTTGTTTGCTATTCCACTGCGTAATATCAGTTTCCAACAATGATTCCGGAATCTCTAGAGCACATAACAAGTTTTTAGTATGCTGACTGCCTTGAACAAATGAGTGCAGCTGTAGTGTTGAAACGTCGTTTGATTCGACTATGGATTTAGCACACACATTTGTTTTGTTAGCTGAAAATAAAAATATTGTTAGAAATATAATGTTCTGCGTACATCGAATTGAACAAAATAATTACCTGATGTATGTAAGGCTTCAATATATTTTTTTTTATCTGCGATATCCAACGTTTCATCAAATAAACACAATCCGATGAGATTGCTATCCAAATACTGCAGATGTTTCAAGAACCCTTTATATACTGCTTTGGCAACTTCTTCGTCAACAGCTTCGTAGATTTTAAGCGATTTTATCAAATTAAGGTCATTGTTTGCAGACATTGCAGCACACGTAGACAGAAACCAGTTTTTCAAATATACTTTTACAATGAATACATTAAATCGTGCTAACTGTTGTTGAGTTGCCTTAGGTAACGCAAAAGTGTGTCGGTAAAGGAACATTTTTAGTGAATAAATAATTTTTGCCATCCATCTTGCATTATGGAAAGCACCAGGAGCTCTAATTTTAAAATGTTCTTTAATTTTTCCACCCAAAAATATAAGCGTAAGCTGAATAACTTCGCGATAATCTTCGCGGTGATGTTGTTCTTTTAATTGTCGCTCAAAAAATTCAAGAGATCCACCCTCTCGTTGGCTGTTATTGATGATTTAACGAATACATCATTAACACCAGAATGGTATGAGCTCTTTTCTAAACGGTGCCATTCCGTCTGAAACCGCTTAAAAATCTCAACATTTGGAGATTGTGCAGTTTCAAATTGTAGTGCCTTGAATGCCTTGCCAACTAACAGCTCGTGTATGTGATGTCTACAGGGAAGTCCAATCAGCTGTCTTTTAAACATTTTGTCAAGATGTTGACACGCTCCTTTCTTTCGACCAGTGTTTGACGCAGTGGTATCAAATGATGTAAACATAACCCTAAAACACGGAATAACGGTATAATTTAAAAATTATCAATAATAATATTGAAACTAATAGAAATTACCTGTCTTCAAGATCCCAATCGACAACTGCATTGTACACCGCTTCTGCTTGTTCTATTCCTGTTGAATTTTGGATGGGAGGAACAGCTAACAGCTTACGGATGCCTTCACCAGATACAACTATAGCCAATCGTTCAGTTTTGGGGGTGGCTTTAGACGACAATATACTAGGAAGCAGTTTTGAATCCCAATGAACTGTTAAGTTAACCTGTGGCTTAAATGTTGCTCTCAGCTCGTTCTGCTTTTGCACACGAATTTCTTTTCTTGAATTCCTAATGGACTCTTTGTTTAACACTAATGTTGAAACGTCGTGCCCCAATGATTTCGCTATAGATGATATTAGAAATACCGCATTTCGATCACTCACTTTGCAGCGGTCCAAAGCAGCAGCCACATCGACAGTAATGACATTTTTTAATGGTGATTTAGAAGTTGAAGACGATTTGGAAGGACCTAGAAGAAAATTTAAGAATCAATCGTTTGTTAACCACGAAAAACATTTTAAAACATATTTGAAATTAATTCAATTTACACTTACCCGGTATCTGAAAATCTTCGCCGATAGTACTGATAGAAGGAACGGACTCACTCTGGGTTTGAGATGAGGACTCGAAATCACTAGCAGTTAAATTTTTTCTTTCCTGTAGACTTGCTTCTTCCTGCTCACTTGTTCGTGGATTAGTCTCTGTTGTCGCCTCTGCTGTTTCTTCCTCCTCAAAATCACTACACGAGATAGTTGCCGTTGGAAAAGACTCACTTGTTGTTGGAAGAGTTAGTTCTCGTTGTTCTTGCAAATACCGATATGCTTTTCTTTCTACTTTATTCTTCGGTTTATACCTCTTCCCGATATCGAAAAGGTTCTGCAATGAATCAGAGAAATCCTTTCTCTTCTCAATTTCTCTCGCCGACATTCTTAGCTTGCGCTTCTGCAAGATTTTCCAAGTTTCGTAGTACCGCAAGATTTTATGTTGCACTGTCCTGTCGTCGAGCAAATGGTTCAAATGCTTTTTATTCCATGATACTTTCAAAGCTTGTATTGTTAATTGTGCACTTGGTTTAGTCTTTTGCTTCTCTGCTCGCAAATGAAACATGAATTTCCGGAAAACTTCGTTGTATGTAGGCAAATTCGAAGATTCGGGGAACAAAGGTAGGTATTTTCCAACTAGCCGAATATCCTCCATTTTGAAAAACAAAAAACTGTTGACTAGACCGCGGTTCCTCGTTCAAATATAAAAATACTGAATGAGTAAAACTAAAAATAACAATTCCTTATATACCAAATGTGTGGCCATTTCATTACCTACTCAGTCTTTCAAAACTGCTCGCTTGGGACGTATTCGTTGCCTACGGGTAGCTTATATTTTGTTTGGGTAGATAACACTTCAGAACAAAAAGCATTCGAAGCAGACGTTGTCACTACCGAAGCGCGTATACCACAGCAAGCGGCAGGTAACGTACTTTTGTTTTGATCCCCTATGTATAACGTACCTACTTGTGTTTCTCGGAAATGAAGCAGTCCAAGGCCAAGAACCTCTTTAGAAAAGATAAACAAAAAACTTTTGTTGCACTTCGTAGTCGCCTATCAAGCTATTGTAATAATTTGGGTACATCAAAAATCGTTTTTTTTCCTTATTTTTGTCCATATTTTGGTAACGGCACATTTTTGTTAACTATTAAAAACAACATAATAAAAATATCTTAACGAAGTGTAGTATGCCAAAAAAGAATCATGGTTTCAAACTATACAAAAAATATTGACTGGTAAATTTGCTGGAAATATTTTGTTGCTTTTAATTTCCAACTCAAAGGACCACCCTAATGGAAAATAAATGAACCATCCTAATGAAATATCATATATTTAATATTGATAATGGCTTACGATTATATAAGAGATGTTTTGATACTATTATCTTATTTTTTTATTTTTCTATAAAATGGACCACCCTAATGCAAAACAAGTGAACCACCCTAATGAAATATCACATAATATGCTAGCAGTTGCCAACGATGATATAAGACATGTTTCAGTACTATTGCCATGGATATCTCAGCAATTGAATTCAAATCCTCCATATCAAATTCATTTCACTCCTCCACCTCAAAAAATTTCTAAGTCCCAAAAAGTCAATTTTTTTCAAAAATTTTTTTTTCGAGATAACACCAGATCTCGACGTTTCATGCATTTCTAAGACATTTGGCATCAAAAACAAAAAATCGATTTCGGAATTTTCACGTACCCCCCCCCCCCCCCCTTGGGAAATTTTTCGTGTTTCAAAAAAGTCAAACTTTGACCGCTTTGGTCCAACACTTAACGAAGTCCGATTGAGCTCAAATTTTGCATGGGGACTTTTTTTGAGGAGACGAAACTTTTGAGCACTACCCGTTTTTGAAATTCGAAAAGTCGATTTTTTTTGGCACAGTGTACAGCCTTCGGCAGAATTGATGTACGGGTTTAGACCAGCAATTTTGTTTCATTAAAATCCGGTTTAATTGAGTATTTTACCGCTAGAGGCGCTTTACCTTCGAGTTATTATAAATGTGGTGCAGTGATGCTTAGGAATAATGGGTAATTGGTTTCATCCTAGGATATTTCGAGAGCTTCACCAGTTAGAGCATATAAGTCTTTAGTAATCTTGTCTTGCCTAAAAGTGGTCACATAAGTTCGGAATTCACGCACAGCGCTAGCGTGGATAGGAGGTTTCAAATTATTAATGCTATATCAGAATTTTATCAGTTCTGACATTGCTTCCTTCAACTTATGTAGCCAAGTCCTTCTGGATGGTAGTCACATATGTTCATAATTCACTCACTACGCGGCGCTTGTGTGTATATGAGCTTCCAATTTATTTATGCTATATCTAGATAGCATTACCGGTTAGGACATTGCTTTCTTCAGCAAACTTGTGCTAGTGGTCAAACTCTTCCGTATGGTAATCACGTACGTTCGGAATTCACTCACTTTGTGTCGTTAGTATGCATATCTGTTTCCAGATTGTTTATGCTTCTTGAAAGCCCTACCGAATAGCACATTGCTTTCTTCAGTAAACTTGTTCCAGGCTTTTTCGGGCGGTTAGTTCGAACATCAGTCACTACGCGCTTTCGTGTGCATGTGAGTTTCTAGATGATGCTATATTTCGAGAGCCTTATCAGCTTGAAAATTGCTTCCTTGAGCAAACTGGTTCTTGTTTGGTGGGTCGGGAATTACACACGGTCAAATAAACGATATATTGAGTATTAGTACACGACACTGAAGAAGTCTGCACATTGTAGACGAAATACGTTGTCAGCTTTTGGAATGAGCAGTGAATCCAAACTCGCGAATGCATGAATGATAAAGACATTGTCCTAACTTTTCAATGTTGGGACAAAACATAACGTATCTTTTTCATTGTTGCATACTAAACACCATAATGATAAATTGCATGGCAGTGGAATCAAGATTATAATATTTCATAACATCGGATTGTTATATAGGAAAGAGACATAGCGATGTATGTATATTGCTTTGTATGCAACAAAAATAAATTCAATCATGTCACATGTAGCATCTACCGAAAAGAGACAATGTTTGGTTTTATCCCTCTTTCGTGTGTATGTGTATGCGTGTGTATGTATGTGTTTTCGTGTGTATACGTGTGTTGGTATGTGTGTAAAGAAATGAATAAACTCACGTTTCTCGGCAACCGCTGGACCGAATTGGATGGAACAACCGCCAAATGGAAAGTACTATCGCAGACAGACGTTCGACTTCATCTCATTTGCCTGTGTAAAAACATGACTGCCTCCAAGATATCAAGTGGCAATAACCTAACAGATGGCGCCACAGATTTGTTTTTAAGGGAAAAATGGGTTGCCAGTCAAACTGTCAGAATTAATGTTGCAACAAGTTGACTAGGCGGCGCTACGAAATTTTACACAAGAAATTTGAATTGTTTTGTTCGTGCTTGAACATCTGTCTGCGGTACTATGGTCCCATTGAATGCTTTTGAAATTGGTCAACTGGTTCCAGGGATATGGCCGAAACAAGTTCCGGTGGGTATGTGTAACCTTTGAAGATATTATCTAAAACGTTTCAAATCTATCATGCGACGCCTTAAATCACATAAGGATTCGATAACAAGATCAATGATAGTCATACTGGGTGCCTAGGAGAACACTGGCCACATCCGGAATGCCACGGGTACCTCCGGAGGAATGGGCAGTTTTTGATCTGGACCAAAACATACCATGCGACACCTAAAATTACATTGGAATTCGAAATTAAGTGCAATTTTGGTGGCATTAAATGTCCAAAACCTTATTGGCAATATCTGGGCATGTTCCGGATACCCCCGAAAAAGTGGCCAGTTTTTTTACCTGGACCAAAACATATCATGCGACACCCCAAATCACATACGAATCCAAAATAAGTGCTATGGTGGTAACATCAAGTGTCCAGAATCACATTGGCCACATCTGGACATGATCCGGGTACCCCTAATAAAGTAGCCAATTTTTAAAACGGACCGAAACCTATCATGCGACACCTCCAATTTTATTAGAATTCAAAACTAAGTACAATGGTAGTTGATGTCACTACCATTGCACTAATTTTTGAATTCTAATAAAATTTGAGGTGTCGCATGATAGGTTTCGGTCCGTTTTAAGAACTGGCTACTTTATTAGGGGTACCCGGATCATTTCCAGATGTGGCCAGAGCCACATTGGTAACGCCCGGACATTTACTTTCGGGGAAGTGGCCAGTTTTTCACTTGGAGCAAAACATATCATGTGACACCTTAAATCACATCAGAATTCAAAAATTAGCGTGGTGCTGCTGGTACCGCTTTTTCTCTCCTGATTACAGGATCAAGCAATTATAAAAAAAATACAATACGTTAGAAGAGTCAGATCTCACCATAGGTGGATGACTTCAGGTTTTTTAAATCTCATGTTCTGTGAAGTGTGTATATTTTTAGTGACTTCCTTGCTTACCCGGGATATGTCTAGACCTAAATATTTTTTTTCTCCATTTGGTGATGATTGAATCCTATTCGGATGACCGATATCATAACTATTTAATGTTAAAAGCATACTATTGGATCATAATACCTTTCATTTGGCGGCTTTTACATCCAATTCTTAATTCCTGACATCCATGTTTTTGGAAATTTAGTCCAACTATATCTCCGGAACTGTTCCAAAATCTTTATTAGGGTTCTATCGGACGTTTAAACTTTTCATTTGGCGTTTGTTGCGTCCAATTCAGTCTAGTCTTTACCAAGATAGCCTACATAGCTCCTAAAATCTAAGTTATTCCTACCATATCTTCAGAACTGGTTTACCCATTCCAAAAATATTATATAGGCTCTATGGAACCATAATACCTTTCATTTCACAGTTGTTGTGTCTAATTCTGGCAAGTGGTTACCAAGATACAGACTTAGTTCTTAATATCCGAGTTTATATATATATATATATATATATATATATATATATATATATATATATATATATATATATATATATATATATATATATATATATATATATATATATATATATATATATATATATATATATACATATATAAATATATATATATATATATATATATATATATATATATATATATATATATATATATATATATATATATATATATTATATATATACATATATATAAATATATATATATATATATAAATATATATATATATATATATATATATATATATTTTTTATTATATATTTAGACCTTCCAGAAGATTTATTGAACATGGTTGAATACATATCGTAAATTAGTCTAGCCGTAAAACTATAGTTACAACTGAAGATCACATGTTCTGAGCTCCAGGACTGTTTGGATGACCAAGAACATCCCAGATTATGTAATAATGTCTGTTGATCTTCCAGAAGACTCAATGAACATGGTTGAATACATATCGTAAATTAGTATAGCTAAAAAATTTACCGTTACTTTTGTGTATACTAAGTTCTGAACTCCAGGACAGTTTGCTTGACCTAGAACATCTCAGATTATTTCGTTGAATATATAACATTCATTGAATATGTTTGAATACATTTCATAACTTTGTATTGTGGATAAAGCTACTGTTACAACAGTAGATCATAAGTTCTGAACCCCAGGACAGTGTGGATGACATAGAATATCCCAAAATTATCTCATAGTGTCCGTTGCTCTTCCAGGAGAATCATTCAATATGAATGAATTCATATCGTAACTTGTGTAGCGGATAAAGCTACTGTTATAACAGAAGATGTTAAGTTCGGAACTTCAGGACTGTTTGGACGATCTAGATCATCTAATAATATATTTCTTACTTTTTTCAATCATTTTTATATTAATTGGCACCAAATCAATCAGAATACAACAAACTGCTTGTATAATAAGGATTGGAAAAATTTGAGATTGAAAGGGTTATGGTTCGCCTTTAGCGTAGCGTAATGTCGGCGGTATGAACTCTAGTCTAGTCCAATACTTTCTGGCTAGTTCGGAATTGTTCGTTCGACAAAATCGTTGACATGGCTCAATGATAACACTCCCTCCTAAGCTGCTTTTGGTTCGTCCTACAAGGTATTTCGGTGCAACCGAAGTGCACTAAATAGTCCAAAGGTTTCTGGTGGAGGCTGGTTCTGGTTGGATCTCGTTGAATCTCAAGGATCATACCCTGTATCTATGTGCCGTTAACTTTCCTCCTGACAGAGCTAGCGACGATGATTTCATAAATGTGCACCTTCAGTCAGTTGAACAAATTTCTGGAAATGCCTCCTTTAGAGACGAAATCGTAATAATCGAGGATTTCAACCTCCCCGGTGTCAAATGGTGTCGTGGACCCGACAGCTTCCTTTACCCCGACCCTTCTCAATCGCGCATCCATGCGAGGTCAGTTTCGATGCTTGATCATAATTCCGTTGCATCCTTACGTCAGATTAACGACATTATGAATGAAAATGGGCGATCTCTTAACCTTTGCTTCGTGAATGCCGACACTCCACCAAGCATCATGCTAGCCCCATCTGCACTAGTAAAACAGATGCCTCATCATCCACCACTTCTTCTCAATCTCGTGACTAGTGAACTGATCGAACCAGCTATTGTATCGTTATCCACCTATCATGACTTCTGCAATGCAGATTTCGACAGCATTCTCGATGGGCTTAGCAGTATGAACTGGAATGAAACCCTCGACATGAACGACGTCGATAATGCCACTACCACGTTCTCCAACATCTTGAGCTACTTGATCAACAGAAACGTTCCAAAGAAAGTCTCTCCAGCCTCAGATGCCCTGCGCAGGCTGAAATCAAAAAAGAGGGTGGCTTTACAAACCATCGATATAAGCCGTTGGCTCGAAGCTGCTTCTCGGCCCACCAACGCAAGCTGCAAAGCAAACTGAAGCATAATCGTAAGGTGTTCTGGCGACACATCAATGAGCAACACATGGTGAACAGTTTACCTTCATCCATCTCTCGGAACGGGGTTATCGCTGAGTCCATTGTCGATATCTATCTGTAGCATGTTCCCGGAAAAGTTTTCAGATGTTTTCCATAACGATGCCCTCCAGCCACAGCAAATCGAAGTTGCTTCAAATAAACTTCCCTTTGTCTAACCAGTATTTCAACGCAATCCCTATCGACGATGCAGATATTGTTGCTGCTGCAAACAAGTTAAAGACGTCAAGCAGCCCTGGACCGGACGGTATTCTATCCGTGTTTCTAAAAAATTTGCATTGCTTGGCTGACTGCACCATTATGCCACATTTATCGGTCATCATTGACAACCGGTAAGTTTCCAACACTATGGAAAGAAGCGTACATATTTCCCGTGCACAAAAAGGTAGTTAGGAGAAATGCTGATAAGAATCGCGGAATTTCGAGCTTGTGCGCAGCCTCTAAGCTGTTTGAACTGACCGTTTTGGAACCCGTATTATTCCACGTGAGGCAATATATCAGCGACGATCAATATGGATTCATGGCGAAGCGTTAAACGACCACAAACCTTCTATCAATCACTTCTTTCATGATGGATGGGATTTCATCTGGTTCACAAACGGGCGTTGTCTACATGGACTTATCTGTTGCCTTGGACAGAATCAACCATGACATCGCTGTGGCAAAACTGGAAAGACTTGGCTTTGGCGCCTCCTTGCTTCACTGGTTCAAATCGTATCTTTGTGGCAGAACTCTTAAGGTTAAAATTGGCGATGAGCGGTCCTCTTTGTTCCCTGCCTTTTCCGGCATTCCCCAAGGTAGTCATCTTGCGCCAATGATTTTTCTCTTGTATTTCAACGATGTCAACCTGTTGCTGAGATCTCATCGGCTAAGCTTTGCTAACGACCTTAAAATCTACACTCCCGTGGATTCGCTACGAGACGCCTTACAGTTGCAAGAGGATTTAGAGACAGTACAAAGGTAATGCGAGGTTCCGAAAGTCCCTCTTCTCAAAAAACCCTATTTCTTTTTTTTCTTTCCCCCCCCACAAGATAACAAGAAAACCCTTGTGTGATACTCGATGATAAACTCACGTACAAACCTCACATGTCCTATATCATAACGAAACCTTCCCGAAATCTCGGCTTCATTTTTCGTGTGGCTAAAGAATTTCGAGACATGTACTGCCTTAAGTCGCTGTACTCGCTGTTCGTTGGTGAGGTCCACCTTGGAATATGCTTCCCCGGTCTGGAACCCTCATTTCCAAAATGGCGTCGAACGTATTGAGTCAATTCAACGACGTTTTATCCGATACGCTCTTCGTAGACTGCCTTGGAGGGACCCTTTCAACCTTCCGAGTTACGAGGGTCGCTGCCTTATGATTCATTTGGTCACTCTTCAAATTCGTCGTGAAGCTGCGAAGGCACTTATCATCGCGGATTTGCTGTCTGATCGAATAAACTGCCCTTCACTGCTCGCCGATATTCCACGCTAGGCTCGTATCCGTATCTTACGAAACATCTCCCTCTTTAGAGTTCCACACATGGGAACAGTCTACGGGACGAACTCTGGTATGATTGCTTTGCAACGTGCCTTTAATTGTGTGTCGTCTGTTTTCGATTTTAATATGTCGCGAAACTATACAAGAAGACAAGTTTTGTTAGCGTGAAGATAGTTTTTGTTTATCACTTGGACACCAAATTAGTCTGTTGATACACATGAATAGATACACATCGTAGCTTTTTATAGTCCAAAAACATAAAGTTACAACTGAAGATCTTAAGTTTTGTACTCCAGTACAGTTTGAATGGCATAGAATATACCAACATTATCTAATAGTGGCTGTGGATCTTCCAGGACATTCATTGAATATGTTTGAATGCATATCATATATTTGTATAGTGGATAGAGCTGCTGTTACAACAGTAGATCTTGTGTTCTGAACATGTATACGTTCGGGGAATACTCACGAGGTTTTTGAAACAAGATGGCTTTAGCGCCACTCCTGCAAGCAGGAGGCCACCTGTCGTTTGTTATTTGCCCGACCTTTTCTGAGACAGTCACCTCGTGAACTGGACTCGTGAACGGCTATTAGCTCCAAGGCTCAAACACTATTGAAAAAACCACTAAATAGGAAAAACGCCAATAAATCCTGCTAGATTTCCCCCTCTGAACCTAAGTTAAAAAAAAAACAAATTTAAACTTGCTCAATCCGAATGAGCTAACCGGAACGGGAGAAGAGAAGCCTGATATTGAAAACAACGGAACGGAAAACGAAAACGGATTTTAGGAGGAGTCAACTCTATCGGAACTGTCCAAAACGAAAATGAATTCAAACTCAGTACTTCAAATCAAAAAATTATCAAATAAATTTATTTCCCGGTTATTCGCGACTCATTCGGGTTGGACAGAACATTCGGTTATTCGGGGACAGAACATCGGAAATATTCACTCGGAAACAATCATGGCCATGAAAAAAGGTTTCCACAGACCTGCGCAGGATTTGGCGAGTTCTCGATGACAGGCTGATGCCGGCGGGGTACTGGCGACTTAGATGGCGACGACAACGATGTAGATGGCGATGAATCCGGATGATGATGGCGGGGTCGAAGCTTGACCGCTGTCTCTGCTGAAATGGCGTCCAGCGATAGCAGACGAGCTCGGGGAGTATGGCTGAATTACAGATGCGGAGGGAGTGGCGGCTGGATGGAAAGCCATTCTTAATTCGTCGAGAGCGTCCGGAATTTACAGTCTCCTTCAATATAGAAGCCCGCTTTCCCAAGCGACCCGGCTTCGCGTACCTTTCCGCTATGACCGAGCGGGGTTAAGGGAGACTCCTATATTTGGGGTAAGGTCCGGTTTAGTGTCCGACACTTGGCTACGAATCACTAAACCGCGCTTTCGGTAACCTTTCCACAGGGGTTGTAACGATTCGTGGAATTACGACGGATTATTGGCGACCGTCGGGTGAAATTTCGCACAGTAGTCTTGCGAACTTCACTCCCCTCCGTTTAACTACCTCGAAAGGCGGGCCTTAGCGGACTCCCGAGTTCAAATTGTGCGATCCGTGCTCCACGGACAAAGTTGGTGATGATCGTTGACACAGAAACCCCAATACGTGGATCTCAAATTCCAGCCCGTACACAAAAAGCGCCTGAGCGCTGGAATGTCCAACTCGAATGATACGTTTTAGTCTTATGTAAAACTTTAATATGACTTGAATAAATAATTACCTGTTTTGGTACGTTCAACAAACTGCGAATCTCGAGAAGATATCGCGTTGCCGGTCTCACAGACCGGAGACTACGTATACTTAAATTAACTCTGGTACGTATCTCTTACAAACAACGTTTCACTTATTTAGAAAAAGACTTCCGAAACTACGCGATAACTTCTGTTCTCCAGCCGGTATCGTTGCGAAATGATCGAGCTTAAATCCTCTTGTCACTAAGAAATGTTGATCAAACAATTATCATTTATGCTTAATCAAAGCGCCAGCAAACAATCCGCATGGCGCATAAAGATTCATTTTGGCTTTTCTCCTTGTTTCGTCAAGATGGTTATTTCATAGTTTGGAGCCATTGTTGCATTTCTTATTTTTATAGCATTTAACTTAGCCGAGGCACAAACCAGTCGACATGCAAAATAAATTTGTAGCGAATCTAACCTAACCTATTTTGTCAATATTTACATTTGGTATACGATTCTAATCTTATCAAACCTAATTTAACCTAATTCATAATAGTTCTAAGAAATTCAAGCGAATGAACCTGAACCAAAAAATATTATATAACGCCCAACGTTACACTTTTTTTTCCCATATTTATACAATCTTTTTGTTTCCCAGACGCTCATTTCATAAGATTGAATACATATCATAACTTTGTTTAGTGCATAAAGTTACTGTTACAACAGTAGATCTTAAGTTCTGATCTCCAAGACAGTTTGGATGATATAGAAGATCCCAAGATTATCTCATAATGTCATAATATTGGCTTTCAGGACATTTATTGAATATGTTTGAATACATTTCGTAACTTTTTATTGTGGATAAAGCTACTGTTACAACAGTAGATCATAAGTTCTGAACTTCAGGACAGTGTGAATGACATAGAATATCCCAAGATTATCTCATAGTGTCTGTTGGTCTTCCAGGAGAATCATTCAATATGATATGAATTCATATCGTAACTTTTATCGCGGATAAAGATACTGTTGTAACAGTAGATGTTAAGTTCTGAACTCCTAGACCTAGATCATCTGAAAATATATTTCTTACTTTTTTCAGTCATTTCTATGTTAATTAGCACCAAATAAATCAGAATACAACAAACTGCTATAACTGTATAATAACGCTTGGAAAAATTTACGACTGAAAGGGTTATGGTTCGCCTTTAGCGTAACAAGCGGTAGCCGACTGTATTTGCGTGGTCTTCATCTCTTCATAATTTCCAAACATATATTGCTCCAAATAATATTTTTGTCATCAAATAATAAAAAAACAACATGAAAAATTCAACAAATTTAATAACCTATGTATATCATGCACTTAGATTCAGCAGAACTACTAGAATTCCTTCTTTCTCAATTCAAATCTGTTTCATTCCAATACCTTTCGCATCGCTTCTATCGAAGCAGTTAGTGATGCACGAAATCTCAGTTAATTTTTCGGAAGTAAACTGTAAGAAAAACAAAAAAAAACGAACAGAACTAGCGAAACAACATGAAACTGCAAGCAAGATAACAACTTGAGAACACTCTGGGAACAACAGCCCCCACTTTCCGGACTGCATGGCGAGCGGGTAGCAAAATAGCAGATAATTCAGAAGGTAAGAAGTCAAAGCTACGAAGAAAAAATCTCGGAAAAAATCATCTGACTCCCCTCCTGCAGTATGGACACAACAAGCCGAAGAACACAAGTCGAGTGGCGGAAAGCAAAACAAAACAGCAGAAGTATAAACAATATTAATTGCTTCCTATTTTATTTACACTTGCCCGTGTTCGTACTTCCGCGCGGCTAAATGGATTATATTAAATACTTTATTATCAAACTTTTTACATTAATTCCTTCTACTCTACGTTCACTGATTTTTCTGCCACTATGTTCATTATCCTTGGCAGAACGCTCTTTGGTTACCATCGTCCTTAGTTCGATGCTCTGCCACTGTTGGATTCAAATTAAAAAGAAAAGCTTTTCAATTCTTGATCCTCGTTCTTTTCCGCATGTTTTTTTTTTTTCAACATGGAAAAGCAGGGGAAAATCACACCCACTCACGGGAAAAAAGAACTAATGAAAATGGCACTGATCCTAACCGAAGTGAGAGGAAGACACCGAAAAAAAAACCGTTGTAGGGAAACCGGTTGGAACTATCCTTTCGTTTTAATTTTAAATGCTAATTTTTCATTTCGTTCGCCGAAGAATTATTTGCTAATCATGCTGCTAAGACGTCTAGCACACTTCTCGTCTGCTACATTCCCTCAGAAACGGAAGACAATGTGATTACGGATTAAAAGTTTTTAATATAGAAAATATTATCTTTGCGTCCTCCTTCCTCGTCAGGCGTGACTCTCGATTGTGGGAGGAAGCACCAGCAGTCGGTGAGTGGCAATCCATTTCTCTCGTCGTCAAGCATGTGACAACCGGAACGGACCTATTATGAGCTTGCGGTGAACTGCTTTTGAGTGTTTTATTCAGGCTTGGATTCTTATAGATTGAACGAAGAATGCCATGAAAAATTCAAAATTATTTTGTTTCATTTTCAACTCACATTGGTGAACACTTTGATTGATGTCATAGTTAATTTGAATTTTGATGTGAAAGTCAAATTAACTTTTCAATAGAACCTCCCACCTTCGAGCACCGTCAAAACCATTAAAACAGCACACGCTGGATGACGATTTCGAGGGAATTAAAACTCGCAGCATATAATTTAGTTCAAAAATGTTCATTCTTCTTCCTTAGGCAGTTTTTTTTTTCATTCTTTTTTCACATTCTAGTCTTTTATTGGGCTTCCTTCGTTGCTTTGCAGACGAGAAAACATGCCATCCGACGACTTCATTTAATCTCGGTGATCCTTGTGGGGCTGCCACCAAAGGCGGGTGCGGTTGCATGCAGCTGTTGGCTTGGTTAGTTGACGGTGGTGGTCTCTTGATAGAAAACAAACCCCCAGGGGACATTTGGTGAACCGAAGCTCATTGGAGCTGTCACTTGGTTGGATGGTAATAAGTAAGGATATCTCCTGGAGCAGATATAGTCGACATCGTCGTCGTTGGTGGCGGCTCACTCCAGGATATAATTGTTGATGGTGAGAAGTGTGTTGTCGCCACGTTTGCAACAGTTGCCTTCACACTGGCCCAAACCATCCGTTGGTGGCTTATCTCTTTTGGAACGGAAGCGTGACTGACTGACTGAGTAATGAGGCGATTTCGTGACGGTTGGAAGGAAGTCCAGTCCGGGTGGGAGCAACGAAATTCTTTTTCTTTAGTGAGAATTATTATTAGTTGTTGGCGTTCTACTCCAGCTGAAGCTCAATCCAAGAAGGCGCCAACCCAGTAAGAAGCTTTAAGTTAGAAAACTTCTTGAATCGACACGTTTCACATGGACATGGAATTTAAATATGAAATTGGAAAATCTCTTCTGAATCAGATTAATTATTTAATTTAAATATGGATCTTTTCATAACTTTTCAACAAGGCCGTTTGGCTTGTGGAGAGTCTAATTTCACATTATATTTTCCACCTCGATTCTCAATAGGCCTTATTTCATAAAGTTTGCATTAAAAAAATGGACTTTTTTCGGATGGTGATAAAAAAAAAGCTAAGACAGATAATTGCTTTTGATAAATTTCTCATGGAAATTAATTATTTAAGCTTATTTGCACAAACATTCTACGCCCTTGCGAGCGGTCTTCCGGCAGTTAACCGGAACATTCGCCATGGTGGATGAAATGTTTTTGAGTTCTTTCTTTGTTTTATTTATCAATTGCCCCTCATTTTTAGCGACAAAGTTGTTGGAGTAGATCTTAAGCTTCAGGTTGGCCCACAAATTCTCGATGGGACGCAGCTGGGGGACGTTGGGCGGGTTCGCCGACTTGGGTACCACATCGATATTCAGCCGCTCCATCTCGTCTAACGATCGCTTCGAGTAGTGGGCCGACGCCAGATCCGGCCAGAACACCGCGTCTTTGCCCTTATGGTATTTCTTGATGAACGACGCAACTTCCGGCAGGCATTTCGTACTATAAATTTCCCCGTTCATGGCCAGTCCGGAGCGAAAGAAGAGCGGCTTTGACATTCCCTACTCGCTGATTGTCAGCCACAGCAGCAGCTTCTTGGGGAACTTGGTGTGTGAAATGAACTTCACCTCGGAGCTCACTTCCTTCGTGGGGGAAGTAAAATACGAAGTGCCCTGCCAGTCGTTGCCAACCAGGGTGAGATAGGTCTCGTCATCCATCACCACCGCCACGTCGCGATTCGCCGGGAAAATCGAGTTGACCATCTCATTCAGCCGCTGCCGTTGCGTCATTGCCTGCAGTTCCGAAACCTGACATGTATGTTCATGTTCGCCAGGTACTTTTTCACTGTTTGGCCGGTTGAACTGACCTCCCGGCCAAGCGCACGCAGCGATGTAGCCACTTTTCCCTCGGTCTTGGCGATGGCCACTATCTCTAACGCGTAGAAGATAGTTATGGATCTGTTGGTTCATTGGTTGTTCAACGCGCTTTGCCATTTACTCCGGGACGCGTCGTTTAAAGCAATGCCATGTTCAGCCGGGGCGCGGTAATGGAAATTTCAAACAGCACAAGAGAAAAATTCATCCAAACGAACACTTCAGTTGGCAAACTAATTTGGTCGTCCTGAAAAGGACGGATTTAGTTGACGGGGGAGAAACCGTTCGCGATTGAACTTGGGCTTTCTTTCTTGGTTAATCTCGTGGGATGATTGATTCTTGTCTCGTTGTCACGGGCGGCTATTTCCCGCCAACTCGTAGGCTTCAGCAGCCATGTTTCTCACAGCGAGGTTGACGGCAGCATCGGCAACAACAGCCAACTGCACCAACCCCTCTCTGGGCAACGACTGCTCGCCGCCGCCAACTGCGATCCTAAGACCACTGCACAGCTTAACGACTGTCGTAAGACTGAATCAAAATGTTCTGCTAAGTGCTATTAGGTAAAGGGGTCGGATGCTAGTGCACGAAAGAAGGCGGTACCAACGAAGGCAATGTGATACAAATTGCACCAAAGGGTACGAAATTCAGTTATTCCGCCACAATAATTAGTTTTAATTACTGCAAGCTAGACGGATGATTTTCTTAACAGAAATATGCCTTAATTACTTGCTATCACCCACCACTAATCCGCTATGCACAACTAGGAACTAAAATGAACTCTACTAAATGGTCGGTCGGACGTGTTGCAGTTCGGCTCGAATTATCCGTTCTAGAATTTCGTTTGTTGGTTGTTCCACGTGCTTGTCATTTACTCCAGGATGCGGCGTTTAATGAATGCGGGGCGTGGTAATTAAATTTCAATCAACACAAGAGAAAACTTCAACCAAACTCTTTAATTGGCTGATTTGGTCATCCTGAAAGGGACGGATTTACTTTTTTTTATCTAGTTCATTTCTTTGGGAGGCTCAATTGCGTTAGCTTTACGGAGCCGATAATTAATTGTTTTTTGTTTAATGTAATGACTTAATACTAGGATTAGCAGGACCGTTTACTCGCGGTTTACCGGTTTAGCAGGCCGTTTACTCGCGGTTTACCCGAGGTTAAAAAAGGTGACATTTTTTGGGGATGGGTTGGACAAAGGAACATGGAAATAGGATTTTGTAGTCTCATCAGGATCCTCCCTTAGCTCAGTCGGTAAAGGCGCAGCTACAAAGCAACAGCAAATGCTGGAGGCATTTTTCGTTAAGGAAAATTTCGCGACTCCCTGGGCATAGCGTATGATTGTACTTGCCACACAATCATACTAATGCAAAAATGGTACTTGGCATCGAAAGCTCTTAATTAATAACTGTGGAAGTGCATTTAGAACACTAAGTTGAGGGCAAGCCATAAGCTAATTGTGAAAGCAACAAGCTTGAAATGCTAAAGAAGAAGAAGTCTCGTCAGATAGTTGTCGCCAGCACAATAACTTGGTGCGGAATGGTCAGGACTCCATTTTTGTGTTCGGCCGGTTGTGGTTACCATTGGGCCACGATGAAACTCCTCAAGATGTCGGAACAAAACAAACATAAACTAATGAACAAAGAAAAGCAAAAACACAAGCAGATTAAATTCTTATACTAGACATTTGGAGAAACACATAAATCGATTGCAGATCGCGGGATCCCAACACATCTCTTATAGCAACATAAGGTTGTCTTCCTTGGGCCTCTAGGGTATTCAAAAGTCGTGTTCTGGCGGCGTAATTATCCGTGCATTGCCAGACTGTGTGATCGATGTCATCATAACCGTTTCCACACCGGCAACTAATATATGGGGGGACACTTAAACATAGTAACGTTGCAACTCACGAGATGTTACAAATCAATTCTCACAATCAATATTGTATCTGTTTTAAAGGTTTGTTCTACTGATAAAATTCAACAGGGCACATGGTCCATACCTTGCTTAAACATGCTTTATATGAACTGCATTAGTATGCACCACAAAATGTTGAAAACTCAAGATGATTCTCATGAAAAAACAGGGCTTCTAAGTGCTTTATTTTATCATCACGTTTGTATGGGTCCCTTCTCATTGTTAGATTCTGGGCAATGAGAGAGCGGACACGCTTGAACAACATTCTATCATCTCAAAGGTGTCGCAGAAATCTTGGTTTAGGGGGATGGATGTGGGTTGAGTCTTCATTCGTGTGATGTCTCGCCTCATGTGCAATCATTATTCTTTGAACGGTCGTTTATACCGTGTTGGGCTGAACGACACCAATCTCTGTGAATGTGGACAACGTTACCAGGACACAGATCACAATATTTGGTCATGTGTTGAGCATCGTGGAGTCAGATCTGAGCTTTATGATTTATGGTAGACAACCCAATGTACCAGTTCGAGATATTTTGGCTCTACGTGATTTGGAGCTTATGAAACACATTTATATGTTTTTAACGAACATTAGCCTTAGATTGTAGTTTGTTTAACCTGTATGTTAAGTATTAGTTTTTTTTTATCTGTGTTTGGGTGTGTTTTTTTTTCTTCCTAGTTCTCGAAAATTTACAAGTCAAACTTAAACCATATGTTATAAAGTTATTGTTATTGTTATTCCTATTAACCTCGAGACGGCCGCGAGTAATCGGTTCCATCCCCATAAATTTAGTTCTAAGATAACTGATGTACATACATATGAAAACTTGTCTCTGTAAAGTTGATTCGATTGAGTTTGTACAAATAAATGAATTATAAAAGAAGAAATCCTCAACACACTGACAAGCATTTGAAAATCTTTTGCCGATTGTTCCTTCACCTCAACCTCCAAACATTGATGTGACAAAACGACAATGAAACTCTATCGGAACGAGTTTGAAACAAATTAGTTCATTTCCATTATTTATGATCTACGAGGATGCACTTAACGTGAAATAATTATTTTCATTAGAAGCACTTTTAATTCCGTTGCTCTCGTCGTCGTCGTCTTCCGGTCCTCAAGCCTAGCTACTATGTATATACGTATAGGAACTCGTACTCTTAAGCATTATGCACCGCTTGAGTGCACCTCGTGCACCACAGAGGAACTTTGCTGAAAACGAGTGAAAAGTGTGGCTGATGACGTCGAACAAATTAGGCCAAATGAAATATTTCTGCTGCTCTATATCAAAAGTTTCGCTCTGAGAATGACGAAAATGTGGTTCCGTTGTGGTTCTACCGGGAAATCCAATTTTCGGTCCTTGCTTTACCCAATCCGTCTCAGATCTTCCCGTACTAAATTTAGGGCTTTTTTTCTACCTTTCACTCCACCTGCTTCCTCCTTCAGGGGTTTAACTACCGCTTGGAAAAATAATCAATTCATTTCGCATTCTTATTTATACTACCATCAAGATTATCATAAAAGCCGGAAAAATGTAGAAAATATACTGCTAAGTGTAGGCAAATACCATCATCGTCATCATTTTCACGGAGACTGCCGCGGGAAGGTCGGTCGCCACCATTTTCCACAGTAGGCAGCCTGGAGGGTTTATCTCAATTTCATAAGTAAGAACCTGGCAAACGACAGGAAGACCTCCATCTTCACCTGATGTTTCGTTGTTCTGGCACTGGCTGGTGGGGGTGGGGAAACCCGCTGGTTTATCTTTCCCATCAGCTAGCCGTAGGATGAGTACGAAACGCAGTCACGTCAAGTAAGGTGGAAATCCATGACAGTTTCCAGCAGGCCGAAAGTGCCTGCCTGGTTCCTATATCCACTGCTTACCATTCTTTTTTATATGCAAATTCAAACAATTTTTCTCCTTACTCATGCATTTCATTCTCATTACAAATCATTCACGGTCCAATAGCGATCAACGGGCGAGCGAGCGAACAGCGCTGTCTCTTGGCGATGTGTATGAGGTTGATCCTGGCAGCAGCTAACTTCCGTCCATCATCATGATGAAGAAGGAGGGTGCAGAGGGCCCCGGTTGGTGATGCACTGGTTGGTTCTTTGGAGCGGGCAGTGAAGGTTTGGGTAAATCTGGAACGGTTTTCTGCTTCATCATCATCAATTTCTCTGCGGTGTAGTATTCAGGTCCATTGTTGGTGACAGGGTTGGCATATCGTCTTATCAAATTGTAGTCCAAGTTTTGCACCTACTCAAAATTATCAGATGCCTCTTTTTGTGCATTTTATACCAATCTGGCAACCCTGCTCGCATTCAGATACGTCCCGTATAGACCAACTATGAATACATAACTACTGCCTCTCATCACAGCAAGAAATGCAACAACATTATCTACTTCCATCACACGTCGTTCACGGTGTATGACATCTATTTCACTTCCGGTATAAACGACCTATCCACCGATGGATTGTCACATCGTCGTCGAAGTCGTCGGCAGCATCATACCACCACTCATAGGGATCCTCCTTCGTTTGCAATCAAGATGGAACATCACCAGGCTGTGCTGCGCTGCCCCCGGAATCGCAAAAGCAATACTGATTTATCGTCTTCGCACACTCCACCGGTATTGGTTTCCCCAGGAAGATGATGATGATGGTGATGAACCTGGCGATGACGACGCCGTCGACGAAGCTACTCCACCCTCCCTAGCCGGGTAGGATGGATCTGAGCGAACGAACAAGCGAACGCCACCGCCTACCCGGATGGAGACGTCAAAGACGTTTTCATTTTGTCTATGGTTTCGGATTGGAAGATGAAAGAATAATGAGACCGGTGTGGGATCCGATCGAGCGGAAAAAGAGTGAAATGGATCCTCCCGGTAGGGGGAGAACTGACAGAGGTGAAATCGGGAGTAAATTTGGGAGAAAAGTGAAATGAGACGATTTATTGATGCAGTGATTGGAAGATGTTTTTTTTTCAATCCGGGGCAGACGGGATCAATGACGCGATGGTAGCCAACGGGGTGGGAACGATTTGTGTGACTGTTGTGGAAAATCATTATTGCTATCTTAAGACGGTGAACGACAGAAAATAGGGATTAAACGTTTGGATGCCTCCATTTGAATTATTTTCACGTGGATCTTGTCGTAGCATTGTCATTTGTAGTGAATGAATGCTTTTATTGGGGAAAGTAGGCGTTGATGATATTAATGCCATTAAACATTTGAGGACTTTATAATTTATGATAATGCTTCTCAAAATATAGACCACCAAAAACAGATCACCTATTTTCTACTTTTATCCCCATTGATCTAAATTTGAAATGTTGACATCAGCGTGGTTGTGGTTTGGAATTTCATCTTCTTCGTTTTGCTTTAGTTGGGGTTAATTTAGCTCGTTCGACTTTTCGAAATTCTTCTAGTTTCCGAGTTTCACGAGTCAAAAAGTGTTTATCCCGATGTTTTCACCCCGATTCTTGTTAGAGCTGGACGAATATCAATTACGATTGGTTCCAGACAATGTTGGATTCCGCGGCTGCTGAAAGACGATGTGGAGGATTTGCTTATTGCTGAATGAGCCAAATATGGTAAACAATTTCCATGAGAAGTTAGACATGTTATGCTTATCACAATTAGCTTATTGACCACTCTCAAAGTCATCGAAATGCGTTTCCACATTTCAGAGCTTTCGATACCTCTGTAGTTCTGTGGTTACGTACAATCATATCCTTTGCCGTGAAACATTCCTTTACGAAAGATCCAAGACGGGACTGAAAATACACTTCACGTTATGTAGAGCTAAGCAAACTAGTATCCAGCTCGTTTTTATTGTTTTTTTTTTGTTGATCAGGGATCTCTACGAGGAATACTACACTCTTAAAAATAATGAATATTACGAGTGATGTAATCCTTGTTGCACTTAAATTCTTTAAAACTCAACGATAGATATGACTCAATTGTATGTTCTATTTAAAGTGTTGTTAAACTTACTTTCACACTCAAAATTACGTTCTGGATGCTACATTTACAACAGCTTCTAGAATATATTTGATAATCTCAAAACTAAGTCCGTAATGCGTTAAAAAATACCCACTAGACTACATACTGAGATTTGAAAGCCTGCAATTTACATGATTGTTGTGTTTGGTTTTTATAACAACATCAGACCTATGTTGAACGCAGTCGGTTTCACGCGTCACAAGGTACAAGTTAAAATTTGTTCTCTTCCGTGATAGATTTTAAAACGAGTGTAACAATGACAATGACATGTAAGCTATCATTTTGAGTTTTAGTGTCTTGTAAATTTAAGAACAGACACAAATTTCTGTGTAACGGACCGCTCCTTTTATGTGCATCCAAGTAGACCTGTGCGCCGATCTATTTTGAATCGGCGGCGGCGTGTATGGTATTTTCAAATGGCGGCGGCGGTGGCGTGGATCGGCGCGGGCATAAATTATCCCCACAACATTTCTTGATGCTTATCCCTTTTAACTGTTTGGCTTTCTCGTGCACTTTAAAGACTATAGGATCATCTTATATTTTGTGTGTATCTGTATGTGTGTGTACAAAGATATGAGAGTTAACATTATAGAATTTGTTCATAACAAGTCGACGGGGAATTCGGCTTATGTCTTTATTACTAAACTTAACCAAAACTGTTTATTCAGCGTTCAGAGTTCAATCGCCAAGAGACGCTCTGCACATTTCGTAATTGTCGTGTAGGAAAATAGTTTACACCGTGTCCAATATATTCTCATACAGAATAAAACTCTATTTATTTCAAATCGATAATCCAGATTTTATTGATAACTTTACCCATTATATTGCAATATAATAATGATCAACAACAGCATATGTTTTGGAATAACACCGCCTTTAACCTTCATGACCAGCTCCAGACGTTTTTCGAAACCGTCACAGGCGGCACGCACGACTTTCATCGGCATTTCGTCCAAATTCGTTTGATTACGGTTTTGAATTGGTTCATATTAGACGCCCGGTGGTCATTTACCTTTGCCAGCATGTATGACTATACGAAATAATCCAAGGGATTCAGATCTGGTGAACTGGGAGGCCATTCATTCTTGTCCAAAAAGTCGGTCAAATTTTCTCGGCACCAGCCCTGAACGAGATTTGCAGTATGCGATGCCGCTCCGTCCTGCTGAAACACATAGTGATCATCTCCAAACACCTCTTGTACATATGACTTGACAACTTTCTCCAAAACTTCCGTTTTATAATATACGGCATTCACTTTAAGGCCTTTTTCGATGAAAACCAGTGGTAGTTTGCCTTGCTTGCAAATTCCTCCCCAAACCATCACTGACGCAGCACTTTGGAACCGTGGAATATTCCTATCACTCTCTGGAACAGTTCTCGAAGAGAGAGCCCACAATCTGTCGTTCTGGACATTGTGGGATTGTTGCAAGACGAATAACTTTTCGCCGGAAAAGATAAATTCTTCCCCACCGTGCCGCGACAAAAGCAGACTTGCTCTTTCGAGTCGTTTCTGCTTGGAAGGTTCCGAAACTCCGTGAACCTAACGTTTATTGAAAGTTTGGAATCCGAGGTCATTTTGCAGTATGTTGTGCATTGACGATCTCAAAACATTCAGATCTGCGGCCATTTTACGTACAGAGCGCTGTGATTTTCGTCTAATCCGTTCCCTGACCACTTTAACAACTCGTGCAGTCCACACCGTACGAGTACGACCGGATCTCTTCCGGTCATCTAATGAGCAGGTGTCACGGTACCTTCGGATGGTTCGGTATACAAAATACCGTTTTACTCCGAGGTTTTTCAAATTTCTGAAAATAGCGCCCGGGCGCTCACCTTTCAAAAGCTTTTTATCACCACAGAACGAAACTTCTTCATCGCTGGTAAAAGATAAACACCGAATGAAAACAATCGGACATAACCTAACAGCGTTTGTATAAACATAGTGCAAAACTACACCAACACATACGTGAAGCATGTTGAGTAGTTGCACGACACCAATGCAAGGAAAAAGTGTATGAGAATATATTGGACACGGTGTAGTTTAGATCTTCACGAAGATGACGAGTCAAGTTTTCAGGGCTGGAAACTAAATATCTTAAAGTCTAAAAACCTAAAATCCTTTTTTTTTCTTCTTATTTTACGTCGGCCTGTTTCCTCACATGGTGACAATCACCGACGCCAGGAAGACGACTCCACCACCTGGACCCTACCTAACGACTCATGAATATGAGCCGGGACCAACGGCTTTACTTCCCTTCCGAAGGAAGACGTGACCAGATTTTTTCGCCTCAGGAAAACCACCGACGTCGACTGGGATTGAACCCAGACCCACTGGGGTGCCAAGTAGCAGTCACGCTTACCATTACACCACCGACGCCGGCAAAAAAAACCTAAAATTCTAAAAATCTTAAAATCTCAAAATCTAAATATCTAAAAATCTAAAAATCCAAAAATCTAAATATCTTAAAATCTAAAAATCTAAAAATCTAAAAATCTAAAAATCTAAACATCTAAACATCTAAAAATCTAAAAATCTAAAAATCTAAAAATCTAAAAATCTAAAAATCTAAAAATCTAAAAATCTAAAAATATCTAAAAATTTAAAAATCTAAAAATCTAAAAATCTAAAAATCTAAAAATCTAAAAATCTAAAAATCTAAAAATCTAAAAATCTAAAAATCTAAAAATCTAAAAATCTAAAAATCTAAAAATCTAAAAATCTAAAAATCTAAAAATCTAAAAATCTAAAAATCTAAAAATCTTGAAATCTAAAAATCTACAAATCTAAAAATCTACAAATCTAAAAATCTACAAATCTAAAAATCTAAAAATCTAAAAATCTAAAAATCTAAAAATCTAAAAATCTAAAAATCTAAAAATCTAAAAATCTAAAAATCTAAAAATCTAAAAATCTAAAAATCTCAAAAATCTAAAAATCTCAAAAATCTCAAAATCTAAAAATCTAAAAATCTAAAAATCTAAAAATCTAAAAATCTAAAAATCTAAAAATCTAAAAATCTACAAATCTAAAAATCTACAAATCTTAAAATCTACAAATCTACAAATCTAAAAATCTAAAAATCTAAAAATCTAAAAATCTAAAAATCTAAAAATCTAAAAATCTAAAAATCTAAAACTCTAAAAATATAAAAATCTAAAAATCTAAAAATATAAAAATCTAAAAATCTAAAAATCTAAAAATCTAAAAATCTAAAAATCTAAAAATCTAAAAATCTAAAAATCTAAAAATCTAAAAATCTAAAAATCTAAAAATCTAAAAATCTAAAAATCTAAAAATCTAAAAATCTAAAAATCTAAAAATCTAAAAATCTAAAAATCTAAAAATCTAAAAATCTAAAAATCTAAAAATCTAAAAATCTAAAAATCTAAAAATCTAAAAATCTAAAAATCTAAAAATCTAAAAATCTAAAAATCTAAAAATCTAAAAATCTAAAAATCTAAAAATCTAAAAATCTAAAAATCTAAAAATCTAAAAATCTAAAAATCTAAAAATCTAAAAATCTAAAAATCTAAAAATCTAAAAATCTAAAAATCTAAAAATCTAAAAATCTAAAAATCTAAAAATCTAAAAATCTAAAAATCTAAAAATCTAAAAATCTAAAAATCTAAAAATCTAAAAATCTAAAAATCTACAAATCTACAAATCTACAAATCTAAAAATCTACAAATCTAAAAATCTAAAAATCTAAAAATCTAAAAATCTAAAAATCTAAATATATAAAAATCTAAAAATCTAAAAATCTAAAAATCTATAAATCTAAAAATCTAAATATCTAAAAATCTAAAAATCTAAAAGTCTAAAAATCTAAAAATCTAAAAATCTAAAATCTAAAAATCTAAAAATCTAAAAATCCAGAACTCTTAAAAACTAAAAATCAAAAAATCAAAATTTTTAAAAAGATTAAAAATCTAAAAATCTTAAAATTTAAAAATCTAAAAGTCTAAAAATCTTAAGATCTAAAAATCTAAAAATCTAAAAATCTTGAAATTCATAAATGAGACTTAACGAAAACATTCTTCTATTTACACTATGAATCTTCTGGCAAAATATGAGCGCAATCAGTTTTAGAGAACCCCCTTAACAATTATAGAAAAAACCCGCCAAAGCCGTATCTTAAAATCAGAAATTAAAAAAAAAACAAATATCTAAAACTTTTGAGATTCAAACATTTAAGCATCTAAAAGTATCAAAACCTTAAAAACTTAACATTACAAAAAGTTTAAAGATCAAAGCTTAAAGATCAAAAATTAAATCAATTAAGGTCTGTATCCGCAACAATCCGGACACCTCAAAACATGAATAAAACATAAATTTTCCATTATATTTCCGTCGTAATTGTTTATTTCAGATTCATGGGATGTGTTTTAACAATTCGTGAAGACAAAACATAGTTATTCGGTATTTGCATAAAATTTTCGAACTTTGCGCTTAACTCCGTCCAGTAGGGTTTTTACAGACTCCTCAAAAAGCGAAGAAGCCACCTTTGTCCAAATTTACTGGAAGGTTTTGATGTCTTGGATTCTTTGATTCTTTCCAGAAAGCTTCCGCTTCATCAGAGCCCAACATCTCTCGATTGGTCGTAGCTCTGGGCAATTTGGTGGGTTTGAGGTTTTTGGTGCAATGTTCACTTGATTTGATTGGTACCACTCCATCACAGTTTTAGCATAGTGGCATGATGCCAAATCGGACCAGAACAATGGTTCTCTTTCTGATAGATCTCCTTGTTGATTGTGCCTGTAGTGACGAAAGATTTACTCTTTTTGCCACACGTGCAAATTTCTTACCACACAAGGTATTTTTTTGGGAAATTTCGATGCCTTCTTCGTTCTGAAATGCTGTAGCATTTCTGGCCATAGCAGAATAAAAAGCCAGCCCTGGAAGCTGCTTGAAATCCTCCTGGACATAAGTTTCATCGTCTATAACAACGCATGAAAACTTCGTCAAATATTCGCTGTACAATCGTCGAGCCCGTGATTTTGCTACCAAGTTCTGTTTGTCGTTGCGATTTGGAACTGTTTTTACTTTATACGACTTAAGTCACAAACGTTGTTTTAATTTTTTACAAAACCAGGCGACATTTTACGAGCCACCGTTCGAATGGAGAGATTTGGGTTTTTCGTTAATATCCTTTTCACCTTTCGGTCCATGACAGGATCAGCGCGTCCAATGTTTTTGTCACTCCTCGGTTTCCTCTCCACCGTCAAACGTTGCGAAAATGATTTGAGCACATCGTGAATAGTGGATTTAGGCAAATCCAATGTTTTTGCAAGGTCCCGTATTGACAAGTCAGGATTTGCCGTACGCCCGTACAAAATTCACTCGCAACTTGTTTTTCTTTCGTCGCCATCTTGAATGCTAAACATGAAATGTAAATATCAATCATAGCCTTTTTCATCATAGACTCTCAGCTATACCACAGTGAAATTTTTCATTTCTACGTGCAATATTTCAAAAGTTACAATGATTTGAAGGTGTCCGGATTAATGTGGATACAGACCTTATAAAAAAAGCTCGAGTTAAGAGCAGTGAAATAGACCGAACTATCAATATTTTTACAACATTTCTACATTACTGTGCACTGATTTACCGGTTAATTCAGTGGTTAACCAAGTTATTTGATTCGAGATTTGTCACGTACAAATTAAAACAATGTTTTCCCGACGATGGTTTTATTCGGCAAATGTTTTGCCAATTAGGTCTTTCGGTGATATTAATGTCGATATATATATTAAATTTAAAAAACACCTCTCATTTATATAGTCTTCACTATTCAATGCAAAAATCTAGTATGTCGAATCACTGTTAATTTACACTGATGGTTTTTGAACTTTCGCACACCGGACAAAATGCTATCAAGTTGTGGAAATAAACTCTATTGGTTTTAGACCCCGTTATTTGCCGTCCAGACTACGAGCAATATTACTTGATATAACGAATATTGATATGAGACGTCAGATGCATTATTTCCATTGAAAACTAGATGTACGAACATTGATATCAAGCTACTTTATATCAAGTGATATAGCTCGTAGTCTGGACGGCACATAACATTTCCTATTATTTTTAACAAAATTATGAAATATTATTCAGCAAATTTACCGATTTGTTTAACGTGAAGAAAATATAAAAATTTGAAGGTAACCTTTGCCCTACCATATTTAATACATTACTCAAGCATATATTATGATTCAGAACTGTTAATTGATTGTTTGGTATCATTCGTGTCAAGCATATATAGATAGTTGTGTTTTATTCGCCAGTATTCACTACAATTTTAGTTTATTTCAGTGCATGTCATATAAGGCCGGATTTTTTATTTTCCCGGTCGAAATTTTGTCAATGTCACCCCTTTAAGATTACAAGAGAACAAAATCCTTGGACAAGATTCCCAAGAGGGTAGGCACCTTAACCATTTTTAATTTCAGGATAATCGGAGTTTTGAATAAGAAAACAGTACACATAGGCATGCAACCTGACGTTACCTTGTTTACCTAAGAAATTCATAGAAAAATTCATCAACTTCATTATCAATAAAACTTACTTGCCAAATTTTAACTATTAGACGTGCATTGCAAAACACTTTGTCATGAAGCAGATGATGAGTAAAACAATTTTTCTAAAATACGTCAAAATTCAAAAATAAAAAAAAATGCATCAATTTTTTTCTACACATCGCTGGTTCGATCACCATTATTTGTGGTATCAATGTACATTCGCGATGGAAATTTTCTCGACATTTAGGCGAACATTTTATTATATTTAAATTCAAACTCATTCGCGAAATTGCTGAAAGTCGAAACACGAAAATGTACACTGCAGTTGCTAGAACAAAACGACAAATCAGATCACCGTCTCACACGCACCCCTCTGGATGGCACATCGCATCGAGTTATCATCATTTGCAATAAAAGCAGATTTCTTAAGGGCTACCACAAAAGTTCAACTCAGTGGTTCTATGCCCCAACAAAAAAAAAGAAAGGGCTAAATACTAAATATAACTGAAGGGATGCATACACGGTGAATTTCATCGGCGCGCCTCAAATTGCCTGACGGCGCGGGCAAAAAAAATCGGCGGCGTGGCGGCGCACAGATCTACATCCAAGAAGATTTAAATTTACATAATATTTTCCAGGAGTGTATTTTTTTCTAATGCATACTATGTATTCCTATCTTTATTATGTGGTAAGCAGAACTGCAACAGTTGCAAAAATGTCTCAAAAACAAAATAACTCGCTTAAACCGAGATTCGAACCATCCCATGGCACCCATGACATAACAAACCTCCGAAAAAATAGCTTTAGTAAATTTATTACGCTAAGAGGCCATAAACTTAATGCGTGAATTGCCGCCATAATTGTCAGACAATACACAATATTTATAGCCCGAATGATGAAAGCGTCATCAAAAAAGGTGTTAATGATAATAAAGTTAATGAAAATCGTTCCCACTTTGAAGACCAACAGCGTCGTCGAAATCTTTTGCCTTAACACCGACGAACGTACCTTGACAGTGGAGCACTTGACGGAGGTGGCCTCATGGTTCCCCTGAATCACCTGATTGTAGCAGGCTTAGCCTAACAAGGGTGCATTGTTTTTCGAGGGTGGCCTGCTTGGGGGTCGCACCGGGGCACTCATCCGAAAAGAGAATGGCCAATTTTAAGTACCCAGCACACCTTCATCTCCGGAGAACATCTAGTGGGAGCGGAGGGTAATCAATGCGAAAATGTGTACTAAAGGTAGTTAAAGTGTACCTGTCCGTAAAAGAGTGTCGAATAGGTACTATACCGAAAGTAGGCGCTGGAAATGGGTGATGGGTCGGGTTCGAGCGAGAGAGAGAGAGAGAGAGAGAGAGAGAGAGAGCAAGAGATAGAAGGTTGATCTTACCTCTATGCACTGCACTCGTTGGAAGGTATCTATGTGTACATCGTTTGCCATTTCCAGGGCACACGGATGAATCGAGTCTTGAGCTTGTGTACGGCTACATTATGCTGCGAGCTTGTTTACTCTGTAATAAATCTGGGATATTTGACACTTGACGTATAACAAGCAGTTACATGTTTCTAGCAGTGTTTTCACATAGCTCCCGCTGCTTCCCTTCACCGTCGAAAAGGTCAATTCTCTAACGCGGGGGTTTCATAAGTTACGAAATGATAACCACTTCGTTTGAATTCTTAGTATTTACAAAGTCTTAGAAGCTTGGAGATATCATCAGTGTTATTTAGGATCTAAACCATTGTTACGTACTTCATAGATTCACCCCATAACAAATGCGTGCCATCCCACACTAGCGAAGGGGTTGCGTATTACGGGAATTTATACGTTCGTATCGATTAGCCTCGAAGGAAGGTCGCAAGGTGCAGGCGAGATACAGAAAATTGGAAAGATTTATTCACACCGACATTGAACGAGTAACATCGGAAGCCTAAACTTCAAGGATTAGATGCGGCTTTGGAGAAGGCCGAACGAGGGTTAAATGACATCTAATTCCAATGGTCTTATGAGCATCGACAGAAGCAAAGGGGTGCTATTGCGTATCGAAGATTCCAGGCTAATCCGTTGATGCGACATGGCATGCCTGGGTTATGCAACGGTACTAATACATAAACAGCAAAACAGTAAGCTAGTGTTTTCATGTGCGCCACTTTAAGCCTACTGTGCGATCGGAAATGTGTTTTTCTTGTGGGATTAGACAAAGTATCGTGTCAGAGGATTTTACGCAAAGCTGATTGCAACTTGATTTGACTGGTGAAAATTTTCCCTAACGAGATCCAAAACTCACTCTGTTTGCTTCGCGAAAAATATTGATTTATTCCACCCAAAGTTGCGTGCCCCTACAGCCTGCTTTCGATTCAACTAGTTGACACCAATCCGGGCGCGGTGTAGTTGCAATTCAAAATGCAAAAATAGTACCAGTCGCAAAATGCCATCGGCATTATTATCCAATTATTTGTGTTTTCGCCGGCACCCGAAATAACATTCCCATCGATTGGCGAATTGTTGCCGCTGATTCGGAACAAAGCGTGTGCTAGGGGGTAATATTTTCCCTCGGTGATGCTCAAATAGACTTCCTCTTTCGGCCATACCCATCCTCAACCAGGAAAGCGAACCGCTCATCGACAAACATTCTATCACATTTAAATCAACGCCCTTCCGATTTTCGTTGCCAAAATTTCAGCAAATTTATTCCTGCCTTCGTTTGATTTATACAGAACTTAGAAAGGGTAAATTCTAGCAGTTCATCAACAAATTTGTCATTGATGAAGTTTAGGTCATTAAAAAGCGGTCCCTATGTCCTCGCTGTATGGATGCAATGCCACATGTTCAGCTTTGAGGGTAGCAAATTTCCAATTCGGTACTGTATGTTTCTGCCCCCTTGCTTTCCACCCGACTCGAGAGTTGCTGTGATGTCCCTTCTGTCTGCTCGGACGGATGGTGTCGCAGAACTTGTCGACCTCAGCAACCCGTGCGTTTTCCCTCGATTGTCTATACACGCAAATTGTACACTCGCCTAGTTGGCCATCCGATCTGTAGGTAGTGGTGTATCGCGTGACATCCATATTTTATTTCGCATTCGAATATTTATCATTTTGAAGTGGTTTGTACAAGACTATCAACGCAGCGGAACGAAACCGCCAGGCCTTCCGCCGGTCCTTGTTCGGGCAATTGTACTACACATCACTCTCGGTCGTCACACTTGTTGTTTTGTGTGAATTTGCGATTCGCTCTGTATTTTTTTTTTATAGAATATTCAACATTCAACCTAGGGCAGCGGGCAGCATAATGCATTGAGCAGGCATAAAAAGTGACAGTGAAAAAATGCGCACCCGTTTGGCAATTGTTCCATAAATTATTAATTTGAACTTGGACGGCAGAACGAATGGTTACCAGTTTGGAATTTATGTATGTCAAAACTCGATTGGGCTGTTCGGTAAAAAGGAGTAATTTGCGCTGTGATCGATTCCAGGGTGAACAACTTTTCTTGTCTGGATTTTCAGAAGACTGACGCACAAGACGTAAAATCCTGCGCATCACTGGACACAAAGGTAACTTTTCATTATTTGTGCGGTGTATTTGTTTACAATACACAGAAAAAAATAATTAATTATAACAAGCGTGTAACATTTCCCCTCGTTTAATTCCAAGCCAAAGGAGGCGTAAACAACGAAATTGTTTGCAATCTTTCATGCGCCATGCAACAATGTTTGCAATCTTTAATACAACAGGCTAGATTCAGGCGTTATCTGGAATAAATTTACATGAAATATCCCATTATTTTCTGCCAAATCTAGCATTCCCTTTATGTGCATTAGATGACGCAGAAAATTCAATGTTTCTTTTTATCTGTGTACATTTCAAAGCATGTTTTAATCTTTGGCCTATGAAAAATGGGAAAAATGGATTCGGCAACACCGTTTGAAGACGATACTGGCAAACATATTAAACGTTTATTGCAATTGGTAATTCTGGTATGGGAACGTCCATTAAGTACGTCACGCAAAAAGCGACTTTTTATACCCCCCCATGTCACGTTTTTTGTATGGACCTTCAAATTTTTTTGTATGGATCGTCACGTTTTCCCAAACCCCCCTCCCCCTAACTGCGTGACATACTTAATGGACCTTCCCTATCCAACCAACCCCCACACACAACATAACTTGCTTATCTCCACTAACACCTCATCATAAAAATACATTCATATCCACCACCCCCCCTACCCCCTTTACCAACTCACATGCCCGTCACCACATTCTTCCTCCCCTCCCCACCGCGCATTTCCCCCTAAATCCTTTTTTCCTCCCCAATCCCTCGCCATCTCCCCCAACGAGCGCGCTCCCCCCCCACAGTGCCCGCCGGTTTCCCCGCCCCAAACCCCCATTTAAAAATCATAAGAAAAGGTTTGCGTTCCAGTTCGCTGATCCCATTATTGGCGTCTCCCTTTTCTTCTTCCCGTGCACTGAGGAGTAATTGAAACAAAAACCTGGCCATAAATCAAAAATATGAAAATGATTGAACACATCTTTAAGTAGTTGCAGTTAATCGTGTATACCTTGGTGAATAACTTGACAGCTAAATCTAGAGAAAATGCTTTGTTTACATCCTGTGCCACTCGCATGAAGTTGGTGTAGTTGTCGTCCGGTTTCTTGCGCTTATATTTCTTGTACGTGCGTATTCAGAAAAAGTTAACAAACTTATTAATTACACAAGTTAACGTTATTCATAACCATGGATCTTCAAGTGAAAGGTATGTCTTATATTTCCACGGTATAATAACAACAGTTATTATATAATGCGTGTTTGAGACATGTTTTGAAAATGTATTTGAGCACACAGTTTTCCGTTTTATATTTTACGTATAGTTGATTTCAGTAATAAAGTAAGTGAAAGTTTTCTGTGAAACAAAAATGAAATGAAAGGTCATATATTTACGATTAAATTCATGTAATTACCTCTTGCGAACTCATCCGAACTCCAGCGCTAGACACATTTGAAATTAAACTAGAGTTTTTACAATTAAACGCACGATGTTACCGTTGAAAATGTAAACGTTTTACTTCAGTAACTTATCGGCTATTTTAGCTGCTTTTGGTAGCCAATTGAATGGAAATGTATATACCCGGTTCAAATATCATACATACATGTTCATTGTTCTAAAAGAGGCAATTTTCATGATCCAGTCAGTTGCCTGAATAATATTTTTTCTGTATTTAATTACAGGATCTACTAATCTGGTTTCCAGATCATTTCTTTGTGAAATTCTGCATAGGTGTGATGCAAAACCACTGAATGCAAAATTTGTGCACATTGAAGCGTTACTGACAGACATGCTGCACTGTCCAGAAACTGGAGTGCCCGTATTGAAACAACAACTCCATAATTTCAAAAAACAGTTTGTACGCAAATGGAAAGCATCGAGTTTTAATAAAAAATCTTTCTTCAAAACGCACAAAAACTGGTTAAACGGTACGGTTGAATTTTCAAAGTGGTCAAAGTGTGCACGAACTACAGCAGGGCGACTTTCACTAAATTTTGAGAATTTGAGTGATCGCAGTAAACGTCGACGTACCGAAAACATCAGAAAAAAGACATCTGCTGAAGAATTGGCATACGCAACTCAGATGAGTCAAAGGGCAGTCAGCAACCCTGTTGCGGCAAAAATAATAAAAGATGTTACCCAAAGTGCATCAACAGCTAGAAAAATAGAGTTGAATATCGAGAAAAGTAAAAATCTAAACTGTATCCAGAAAATGACTCCAACACAAGCTCTTGGGATGTTCGTTGAAGCAAATTTGTCACGGAAACAATACGAAGTGATTCAGGGTCTTAGTAAGGCTCTGTATCCTTCGTATTCTGTTATACAAAAGGAGAAAACTGTATGTTATCCAAATGAGGATGAGATTATCATAACTGAGACCAGTGCCGAGATACGTTTACAGGGTTTACCTGTAAAAGAAAGACAGAACCTCGAGCTGTTATCGAAATGGGGGTGTGATGGCTCATAGCAGTCTCAGTACAAGCAAAAATTTGACGGAGAAGGAAACAGTGATGCCAGTGTCTTCCAAAGTTCTTTTGTCCCTCTAAGATTGCGTACTTCTATTAACGATTGTGAGAAAATCATTTGGCAAAATCCTATTCCTTCGTCACCACGCTACTGTCGACCAATACGATTTCGTTTCATTAAAGAAACAACCACCGTCACGACAGAGGAGATTGAATATGTTGAGAACCAAGCTCAAGACTTACAGCAAACGGAAGTGTCAACAGCGAATGGAGAAATTATACGAATTTCACACAAATTGATGCCTACAATGGTGGACACGAAAGTCTGCAACGCAGCAACTGGTACAGCATCGTCCAAGCGATGCTTCGTCTGTGGTAAAACATCCAAGAACTTCAATAAATTTAGTGAAGGTAAGGATTTCAATCCAGAATCATTGCGGTTTGGATTGTCTACATTACATGCAAGGATCCGATTTTTCGAGTCCATACTTCATATATCTTACAAACTACCGATCAAATGTTGGCAAGCGAGGACAGTGCAGCAAAAAACTGAAGTTGCACAGGCGAAACAAAGAATACAGTATGCTTTCAAGCAGGAGATGGAGCTGATGGTCGATATTCCGAAAGCAGGGAGTGGAAATACCAATGATGGGAACACTGCTAGGAGATTTTTCGCTGATCCTGAAAAGACTTCCGAGATCACGGGCATAAGTATTGATCTAATCGTTAGGCTCAAGATAATCCTTGAAGTTTTGACGAGTGGACACGAAATCGATGCCAGAAAGTTCGATAAATATGCACGTGAAACTGCTGAGTTTTATGTTACTCTATATCCATGGCACCCAATGACACCAACACTCCACAAAGTCCTAATGCATGGAGCTATCATGATTAGGCATGCGGTTCTACCAATAGGAATGCTATCTGAGGAGGCAGCAGAGGCAAGAAATAAACATTTCCGTTCATATCGCTTGAACTTCTCTAGGAAGTTTTCCAGAAAGATGTGCAACCGGGATATTCTAAACAGACTACTTTTAAACTCAGATCCATATATTACAAGCATGAGACCAAAGGCAAAGAAGACAGATATTATATTTTCACATGATGCATTAAAGCTCCTGAAACCAGGAGTCTCGATGGATGAAGATGACAGTGATAAAGAATCAGAGACTGACACTGATTCGGAAGCTTGAAACAAACTTAATTTTTATTGTCACCTTCAAAGAGTAAAAACATGCCATTGAAATAAATTTACGTTTGTACTCACAACTTATGTTTATTTTTTAAAAGTTGGTTCTGACGAATTGGTTTTAAATTCGAAATAATTATGAGATGATACATGAAAAAAAAATTAAAATTTTGTTATTGATTCAAAAATGGATTTTTCGGCTTTTCCAAGCATTTTCTGTCCACTGTGGATTTTTTATTAGATTGTATTTTTTCCTAATTTTTGAGAAATCTTTATCATAGTTTGGAGAACAAATTTGTGCTCTACGATAAATCGTTCTTCAGTAATAAATTTTTCAAGTGAACGATGTTCGTGAAAATCAAAAAACTTCTTTTGGCGTTTTCCAGGAGAACTGACAACCCTGTTTTTTTATATATTGCCTTGTTCTTATATCCATAAATCCTACGCATAGACAACGTTACAAACGTAGACAACGTAACAATCTGAGACCCTTCGGTCCAATCTGTATGACAATAAAAAAAACCCACGTCATAACAAATAAAACGAAACTTCACACTGGTAGGTGGATTCAATGTTGCAAAATGGTGGTAAACGAAATATTCATGCTTTACATTAGTTATACATACAACATATCACATAAAACAGCAGAAAATAATTTTGGCCAGCTTTTTACCTCAGTTACTCCACTGTGCGTTGGAACGTTATCGAGAATCATTTTAAATATGCTGTCGCCCGACATGTTAATAACATGCCCAGCCCACCGTACTCGACCGATTTTAGCGGTGTGTTCGATGGAAGGTTCTCCCAACAACTGATGCAATTCGTGATTCATTCCCCTCCTCCACGTTCTGTCTTCCATCTGCGCTCTACCGTAGATTGTACGCAGTATATTTAGTTCAAAGTCGTCAAAGGCGTGTTGGTTTCGTGGTTCCAATTTTTCATGGCCGTAGAGGACTACCGGTTTAGACCGGATTAGTTAGCTAATGTCTTGAAGATGGCCAACTTTGTAGTTCGGCGAACGAGAAAGTTGACCATCTTACATTTTTACGATATGCTCAGCCCACCGTAGTCGACTATTTTTTGCGGTGTGATCGCAGGGAGGTTTTTCCAGCAACTGTAACCATCCGAGAATTCTCGAGTTAATCGGTGGCTTAAACGCCACTCTCAAAGAGAGACCACCGGTCACGTTTAATTTGCCCGACTTAAGCGACTGTTTGGCTCAGGGGAAACTCTTGAACGGTAAATGAGGAAATCTGGCAAAATTTCTATGACACAAGCTAAACCTCCTCTCCCTTCAGCAGCTGAGGTATCTTAGGAACTGCAAAATAATTTCTACTAAATTGAGTGACAAACGAATTAAGGTCCCGAAAGTAGTGACTCATTTATTCCTTGCAACTGACGTTAAACTTAACTAACTAAACTGTGTGTGTGTGTGTGTGTCCAGTCTAATACTCACCGGCTGGCAGTGGTATTATGGATGAATCAGTTTGCAATAGGTTTTTTAAGTGACCATTGAAAGTTATTATTATTCGTGCTGTTCAATTATTCTATTGGTGCTGTTTGAGTTCCAGTAATAGAATTGTGGTGATGTTTCATGTGCCCAATTGCTTCATGTTATGCTACATGGAGAAATGGTCAGATTTTTTTTCTTGCACTGCTCTATTTGTTATTAATCGTATGACCGTTAATATTCTTTTTTTGCAATCAACTTGTTTCCTAAGTTGTAGTCTTTTAGTTTTCGCTTTTTAGTCTTCTACTCCTGACTCTGATTCTTTTTCACTACCTATTATTTTATAAATATCCTCCGCTTGTTTTTTTTATGCTTATCTTTATTTTTCACAATTCTACTCCACTCTTCTTCTTTTATATTTGGTAGCTTGTTTTTGTTTTCCTTAATTGAAAAGTTCCATGTTTTTGCAGGTCTAACTCTTGCCTTAGTGTTACACCTAATCTTTTCTGCTATTTTTAGTGGGTGGCCATCGGGTCTTCTCTGCATGGGTCCCCAATAGCCTATTCTCATTACTCGAACTTTTTTAACTGCAGTCTTACCATCTAATAATCTTGATTCTGTTAATCTTCCTTTCAGTCGCTCCCTACTATATTCTAACGTTTCTTTTAGGATTTGCGTTTCTTATCTAGTTATTGACCTTCTATTTCTTTTTACTAACGCTGCTGCTTTAAGGCCGTAAGTCATAGCAGGAGAAACTATTGTTTTATACATACATTTTGTTAGGCTCCATGCTGGTTTATATCTCTTCATAAATTCTATCATTAAAATGTCTGCATCAAGAAACTGTGCCTCTTTTCAAATCTCAGCCCTATTTGACTATTCTAAAATGACTGCTCTTTAACTATTTTTAGAAGCATTATTCAAAAATCGCGCCAAGTGCTTCGCATGGCGACGGAAGTATGGCGAATTTAAACCGCCGAATTCTAATTCAGCTCTATGCTATAAAAGTCAAGCTTTTATAACATGCTCCATAAACGCGAATTAGCTACAAGGATAGCTCGATTTTATAAACACAACTTTATTATTTAAACATCATTACATTTATTTAAAATTTCAGGCTTATTCAATTTATGATAAAACTTCCGAAAAACAAAACGCAAAACGTTCCACAACTGATGCAATTTGTGATTCATTCCACTCCTCCACGTTCCGTCTTCCAACTGCACTCCACCGTAGATCGTTCCGCTCACAAACACTACATCCAAAAGTTGAAATGGTGACAAAAAAGGTGCCACGTAAATGTTGCAATCATTTCTTTAGAAAGCCGCATGAACCGGAAAAGGCAATATTGCCCATCTTGAACCACAAAGGGTTTTGTGAAATAAACGAAACCTTACAATAGTGTGCGAGCGACAGGTTGCACACAGCTTGATGGAAAATATATCCATTTGCTTCATTGCTGTACCGCTGAGTGCCTCGAAAATCTGAGCAACTGAAGGGTTTTTATTCCATTCCTTTCAACTTGTAAAAGTGGCTGAATGGCCCTTGACGCTGTCGCCCACGGTTCTGATCTCGTAGTCGAGGCTAGATCGTATTTTTGAGAGCCATTGGAATTTCGGACTCCAATCTAACACTCATCAATTAATAGCACTGCACTATCTCACGCACACATTCAATTTTTCAAACGCGAATTGCTTTGTTGCATTTCTTACCTCAACCAAAGTTTGGTGGTCGTAAAGGACTACCGGTCTAATTAATGTGTTGTAAGTGGCCAATTCGCGTTCCCGCGGGTATAAAATAGATCCTGCAGTGATCCTTTGCCTCCTGAGCAGGAGGATGATTGATCGCCCGAGGTTGCTACTCCGTTATTGCCCGATCAGCTATAATTACACAGAGAACCAACAGATGATGCTTGGGACTAACCTACATCCTCAAGGTGTAATAACGGGTGATCGTAAACTAAGGCGGTACCGGCGCCGGCGCCGGCCCCGCCCGAATACAGGTCATGTAAGAAAAGGGTAGGAATTTGTTATATCCGCTTTATCGGAAGCCTAAAACACCTCTGCCCTTCCACGAAGAATCACTGGGATGTTGGATAACAGGATCAGGCTTCCAAATAGTTACAGGATGGAGTGGCAGCAGGGTTCATTTTCGTAAACGATAAGCCGAATTCACGCAACGTCTAGTGAAATATTGAAATATTAGTACCGATTTCTGATTTGAACCGATTTATACCAACAGTAAGAATGCCATTGGAGTCACTTACAAAGTGGGATCGTGGCTTACTTATTCCAAGATATGGTGGCGCGATGATACTTGGGTAGTGAACCAAACCAGGCTCGATTGCTGATTAGCGCCACACAGTGGGTGCACTTCGGTGGGGCTCCTTCGTTCATCGGGGCACAATCCTGCGTGGCGTGCGCTCCGGCACACTTGCCACATCGCGGTTTCATGTGGCTCTTTTGGGATTCCATGGTCGAACGCAAGGCAGTTGCCATACATCGTCACGTCGTGCTGCCTCGAGCGATCCCACTCTACGATAATGTTGAAGAGGGCTCGTGTTTTCATCAAGTCCGCCATTATGATAGAACCCTTCTCAAGGTGGACCAGATAGAGTTGATCCTGATGATTTTCCTGTTGCTGGCGCCTGATGGGGAACACCTTTTGAGACTTCAGTGGAACTGTTTGCTTCCAGGTGCGTCGTGAGTGTAGTACTCGTGCTGTTTGGTGATTAGGTTAGCGCCATCAGCACGGTCAGCTTCCGATGAGCATATGACTTTTGTGCCCTTGCTGCACAGCTTGTATAGCGGATCAATTTGGATGGCTGCAAGTTCAGTCCGGCAGCAATGTCCTTTAACGTCGTGAAGAGCGGGGGAACCTTAACTTTTTTGATACCTCCTGTACCGGGAGCACCGCAAACTGTTTGCTTGCTAATAGTCGGGTGTTAGGGTCGGATGGACCGGCGCCAATGTGGCGCAGTCGCTTGGAGCTGCCCAGTAGCGGTAAGGCTTCGGAAGCGGATGCCGCCAGGGGCGTGGATGTCACAGTGTGACGATTTTTACGACCTATTGCCACGCAATAGGTCAAGTGAGAAAACTTACAAAATTTTGCAGCGCCTCCTTCTGGCTTGCGAGCACTAGAAGATGAGCGGGATCCCCGGCCGCCCGAACCAGCCGCGAGAGAACGAGGAGGGAGGAGGAACGGGGGGAAATTTGGAACCCCGAGCCCGACGAACACGCGTGTATGTGCCGCTTGATTGAACTAAAGATTGGATTCGTAAAAAATGCGACACTTTGTTTTGGGTGTAACTTTTTATCGCGTGGATAAAAATTAATGAAATTTTGGGTAATACTAGCTTAGAGTGTTATGTTTATGTGTGTGAAATTTTATCGCGATTTAAGTCAAGTAGTTTTCAAGATGCATTCGAAACAAGAAGAGCTACGCCAGCAAATCTTGGGCGCGGTGATCGATAATACTGGTCAGTCGCACAGATGGATCGGCAAAAGGCTTGGAATCCACCATTCCACCGTGTCCCGCGTTGTGAAGATGTTTCAGGAGACGAAGACCATCGAGCGGCGCGCTGGAAGTGGCCGAAAACTTGAAAACGGAATACCCAGAGAAGGCGTGGAAGATAAGGCAGTACTTTAAGAATAACCCGAACCTTTCCACCCGAGACGTGGCCAAAAAGGTCAATTCGTCGAAGTGGTTCGTCCAGCAGACCATGAAGCGGGCTGGGCTACGTGTTTTTAAGGTCAGGAAGGCGCCAAACCGGACTGACAAGCAAAACACGGTGGCCAAATTGCGTGCGCGGAAGCTGTACCGTGAGTGGCTGGTCAAGCCAGGCTGTCTCGTCATGGACGACGAGACATATATCAAGGCGGACACCAAACAAATCCCCGGCCTCGAGTTTTTTGTCGATACGTCCCGCATGGAGGTTCCGGAAAAGTTCCGGAAGAGAAAGATGGACAAATTCGCGAAGAAGTACCTGTTGTGGCAGGTGATCTGCGAGTGCGGACGGTACAGCAAGCCGTTCGTTACAACCGGCACCATAAACGGGCAGATTTATCGAGAGGAATGCTTGCAGAAGCGCTTGCTGTCCTTCCTCCGCTCTCACCGTGGTCCCACGCTGTTCTGGCCGGATCTCGCTTCGTGCCATTACGCCAAGCCTGTAATGGATTGGTACGAAGCGAAGGGCGTTAATGTGGTCCCGAAGGAGGCGAACCCGCCAAATACACCAGAACTTCGTCCGATCGAAAAGTTTTGCGCGATAATGAAGAAGTAGTTGAAGAAAAGCGGAAAAACATTCAAAACCGATGAAGCTTTGAAGAAAAACTGGGAGAAATTGTGTAAGGAAGATGGACAAAGCCTCGCCCAAGATCTCATGAGCAGTGTTAAGAGAAATGTACGAGCATTCAGCTTGGGGAAGAAATCTTATAAATAAATTATGCCAAAACATAGCTAATTTATAGTTATTAAATCTCTGAAAATTTGAGAAGTATCCGATTTAAAATGAATTTTTGGTGATCATTTCTGTGTGTCTCATTTTTCCGAGTCCAGTCTATAGAATGCACTTATTGACATGGGATGTCGATAGCTTTAAATACCAGCAACCTCTTTTCAATCAGGACCAGATTGTGCGACATGATCGTTGCGGCACTTCCTGGGCAGCAAAATCCACTGCCACCTGCCTCTGAGCTTCCAGCTGCAGTTTATCGAAGCCGTCAGCCCGATCACCACCATCGCGGCCTATTGTCCCAAGCAAGCCAGCTACGCTTACGGAACAACAATGGACCTACGGAATAACAATCGCAAGCTAACTTGGGCAGGGGCAGTTTATCATCAACGGCGACCTGAACGCGAAACCCGAAATCTGGGGGAACACCCGGTGCAGTCAAAACAGCATTACCCTAGAGAAGTTCATGGAAGAGGTCCATTATACCGCCCGGATACTCCCACCCGGTTGAGCTGATCCGGGGCCCACTAAACGATCGCCATCTTCCTCACCAACATGAGGAACAACATCTCCCAGCCGGTCGTGCACCAGGAGCTCAGCTCGAACCACTATCCAGTGGTGGCCGATAAGAACCACGTTCTCTCAGATTGGGGAAGTTGACTTACATTTTATAAACTAAACCAAGGCTAATTCCACCGTTGATCACAGTAGACAGCATTGGCTCTTAGGGTCGCTTGATAACCCCTGCAGAGAAGGCTGCTGAGATCGGACAAAACATCATCAGTCCACAAGAAGCTATCGTTTTTCGGAGGAGTTGGAGATCTCAGCGGACGAACTGTAGACCTATATTAAAACGGCTAAGAACACGAAGGCCCCAGCTTTCGACAACATCCTGTACTTCGAGCTATATCCTGAAAAATTTCGCCCTGGAGTCAGAAGAGTAATGTGCCATGAATCATTTCCATTTTTTCATACAGGAGCTACAAGAAAAAAAAAACGAGCTGGAAGCAATGCACAGCTGAGATGCTCGAAGCGGCATGACAAAGCCTTCGAGATGGGATATCTAAACTTCGAATTGCGGCAGACCTCGGCATTTCTGAAACAGCTCGGAGGTTGAGTCTCAAATTAGTAGGTGGAACCATGATGGCAACATCCATAACTGTTCCAAATAACTTACATTGTTCTGATTAATTTCCAGCGTATCTCTGAGATCAATCCAAAATCGATTTGATTGAAGCATTTCATAAGATATAAAATACTTCCAGAATGATTCTAAAGAAGCTCTCTCAAATGGTAAAGTAACTATTAAGTAACTGAATTCCAAAATTGTTCTGAAGTGCTTCCAGAGTAGTACTGGGATGCTCCCAAAGTTGTTCTTGGATGTTTCAGGACGCATCCTGGATGTTTTTAAAGCACCTCTGAAATACTTATAAAAATGACCTAAAGTATCTAAAGTAGTTTTTCAATATCTTTGAGTATCTGAGATGATTCTCAATTAGTTCTGAGATGGTTTCAGAAACTATCTGGGATGCATCTGAATTGGTACTTACATAATTCTAATTTTTTTTCTGTGAAAAATTCTAGAGTAATGCCGAAATGGTTTCAGAGTAGTTTCGGGATGCTTCCAAAATTGTTCCGAAATACTTACAAAGAACAGTTGTAGAGAAGCGGTGGAATACTTCCAGAAATTATTTGAGATTCTTCAAGAGTAGTTCTGATTTCAAGATGATCGAGTATGATTCAAGAGTAGTTATAAGATGCTTCCAGAGAGGTTCAGGTACGCTTTTAGAGTCGCTAAGGGATGCTTCTAGGGTAGTTCTTGAATAATTTTAGCATTCAAAGTTGTTCTGGCATTTTTCAGAGTAGTTTTGAAATACTTCCAGTAAAGATCTGGAAGGATTCTAAAGCATCTCTCAACAGTTTCCTGAATGATTCTATTGGAGCACTCCCATCGTAATTCTGGTAGTCCCCCATAATTGTTCTGAAGCATTATCATAGTAGTTTTAAGACATTAGCAGAATTGTTTTGGGATGTTGTAGAAAAGTTTTGAAATACTTCCAGAAATGATCTGGAATGCTTGATGTCTCCGCGGGTACTTAGGCACACTTTCGGTAGTAACCAATCGAAAACGCGACGAAGGTTGGAAGTAAGGACAAAACTTTATTCTTTTCAAAAACTGCTTTAATTTTACTCGGTTTGCTATTGCGACAAATAGTAGGATCGACTATATAGATGATTTGAAAAGTTGATTACAACCGAGTTCTAATCTGTATCCTGTGTAGGCATATATACAGAATCAGTAGGTAGCAAATGGTATCGTGAGACACGAATGGAAAGACCTATTTGAATATTCTCTCCTCTCACTTGGTGAAGCTTAGTGATAAGGATGGGCAATTATTGTACCGATCGTAGGTAATCGAAAGAGATCAATATAATCCTAAAAACTTTCCTGCTAGGGTTTGCGCTAACACTTGATTTAAAATGTTATCAGAATCAATCCAAAGTAGTTCTTAGATACTTCCAAAGTAGTTTTGGGATTATAAACTGATGTTCCACAGAGGAGTATACTAGGTCCACTTCTGTTTAACCTGGATCTCTGTCATTGTACGCCGATACCGCAGTCGGCCACAATGGTAGGGTAACAAAATCACTCACCACGAAACTGCAGCGAAGCCTGAATTTCCTGTCTGAATAGTTCACTGAATGAAAGATCTTCCCATACTCCAAATGTCTCAAGCTTGTTCCGCCTGATGATTTAAGTAAAATTCGCCTTAACAACACAAAGGTTCCCCCCTCTTCCTTTTTTCCACCACCTTCCGCGCTGGAGGGGGCCCCCCTTTTCTTCTTTCCGCGTCTCCCCCCCCCCCCCCCCTTTTTTTTCCCCCCTAATTTTCCCTCTTTTTGCTTTCTTAAACCCCGAATATACTAATGTAACCAGCACTATGGTGTTGCCTAGTGTTGGGCTCGAATTCAGTACTGTCGTAGTGTTAACGTGGGACGGTCCATTCGATCATCTCTCGCCGAGGGGGGGAGGGGGCGGCGGCGACGGCGAGGGGCGGGGGGGCACGTGGGGCGGGACGCCGCCAGAGCGCGCGGGGGGGGTGGGGGGGGAGCGCACACACCCCCGGGGGGGGGGGGCGCCCAGCTGTTATGGCGTTTCCCTGACACAGCAAGCTGATTTTCAGGGAGTAGGTCGACTAAACTGTTACAAAGTGTAACGTTCTGTTGAAGCTACTATACCCATTGATCAACAGAAGGTCTGCATTGTCTCTGAAGAACAAGCTTGGTGTCTACAAACAAATCAATTGCACTCGGTTAACCCTGCGAAGTGTTCGGTAATCACGTTCTCCCGGAAAAAAACAATCATATTTGCCTACAGACTCGAAAGATCAACAATAGATCGTGTTGATCAAGTAAAAGATTTGGGAATTATTCTGGACACTCGACTTTCATACAAGCAACACATCTCGTATGTGGTTGATAAGGCGTCGAAGACATTGGGCTTCATCTTCGGGATAGCAAAAAATTCTCCGACCTCTACTGCCTCAATACTGTTCGCTGGTGCGATCCACATTGGAGTACTGTTCTACAGTTTGGAACCCAAATTACAACAATGGTGCTGAGAGAGTCGGGTCCGTTCAACGACGCTTTCTTCGATTTGCTCTAAGGAACCTGCCGTAGAGGGACCCGTTTCATCTGCCCAGCTATGAAAATCGTTGCCAGCTGATTGATCTGGAGCTTCTCCGTAAACAAACGAAAGAACATATAAATGCAGGCTACCACAGAATAGAGGAGAATTAAATGTAAAGGAAATCATAGGCGATGGAAACTGTATGTTACGAGCAATTCTAGATCAATTAGGAAGGCTGTATAGCAGATACTTGATATCCGACCATAACGTGAAAAAACTACGAAAATTAGTAGCAGACTACATTTATTCAGAGAAAGAACAGTTTGAAGGATTTATGTTTGATTTCAAGGAACCTAGCGAGGATTTTGAAGTAGCACTGATTAATTTCAGGAAGAACGGAACGTGGTTAGGGCATGAAACATTGTTGGCAGTAACAGAAATATTTAAATTAACAATCAAAGTATATGGTAAGGATGGAACAATAAACATTATCGGGGAATCGTACTCACATAATGGCACGTTAAAGATTTTCTATACAGGAGAACATATACAGAACCATTATGACAGTATAATAGAAGATTGCGATGAAAGATTAGGATATAAGTACCAGGAAAAAGGACCAACAAATGAAAAATACATCAATCCGATAACAGAAAACGAAGAATTTAACGTAGAAAAAGATAGGGAACCAAGAAAAGAAATGAGAAACAGTATTACAAATAGAAATATCGAAAATGACAGACACAAAAACCAGGGAGAATCAAGCAAATGTAGAGTAGGGAAAAAGATATTTAGCCAAGTGGATCAGCATATAGAAAAGCCGGAAAGAATTAACAGAACAAAGGACACGAAAAGAAAAGAGAGCAATAAAGTACTGAAGATTGCGAGTTGGAATGTTAAGGGATGCAGAAAAAAGGAAAAAAGAGAGGAAATTGATGAGATACTTACAGCATACAATGTAGACATAGCTGCATTGCAGGAAGTAAATACACTAGGAGACGTAATTGAGACAAACAACTATGTATGGAACGTCACAGATAACCACGCAAATAAATCCAGAGGCTTAGCAATAGTTATTAGGAAAAATTCAGACACTGACGTACTAAAAATGAAGCAGGTTAGAAAAGGAATAGTAATGAGTAAAATCAAAGTAAAGAATAACGCCCTCATCATCATTAATGTACATGCGCCAAATCATAAGCAGAACACATTTTTAAGTGCACTGAACAAGTACACAGCAGACAGAAAGAATCGTAAACATGTTATAATAGTGGGAGATTTCAACGCTCAATTAGGCACAGATGATTTAAATCAAGAGGACGAGAAATGGATAGGAAAAATACTAGGACATAAAAAATGTAACGATAACGGAGAAATGTTCAAAATGTTTCTCCACACAGCAAGATTGAAAAATGTATCATCAAAGATAGGCAAAAACACCAAAATTACTTGGAGAAGTGGAAGTAGACAAAGCCAAATAGATCATGTTCTTGCACCAACTATGACAGATTTCAAAATCAGATATATTACAGGCAATTGGACACACTTAAATACAGACCATAAACTGTTAGCTATAGGCTTGAAATTTGGAAAAATTGTGAGGAAAACAAACTCCGAACAAGAATCAAAAAAGATCAACTTAGAATTACTCAAGGTTAAAAAGATCAAAGAAAATTACCAAGAAGAACTGCAATCTACAGCAGGGCAGATTAAAACAGAAACACACACTATCGAGGAATGTTAGACAGATTTAGTCAAAAGAATGAAGAAAGCAGCCAACAAAACAATAAGAGTATCTAAAGCACCTTCCACTCCAAATAGAAGAAAAGCATTCGATAGGCTAAAAACAGCTATTAAAATATCAAAAAAGCATCCAGATATGCAAATTTACAAATATAGGCTAGGGAACCGGAGACAGGAATTTAAGATAGCCGTCAAAGAACACATAGAAAAAGAAATCAGGGAATTCTTCACAAATCTGAATGATTTCGACATAGGACAGCGTATTCAAAAGACACATAGGTTTTTGAAAGGTTTTGTTAAACAGAAACATAAGAAAGGAGTAAATATAAGCACACGAGTCTGGGAACAACTTTTGAAAGAGAGTGAAGGGCCGGTCATTGAATTCTGTGATAAACATGATTACACTCCTCTACTACCACCTCCCACAGATGATGAAATCAAGGAAATTATTAGGTACACAAGCAAAGGGAAATCTGCAGGACCTGATCGTATCTATATGGAATATATCAAAAATGCGAACGAGGAAACACTGAACACAATCATTAGGTTAATCCAAAAAGTATACACAGAAAATGTACTTCCTACTGAATGGCTGAAATCAAATCAAATACCTATCCCAAAGAAAACAGGAGCATCAGAGGCACATCACTTCAGGAGAATATCTTTATGCAATGTAGTATACAAAATATATGCAAAATGGATAGCCAAGCAATTAATAAGTAATGCAGGCGAGCCAGATTTATACCAGGCAGCGTTTACAAACAATAGATCTACAGAAGACCATATATTCGTCACTAGGAGAATCATGGAAGAATATTGGAATGCAGGAAAGGATTTGTATGTATTGGCATTGGACATCAAAAAAGCATTTGACACTGTGAAAGTGAATAATATTAGAGACATCCTGATAAGTCTAAAAGTACCGACAAGATTTGTTGATAGAGTTATAGCATGCATGAAAGACGAAGTTACAAGAGTATTATGGAACAACCAGCTATCTGGAGAGGTGAGAAGAGGGAAAGGAATCAAGCAAGGTTGCCCGTTATCGCCAATACTATTTAACTACATTATCCAAGATATAATTCGTAAAATTGCTGAGAAAATACCCGAACTAAAGTTAATGGATCTAAAGGTTCTTAAATTGCCGTTACTATTAGCGTTTGCAGATGATTTGCTCATATTAGCAACCAGTATAGATAAACTAGAACACATACTGAAAGAACTCGTCAATCAATTAGGAGAAATAGGACTAGAATTAAACTACGACAAATGCCAGTTACTACTGAGATTTCCAAACAATAACGATCAGATACCAGAAGAAATAGTACTAATTGAAAAAACTTTTAAGGTATGCAACAGGATAAAATATTTAGGAGTATGTCTTACAGCATCCTTAGATAGGCGATCAACAAACAGACAACGATGCGAAAATGCATATAAAACAAGTAGAACAGTTCTAGATTTTTGTAAAAAATTTAATCCCTCGTGGGAATTAGGGAAGTTGATATATAAAACAGTGATAGCCCCATCTATAATATATGGAACGAAAGTGGCAGTTCTGACAAAAAAAAATAGAGTAAATATGGCAAATTATGAAAAACTTATATTAAGAAGTATTTTTAATCATTGTAAGAAACCAGCAAATATTAAATTTAATGCCAAGACACTGTTGGAAGGAAAAACAATAAATAGGAGAGCAAGAGTAGGAAGAATCAGTTATTATGGTCACATTCTGAGAAGAGTTGAATCACATCCACTTAAACTAGCTTACAAACTAAAATTCAACAATAAAAAAGAAGGACGACCAAGCCTAACGTGGAACGACTCACTAGAACAAGACTTGAGTAGATATAGGGAAATAAGCAGTGAAGAATGGAAACGATTAGCGCAGGATAAGGAGGAATTAAAAAAAAAGGCAGAAGAAATATACAAGGAAACAGATAGCGAAATTTCTGACGGAGAAACATCGGAAGAAGAAAATGAAAAATCAAAAAAGTACAAATATTGGAAAAGAAACACTAGGAACTGAAAAATAGAGTTAAAGCAGATTAATTGATACAGGAATAAAAAGGTATAAATTAATTTAGGTAGGTTCGGTGAGAAAAAAAACAAGGATTAAAAAAAAATCAGACCTAAACACAAAAGAAAATTTTAAATACTAGAATGCTAGCAAGCACCCAAATAAAAAAAATTTAAAAAAATTAATAAAATAAATAATTAAAACAACAACACTAAGGTTTGATATTAATGGGTTCATCAATGAGTAAGAATAAAATAACCTCACGTGAATGAGTTCAAGACGAATTTTAATTTTCTCGTGTTGGGTTGAATGGAATAAACGAAATAGACCTAAGCAAAATTAAAAATATACATTTTTCTTAACTTTACTATAAAGCAGTTCGACTTACTTCACATCACGCCTTAAACCCATGTTTAAAGTTGAGGAACGAACCAGGCGAAAAATAACAGCATTCAGAAAACATGTCATACAAAAAAGAGATTCTAACAATCGAAAACAATTTAGTCAAAGGGTACGCAAAACGACAATGAATTATAAAAAAATGATTATTACTGTATTTTTCACAATTCAAATAAGCTGAATCCTAGAAATAAAATGCACTCAGAGATACAAACCTTGCTATTATAATGTTATCATTGGTCCTGACAGACAGTTACAATGATAAAGAATAATAAAAACCCTTACTTTCAGCCAAATTCTCTAACACAAGGTAAGAAATCAAATAACCACGACAAAATGTACTATACTTTAAATAAATAACATATAACGGGGGAAGGGAGGGACCATCAGGGCACCCAAGTGAAACGATTTGGATAGGGAGCATGGGACTGCCTCCTCCCTATTGTTAACATTTCGCGGAACAAGGGCGGGCTCTTCGACCCCATCTATTGGGTTTATTCTGTCATTCGAGGGCTCGATCCTAGTGCTGTCTGTGTGAACTTGCTTTTGGAAGGAGATTCTCTTCCCTAAATTCGCGGGTTTCGCGTAAGTGTCTCTGCTTACGGGTCCGCACAAGCGTTTTTGGCCCTTCATACAGGAGCTTGATGAGCACAGACAACTATAGAATCCTGATCAAATCGTTTTTCAGATTATTCCACTGCTATGGAAAGTTTCCTTGCTTCAATAGATGGTAGTATTACATCATCATCATCATCAGACTCAATACTTTGTCACCTATGCTTTAGCCGTGTCGCTCCGATCGTCGGTTGTGTATTTATAAAGAGTGAAAACCACCGTTGGAGTCACGTTTCAATAAACCGAAGGAACGGGAGCGTAAGGTGAAATCCGTCGCTGGGGACACACGAATCGAGGACGATGATGCTGGAGATAAGTTGCCATCGATCATTTTTACAGTGGGGAGTGCGGGAGGGGCAGAGCAAGTGCAGCCAAGCTTGCTCATCGTTTGCTTTAAGGATTCACTACAGCGTTGGTTGCGGGATAATCTTTTTTGTATCCCGTTCCGTTCTAGCTGATGATGATGCTTTCGATTGGACTTCTGGCTGCCTGTCATGCAGCAGGGAAACGTGTGACTCGACACATGACGCCGTCCCCGGATGAGGTTGGCTAATTACTTTAAAGATCACTTGATGGCTCTTATCTGCATCAAGATTTCAATTATTTTTCCATTTACTGGCTGATGGTGGGTATTTTGTGATCGAAAACAGGAAGGACCACTCTTAGCTTTGAATACAAATGGAAGGAACGAATAAAAAAAACCATGCATGCAAAGTGAACCTCTCACAAATATTGTCTTTCTGAAGGTCCTGAGTAATAAACACATTTCCAGGTACGTTTTTTCAGCATAAGAAAAAGAAACTCAAATGGCAAGGAAATAAAACCAACTTATTCATCGTTACCACAATTTCGTGCCCTAATCGTCTCAAATGACATCCTCAAGCCATAAAATGTGGTTATTTCCTTCTTAAGCTTAGCGGATGCCTCACTTTTGACCCTTTTCATGTATGGCTTTCCTCCAACATTAGGCAATCATCATCTACATAATGTGGCGTGCATCAAAGGCAGCGATGACGACGACGACGACGACGACAGGCCAATTTTCTTTACATTTTCCACTTTTATGTCACTTTTGAAGGAAAATCAGCCGACCCCTGTTCCATATGCAATTCCATTCCGGTCCATTTTTCGGACATATTCTTTCTTTTTATTTCATCCTACGGCCATGCATTCGAATTTTCTCTTCAATTTCCTCCCATTACTCAGCCTTATTGGTTTCTTCTTCTTTTCACTCTCGGAGAATGGCCTTTCATTGAATTTTCCATCGCCTGGTCAGAAACATAGTTTCCATTGGATTTCATTCTTCTTGCTCGCCTGTAAACGGATTGTAATGAAACATAGAGTTCGGTTTGGAAAACGTTTTTTTTTTCAATCAAAATGAAAGACTGGGACATGAAAGGGTAAACACATTCATCGGCAGGCAGAACACAAATTGTGCCTTGTTATTGCTTCTGCCTTCTTGGCTAAGACTGAAGAAAATTGAAAGAAAATTCAGTTTTGTCCTAAAGCCATTACCGATAGCTAGTTTTTTTTTGTGTGAGGAAGGAGCTCTGTTTTCCTTTTGGCTGTTGAGTGGAATACGGTATTCAATTTTATTCAGCTTTATGTCATTTACGATTATCCGTTTGAAGGGGAGCACAAACATGTAGTTTATAAAATAAATAAAGGGTCATTCATGTATTGAATCCCAAATCAACAAAGTACAATTTCGAAGCCCATCAAACTCAAATAGCCATGGCCTACTTTATTTACCAACTCACGTGCTGTCATTTGTGCTAACTTCCTTCGCCCTGCTTCAATGCTGATCGTCAAAGTCTACCAACCTTTGACTTGAACCGTAATTTATTGCAGATTTAGCTGATGCAGTAATATTGTTCATAACACATTGCAATCTCCCCGCCATCGGTGCCAGAAGCATCCCATTAATGGCAGCGTGTCAACCTTCACTAAATGTAGTTAAATTTTATGTAACTGTCAAATAACATGCTGGGCCTTGCCCATTCAGCCTTTCACCGGGTTCAAAATTTGACATCGAACAGCACGTCGCACCGACTTCTTTTCAAATCGAATGTTCGCCAAAATGTCCAGACGTCGAAAGATGGTGCAGTTTCTTTGCCCATGCATTTTTCTTCTTCTGCAATTCAATAAGATAATGTTCCTACATCCCCATCACTGGGACCAGATGGAACTAACAGAATTGAATTTGTCTTTACTTTTTCTTCGGACGAAAAGTTTTTTTGCTTACACAAATGCTCATATCAATCACATTTATTAATATTAATATCATTTCCCTACTGGTGTTCCACCAGGTGAGTCCAAAAAAAAAAGGGATTTTGCGTTATCAACTTCTGTTTATTCTAGTAAAGCAAACTTAAATTCAATAGGATCTCAAATATATCTGAAATTTCTCACGCTCCTGCCTCGCAGTTCCTATTCCGACTGCAAAGTTTTCCACCACGTCAAGATAAAAGCAAACAAATTTTCTATTAAACCCAGAACACCACACAGCTCACCTTTTTCTCCGTAAAGGTGAAATGAAGACATAGAGACGCAGCTAGAAGTGCAAACTTTTGAAGAGCGAAGGCAAGCAAAATTGAAACAGCTCGAAAAGAATTACACTCGCCCTTTTCTCTTCCTTATCGGCCGACGGATCCCACTGAATTGCAATCTCAGCAGCCAGACACTGCGTCACTTTTCAATCTTGCTTGGCTTGCTTTGTAGCAGCGTTCTTTCCCCCTTTTTTTACCCTCCACACAATTGTTCGCGCTCGCCTACTGCTGCTCTTGCTACTCTTTCACGTGTTCGTATTTACACCCACCGGCCGCCCCCGCCACGCCATCACTGAGTGAAAAAGTTATAATGTTATGAAATCAAATAATAAAATAGACTTTCATTTCGAGACCTCTTCATCTTTGGATAGATCAATCTCTTGATTTGTTTTCTTTGTGGGTGCTTTGTGCTTTTGTATGTACTTCCGTCTTTGTAGTATTTTGTCTACTCTAAGAGTCAGAGTTTCTGGGTGAAGGGAAGCGTTCTTCAACTTGGAGACAGATTACTTCCCGTTTCTTCAAATCCAAGATGCAGAATTCATGGAAGAAGTGACATGGAAGACCATTTATTATAATGCATTGATGGTATGAGCGTTAGGGTGAATGTATCATTGTGGAGGTAAGAGTACCGTATAATTTCAAATAAATCAAATAGAACTAAATAAAAAAAAAAATTAAAATGAATTTTAAATAAATCCATAGAACTAGAACTATTATATAACTATTAAGGGTATAATAAGTATACGAGGCGAAATGTGATCCGTTAGTTTCATCAACAATTTTTGAATAACTTTTTGATGTAATCATCAATGATAAAAGACGTTTGAATTATTATGGTTGATTAGGTCAAAACAAGCATACAACCGAATCTCAACCTAAACTGCTGCCTCGTTATTAAAAGGTGTTTCGATAAAAATTTGGGCGACTTAAATTTGACGCATTTCCTTTCATCGTGCATTAAAAATTTTGCACACCCCTCATTTTGAAGACGTGTGCATGTTGCATCATGCCTCTATTTTGATTTTGAGATTAGCACTTCAGTTATCAAAATGTCGTCGAAGGAAGAGAATCAAAGTATTAAAATTTTGCACATGCATGGCGAAAATCCAAATTACTCTCACGCTAAGTTGGCGAAATTGTTGAATGTGGCTAAATCAACTGTTACCAACGTATTGAAAGTGTTCGGTGAACGTTTGTCGACAGCCAGGAGAGCAGAATCGGCCCGCTGTTTCGAGCGGAATCCCAGCCTCTCCGTCCGAGATGTCGCAAAGAAGCTGAGAGTGGCGGCTTCAACCATGGCTAGAGCTAAAAAACGAGCTGGACTGTCGACTTACAAGAAAGTGGTGACTCCAAATCGCGACGATAAACAAAACACGTCGGCCAAAGTACGATCGCTAAAGTTGTACACGACGATGCTGACGAAGTTTGATTGCGTGGTACAGGACGATGAAACTTACATCAAGGCAGACTTTAAACAGCTTCCTGGACAGGAATTATGCGGCAACCGGACGGGGAAAGGTGGCAAATATTTTCAACCACATTAAACTGTCAAAGTTCGCGAAGGAATATCTGGTGTGGCAGGCCACCTGTACCTGTGGCTTGAAGAGCAACGTTTACATTGCGACCGGAACTGTCAACCAGGAAATTTATCTGAGCGAGTGCCTACAAAAACGTCTACTGCTTTTCCTGAAACGACACAATTGTTCCGTTCTATTTTGGCCGGATTTGGCATCTTGCCATTACAGAAAAAGGCCATGGAGTGGTATACTGCCAATAACGTTCAAGTGGTGCCCAAGGACAAGAACCCTTCCCAGAGCTACGCCCAATCGAACAATATTGGGCCATCGTCAAGCGGAACCTTAAGAAGACTCAAAAAGCTGTTGTGAGCGAGAAACAGTTCAAGGCAAACTGGCGTTCTGCGGCGAATAAAGTGGACAAGGAGACTGTACACAATTTAACGGCAGGTGTTAAACAAAAGACCTGGCAATTCGCATTCGGTAAAAAGGAAGCTTAAGGGAACATTTCTCCTGTATTCCGTATTAACTGAACTTGAAAAAGAAAAAGAATTTGACTTATTAATAAAAACTTTGATCGACTCACACACATTACTGTTTGACCAAATTTTGATCGGAACACCCTTTATCTTGTTGTTTTTACACGGCAGTGTGTTTATTTAGAGTGTTTGAATCTGTGATTAAGTGCTGTGATGTGATGTGATAAGAATCCACCATCAGTTCAAGGATTACCTATGTCTGCAGAACTATCCTCAGCAGGTTCTGAGATGAAGTGTCCGAAAATGAATGAGTGGCTTATCGATAGTATTTCATCGTTGTTACAGTGGTTATTGTATATTATTATGGTTATCATATTATATTTTTTCAAAAACTCCAATTGGAAATTGATTTCTTTCCCATGTAGATTTTGGGAAGAGTAAACAATAATTTACACATCACTAGAACTGTTCCGTGCCACTGGTAGTACATGAGCATGATCAAGCGCGCACTCTTTCGCCAGACAAGGGGGGTATCCTTCCACTGTAACTTACCCTGCATTGGGGTAGTTTGTTTAAAGATTGTGTGCTTCATCAGAACATCATGAACCAAAATATCAAAAATTTATAACTTGAATTTCAGGAGTTATGAGGTTATGTTTAATTATGTGTAATCTAAGGCTAATGTTAGTTAAAAACACATAAATGAGTTTCATATACTCCAGATCACGTAGCGCCAAAATATCTACCGGTACATTGGGCTGTCTACATCGAGCCCGAAGAGAATCATAGAGCTCAGATCTGACTCCACGATGCTCAGCACATTAGCATTAGCATTAGCATTGACGTTTGCACACCTCGTGGATGGAGCTACGAAAGGGAAATAATTCGTTGAAGACATTACATGTAACAATGAACGTGTACAGTTACTGATACGTTTCTTCACGAAGACCGCAACCATGCAACCGTTAGAGATAGGGAGAATTTGGTATCCACCTCAATAAAACACGGAGAACCCACGTGGCCTTTAGTAGATATCAAAGGAAAATGGAAATGGATAGTCGGAGAGAATAGTTAAACAGGATGTCTTGTTTGGTGTACAGAACAAACATTCCTTTAAAAATGGTCGTTGCGAGCATCTAGTCTAAGAAGGTTAAGTGATGCTCCATTTCTCTTCAAAAAGTTGGGACCTAAGCATTAACTATGGCCGAATCCACATATGGCTTATGGTTATAGCGCCATTACTCGCTCTCTGAAAAGAGAAGAATGTTTAAGAATATAAGTACGGGCGGTGAAAGATAACTTGTCAGAGGATTTGCGCTCCTAATTGCATCACTACACAAAAACGTGGCACCATAGGGGACGCCAGATCAACAATACACGGCAGCGGTGAAGTTGACAATTTCGAACCGAATGTACAGCGCATCAGGAAACATAGAAAGGGTAACGTCACGGTGTTCACTAGCAGATTCGGCCGTTTTAAAAATCCTAGTTGAAAAGCTTAATTATTGAATATATTTGTTAATTGATTCCATAATGTAGAGACTACACAGAAAGAATAATATTTGAAAATATAACCACCCACTAAACATTCACCGGATTAATTTACTTCACGAAAAAAACGGAATCTAGATCGAATGAAGAATAAAGACATTAAAACAAACATTAACTACATAGATCATAGGCTCATGTTAAGAAAAAGAATAAATCTAAAGTGAAAGATTCAGTGAAGCGAAGGAAGTGCTAAGTTCAACAAAATAAAAAAGCAGTTTTGAAAGTGCATGTTTTTGTAGCGCCAACGATCAGCTGATAAATATAATTGTAGAGGGTAACTCATGCTTGAAAGAAGGCAAAATTTTTGTAAAAAGTAATATTTTTAAGACGGCAATTCTAACTCAGAAAACCAGAAAACACTGTTTTGAAAATTGTTTTTGTGGTATAGAACCAGAAAATAAAAAGTATTAAATGCAAAAGCCCGGTTTACACTCATGCAAACTTCAGCTCCCTCTTAATCGAGTGGATTTGCAATTGAAATAATTGACTCTATAATTACAAATTCAATCTGAAATTTCTTTTATGAAAGTAAGAAAATTTAGCGCAATACAATTTAGTTTGTGACAATACGGTGGAAAAATGATGCATTATCTATGAACTTGCACATGTGCTTAGATGACTGCACATTTCGTAGTTGTTTGGCTGAAGCCAACAACACTGCGTACAGATCCAAACGAATGGGACCTGTGGTTAGCAAACCACTTTCCATATATATGTTTCGAAGGATCTTTAGTTCATTTGGCCAAAAACAACGCCAGTCACGTTCACAGGGAAATCAGATTTCCGTTTCTTTCTAGAGCGAAAACACATCTGCATCCTTACGATTAGGGGCCACTCACTAAGGGTGATGGTACCGGCCGCCAGTCAAGAATGAATTATACACAAAATAAATAATAAATTAATAAATAAAACACATACCATATCTATATTTAGTAGAGATCTACAACTTATTTGTTTCGGTACAAAGATTTACCAGTGAATATTATGATAGTATGGTTCAATGATCCAAAATTTGAGGTAAATTGAAGTCGCTATTTTCAATACATTTTATAACGATTCAAAACAACACATTCGCGAAACAATTCGTTTGAACAAAATATGACAACCACATTGAATACTAAAGCGTGAGTTTCGACCGCCTTGCAAACACAGCACCAATCACTGATCAACGCATAGAGAATGCCACCAAAACAAATTACATGTATATTATGTCAATTTGATTCATTCTGGTTTCTTCTCCAGATTCTGGAAATATCGCGAAGTAAAACGTGTTTTGCAAGCTTAGCCAAATAATAAAACAATTGAGCTTAGATTCCGTACCGCGTCCAACAAGAAACGCCAGTATTGGTTCGAATAATTTTAATGAGACATGAGTGAGACTGATTTAATATAGTTTTGATACTAATTGTTAGTTGTTGATGGTTAATACTTACCTTAATCTTTTCAAAGACTTACTTCCAAATCCGCATGCTGGGCGAGGTGAAGAAGATTTCTCTCTCTCCCTTGTACCGATCCTTGAATTTAACCGCCGAATTCACTGGTATCGTCCGCACACCCGCGCACCTGCTTCCTTTTAATCACTGCTTCAACGATATGATTGTTCGTTCTCTTACATAAAAAGATCACATCATTCCATCGCAGAGCAAAATATGAAGGTAAAAAAATCATCTTTTCAAATGGGTGTGTACGTTCAAAGCCTACGCGAACCTTCGATACTGCTAGCGCAAACGTTTGTCACTATACGGCACAACGTTTTTCGTCACTTGTGGATTTCAGTCACTTCATTTATTGCGGAAAGATATTCACTACGCACGAAGCCTAAATTTTCTCACTTTCATATTAATATGATTAATTTGATTAATAGATTTGCCATTTGGAAATTTTCGCAGAGTAGAGCGAAAAAATATGACAGTGAAGTATAAACACCCTGACTCCACGATGCTCAGCACATGACCAAATAAAGTGATCTGCGTCCTGGTAACTTTGTCCACATTCACAGAGATTGCTGTCGCTTAGCCCAACACGGCATACATGAGCGTTCAAAGAATAATGATTGGACATGAGGCGAGACATCACACGAATGAAGTCTTGAACCACATCCATTCCCCCAAACCTAGATTGCTACGACACTTTTGGGATGATTGAATGTTGCCATCGCCCCAAATCTCCTTTATTCCATTCATACTGCCAGCTGACGAGTGACTGTTGACGAAAAATGGGCAAAAATTCATTAAAGGCGATTTGTCGATCGTAAATATCACCTTCCATAGCGCCCACCTTTTGCAAGGGAGTCCGCTCTCTCATTGCCCAGAACTGAACAATGAGAAGGGACCCATATAAAGGCTCCTGCTTCATGGGTATATCAAAATGAATCGCCGAATTGGAAGAAGTAAACACCATGGGGAATATTCGGCGAAGGGCTGACATCCTGTGTTATGTACAAATGGTACAAAGTCACGAAGCGAGTTTGAGTATTCAACTCAAGGAGCTTCTCAAAGTTTTCGATTATCTGAGGGTTCATGATTCCACACCTAGTGAGGAGCCGGAGAGAAAATTCTGTAAACATATCCGAGAGTGGCAACATACCAGCCAGCACTTCAAGACTCATGGTGTGATTCGAGTGCATGCAACCTAACGCGATACGAAGACACCGATACTGAATACGTTCCAGTTTAATGAAGTGCGACCGAGCCGCTGACTGAAAACAAAATCGTTGTCCGGTACAACGTTAGAATATCTTGTGGATGAGCTCCCCACCAGGTCCCGGTAATTGTGCAGATAAAATTGACCCTCTGCTGGCACTTTCGCTTCAGATACTCAATATGGGATCTCCAGGTGCACTTAGAATCGAACCAGACCCCAAGATATTTAAATGACATAGAATGAGTTATCGGCTTACCCCAAATTTGAAGCTTCGGTTGTGCTGGGTTATGCTTCCTAGAAAAAAAACTACCAACTCAGTTTTCTCTGTAGAGAATTCGATACCTAGCTCGAGAGCCCAAGTAGAAAAATTGTCTAAGGTATCCTGTAAGGGTCCTAGCATATCGACCCCATTGGGTCCCGTGACAGACACTTCGCCGTCATCTGCAAGTTGTCTCAACGTACAGTTGTCATTTAGACAACCGTCAATGTCTTTGACATCAACATTATCCAAAAGGCCCAAGTAACATTTAAGTTTTATAGAGGTTTTATAGCATTCTAGAAGTCTGAATTATGATCTACAGAACCTTCATAAAACCAAAAATGTTTCTTGGGAGGGGCTTAAACAGGATCCCTGGGGGAGACCCATGTAGCTGAATCGGGAAGCTGTGGAGTTTCCATGAGAGAAGCTCATATGTTTCTCTGACAGCAAATTGTACAAACAGTTATGCATTCATGGAGAAATGCCACAAGCGTGGAGTTTATCTGACAGAACTTCAACAGATACTGAATCAAAAGCTCCCTTGATGTCCAAGAATATAGATGCCATTTGCTCTTTTTTTTTTTTGCAAACGCTAACTGAATATCCGTGGAAAACAATGCGAGACAGTCGTTCGTTCCCATAACCCAAAGGAAACCATATTGGGTATCTGAAAGCAGCTTGTTTGTCTCAACCCATTTGTCATTTTCTCCAACAACTTCGAATAAAAGATAACATTGCGATGGGTCGATAGGAGTTGTGGTCGGCCGCGGGCTTTTTGAATAGCAATAACTCTCACCCGTCTCCAATCATCCGGTACAATGTTGAGTTCCAGAAACTGATTAAACAAGTTCAACATGCGCCTCTTAGCGACGTCTGGGAGGTTCTTAAGCAAGTTGAACTTGATCCTATCAGCCCCTGGATCCGTATTGCCACACGAAAGGAGTGCGAGAGAGAGTTCTACCATTGAAAAAGGTTGGCTGTTCTCATCTATCGAATTCTCTGTTTCACGAGGAATGATCCGTGCCGGCTCAGAATCTGCACAAACCTTTCGCGTGAACTTGAAGATCCATTGGTCCGGGTACTCCTCGCTCTCGTTGTTCGTACTTAGTTCGGTTACGCAGTCTTCGCGCCGTATTCCAATAAGTGTTCATTGATGTTTCACGCGATAGCCCGTTCACGAATTGTCACCAGTAATCGCGTTTCTTGGGCTTGATGAGGCTCCTCCTCCACGCGAAGTTTCACGATCAAGATTGAACTCAGGAAAAGGAAGATCGATTTCAGAAGAGAGCCATGTTTCACAAAAAGCAAATGCATCACAACCGGTATTGTGAGCTGAAAATTTGAAAGATTCCAATTTAGGAACAAAACTTCGACAATTCCACTGCAGAACAGTGATCAAATCCCCGACCTAATTTGGAAAACTTTCCATCGAAGGAAATGGTTGCTGCAAGGAGGGGCCACTTTATTGTCAATTGCTTCAAAAAAGTCTTCACTGTGGGAAGCATTGCCAAAACAATGCTTTTGAGAGGGTCAGAAATTTCGAGGTACTTGAAGATACCTTCGATAATGTCATCAAATGAGAACAGACCAGTCGAAGAAGGGTCTTCTGTTCTTAAAATCGGGGCATCAGGCGTTTTGGATGTTCCCGGAAGAGATGGTCCGGGAGGTCGTGTGTCCCATCGGCTTGCATTTTTGGCAGATACAAACGAGGTACAAACAACCGCACAGGCAGTCGAAGTATTCCCAACTCGACGTATTGAGGGAGTGCTGAGCCAGAGAAGGTCTCTCGAAACGAGATTATTCTCAAATCGACCAACCGCCTGCTTCAGTAGGATCTCAGGGGTCACACTCGTTTCGGTGACCACACCTTCAATTTCAATACCCCGATTAAAGAGCTGAGAGACAGAAATCTCATAAACCTGCTTAAGGTTCGACACAACGACCCGAAGTTTATTCGGTCTCACTTTAATTATCTCAATAACGGCAGAGAATCGCTTCGTCAGATCATAGAAATCTGATAAACATTAAGAGGTTTCGATTTGGGCTGAAAATAAACAACCCATGGACCAGCTGGATAGGCTCGCGATCTGAAAACCTTACGAGAAACATCATTATTCGGTGGCAAAGATAAATCATCTTCCTACGATACATCCATGCTTCGCCCGTGGGAGCTTAAAACGCTCAACCACAACCTCAAATATAAAAAAAAAACCTATATACAGATACAATATACTGAACACACAATACACAATATAATTACAATGGGATATACCAGGAGAGAGATAAACAAAAAACTTATCTTATATGTATTATTGTTCTGCTGCTGCCGGGCGACGATTTGTACCGGCTAGACGTGGAGCTCAACGATGATGATGCTGGTCGGTGTTGGTTAGCAGATGAACGAATGCACGCTACAGACGATGGACTGCTGGTGTGCGGGCCACGTATAGATGCGGAGCAATATGGTTTTTCGATTGCTAATTACAATCAACAACGTTGTTTCACTGCTTAACATACAACGTTTCTTCAGAAAAATAAAAATCGGCTTTTACTGCGATGAGGACAATATCGAGCGAAAAAAACTGAACTTTGAAACAACGCGTGAAAAACTTCCAAAGCAACAGAGAGCGGACAGAACGAATTGCACCGTTCGCTTGTTCACTGGACCTGAACCTTATACTTAGTATCACCCAAAATTTAAGACACAAACAAACATACAACAGTTGAGAATCTGTTTAAAGTTATATTTTGCTCTACTGCAACTGGTGAATAAGAATTTGATTCAAATGATACCAATCTTATCGTAACCGTTCACACTACAACCAATATTACGTGATATAGAGTATCTTGATATCAAATACCATGTACATTATTTCCCATGAAAACTAGATGTATAGAGGGTGATATCAAGATAGTCTATATCACGTAACTATACGGTGTAATGTGAATGAACATAGCATACTACCATTATTTTACGAGCATTAGATCAAAAACTAAGTTATCATATTTAGTTTGATTACAAGTGTATGTTCATTTGTTACGATTTGTCACTCTTATTTCTCACCTTATTGCTAAAGTATTTAGAACGTTTAACATAAACTTAACAAAACAAATAAAAACGTTTATTTCGAGCAAGTCAATGTTATTCATATCCCAACAGGTGAATGTAAATCACTTCCGAGGCAAATCAACTCACTGCGGAAGTGTCAAATGAGCATACGTCTCCCCCAAAGAATCCGCTGAATAGACAACCCATCTGTCTTCTCAGAACTCTTTGAATACCAAATTTTCGTATGCTCTTAACCCTCGCCGAAAAAGAAAATCTTTGGAAACTCCAACCCACGTTCGTCATACATGGGAATATAAGTGAAAAACGACGACAGTGCCCTCAAGAGGGACCATCCATTGGCGGTCCCACCGGTTCTTGCACTGTATAAATTGTTATAGATGGCAGCTCATACATTAAATCCACAATACGGTGCACGACAGCGACACACTACTGAACATTTTTCCCTACCATCGTCCTTACTTCCCGACAGCTCAGCGAAAGGATTCTCGGCCCCGCACTCCATCCTTTTACGTTTCACTTAATCCAGAATCGACGATGTGGCACTATCTTCTGCTGCTGAGCCTTTCGAGGGAGCCAATGTGCAGAAACCATTTTCAATATTCGAAAGTGTAGTTCCTTTTCTCCCCTCTCTGGAAGTCGGAAGAAATCCGTTTGCAGTCCTCTCATTCGAAAAAAAAAACGATTGGAAAAGGAAAACCTGAAATGATAAAATTGAAAATTGAAGAGAAATGTATTTAAGGTTCAATATTAAAACATATAAATGTAGATTTTCTTCCATTTTTCACCGGTAGCAGCTGCTGGCGGGTCGCTGTTCGCCGTCTTCGTCATCCCTGCGGGGTTGCGGGTGAACGTGTATTCCAGGTGGAGATGGGTAGCCAAAAGCCATAGGAGAATTATTATGCAGAATATGGCCATATTCGAATTGACGACAACGAGCGAAAAAAAAGTGTCGTTCAAATCGAGCGAAACTACTACAACTGCTTGAAGTGCGCTGCGGATGCTGCCAGCCTGGAGAGATCTCGAAACGAATGAATGGGCAAATGTTGACAATCGACATGTAGGATGAATGTGAAGGAGCTGCTGTTGCTGCTGCTTCTGTTGTACACGCGGGGGGCTGAAGATGCGATTGGGGATTTTCAGTTATAAGTTCAACTCGGAATGGCGCACCACACATATCCTTCTGCCGGTGATGGGATGTGTGAGAAGTGATTGAAGAAGACTCTGCTTTTGGGGATGGAGACTTCATCCATCTTGGTTGTGACGCTTCTGTTGATTCAAATATCTCTCTTTTTTGATAGCGGATGAAAATTGATGTCACTTCCAATCCCCACTGCATGCGAATGGGGCAGAATGAGATTGTGGAAGGGAGAATATCCTTCTCGAAATGGGGGGTTTCGATCGAGAGAAGCCAATTTAGGAACCACATGATTGAGGGTTGACGATTGATAACTCTTTGTCGCTAATATGAGGTGTGAGTTGTTTGGGTAAATGTTCGAGTGATTTGACTAAATGCAATCAATTCTATCAATCTTGACGAATGTGTGAGTTCACAGGGTTCGGAAATTGAACTTAAGATGAACACATTTGAAATTCATCAGTTTCTCAGTCAGAAGGCACATTGAATAGATGTTAATTATTGAGGCGATTAATTAATTGGTCGTACAATCAAAGCACTACTCCAGCAGCGGACCAAGTTCCGTCAATATTTTGCTATCAAGACGTTTGTTTGGAATACAGTTTTCGGTGACACTCTCAGCTTGTTTGAGACATTTCTGACGGAGAAGTTGCTGTTCTGCTTGTTGCCACTGGGCACTCTTTTTGACTTCCGGTCTCCGTTTTTATCCTGATCCAGACTGTCTGACTGTCGACAAACGTTCTCTGAACACTTTTATTACGTTTGTGACAGTTGATATGGCCACCTCTAACGATTTCTCTAACTCGGCGTGCGGGTATTTCAGATTTTCGCGATATATTTTTATGCGTAACTCCGAGCAATATTTTGATGAGTAACTCCGCCTGCTTGGACGCCAATTTAATAACCTACGTGCATATGTCAAAATCAAAATAGAAGCAACTTTCTGCACGCACACAGCTTAAGAACTAGGGGTGTATTGGTCTTTCAAATGCACGATTAAAATAAATACCTCAAGTTTAATTAAACCTAACTTTGATCGTCAAATGTTATGAGCAGGCAAGCGTAAAACTCAACATTTCCCTTAGAATGGAAATGCTTATTAAAAAACATTTTGAGAAAATCTCAACTTTCAGAAGTGCGGTTAATCAATTCCTTGAAAATACCACATCGAATCAGTCGAGCAATAGCCTCAAAGTACACCTACCTACTTCGATGGCCATTTCTCGGGCTGTAACGGTTCAATACAGCAGTACGCATTTGCTCGGAAGCGAAACTTGTCGGCTATAATTAAATTTGTATATAAATGATTATTATGCAAATTTTAGCTGACGAGAGAGTTATATCGTTATCGCTTCAGCACCGGCTACCGACTCATTTCAATAGGGGAGCTAAATTGTCCTGCTGGGAGTTGGGTTGGTGTAGAATGCTGACCTCTGGTTCCTGATGGCAGACATTGGCTTCCGCATCGTTGTTCCCGACCTACAATCGTCCGTGAGGGCGATAAAATGGGATGGGAAAATCTTCGATTTGTACATTTGACGTTTGATAAATTTTCATAGACTTCTCATACTGCCGGACATTCAGGCAATGAGAGATGATAAAGTCAACCTCCGAGAGAGAACGGATGCCAATCGATTATTCGAGTTCGTCAGAGTATGGCACCGCAAGGTTTCCGTTCTTGGGGGCGGTATGGTAGTATCGTTTATCGTACTAGAAACATATGTACCCCAACTGTACTCGAGGCTAGAAATGAATGAATATATTTTGAATGCACTTATCGGTTGTCTGTTTCTGTATTTTCAGTTGTTGGACATTGCAGAATCGAAAGTGAAGTGTGCCAAAAGAGAAATGCGGTTCTGGGAGGAGGGTGCAAAAGTGGAGACCTTACACAAACATGACGAGGCATGCAAGCGATGAGCACTTTCACCGGGATCCGGGATAGAGCGTTTTGCCAGCATGGATCGAACTTGGGCTTGAACTGTTCTATTGGGGGTAGAATTTACAGCAAATTTATGCAACAAGAGTGGACATGGACACACTGGAGCCCACCATGCCAAGTGTTAACATATCCCGGCATAAATAAAGCGAAGTCACTAGGGTTGTTGCATCAGCGGAATCTGAATGAAAAAATGATTTTTTTAAACGGGGGATTTAATTTGTGATTAATTGTGACTGTAACATTAATACTTAAATGTTAACAGGGTGCGCCAATGTAAATGCGAATGGTACATATTGATTAAAGATGGGAAGATACATCCAGAGCAGAAGTAAAATATCACTGGAAAGCAGAAGGCAGCAAGACTCTACAATATAAACGTTTGCTTACTTCACTAAGAGAAATGTATACCCTTTGAGCCAGTTCCCAACAAGCAGGTTAACTTTGAATTGAGATAAAAAATGTTCATGAGAATATAATGTTCAACAAATACTCAATAAAGCTCGATTCAAAGTAAATCTGGATGTACGGTTTAATACACCACCGCGTCCCTGGTGGTTGGAACAAAAAAAGTTTGACAGGCATTTGTTGATGTTTAATTGACGAAGAAATTGGTGAAAAGTTTTCTCGATTGATCGACGCATTTCGAAATTACGGATCATGGAACTCGAGAAATGAAAATTAATTGTGCACAAACATCTACAGAGTCCTTCGTGGTCTGCCTCAAAAATAGCAAAAGTGTTAAAATTCAACGGTGTGTCTTGTAATCAAACGTTACAAGGATACTCTGAGTGTGGACAGAGCAACCCGTGCGCATCTATCATAAAAGTGGAACTAGGGGCAAAGAGCTGAGGAGAAAGGTGTTGAGGTACGTGAAAGACAACCCAGGTGTCTCCATACGTGATTTGGCAAAAGAAATACGATTCCAACTTTTCCACCGTACGTAACATCCTTTCAAGGGAAGGATATAAGTCTTTTTGTGCCAGTAAACATCCGAATCGCTCCCTGAAACCAAACTTAGTGGCCAAAAAGCGAGCACGATTACCATACAAACGAGTTTTGACGAAATTTGATGGCTGTATTTTAATGGATGACGGAACATATGTCAAAATGGATTATAAACAAATCCCCGGACGGAACTGGCAACTGGTCGTGGGGATGTCCCTTCCAGGTATAAATTTGTTTTGCTGATATGTTTGCTCGGAAAGTAATCATTTGGCAAGGAATCTGCAGTTGTGACCTTAAAACCAATGCTTTCATCACATCTCACACAATGACGTCGAATGTTTACATTAAAAAGTGTCTGAAAAAGCGGATTTTACCCTTCATTCGGCAACACAAGACCAACGTTATGTTTTGGCCTGATCTAGCCAGCTGCCACTTCTCTAAGGAGGTACTAGAATGGTACTGCAAACAATGTTAATTTCGTCGCCAAAGAGATTAATCCTCCGAATTGCCCTGAGTTCAGACCGATCGAAAAATATTGGGCAATTGTCAAGCGAAAATTTCGAGGATGCGGTAAAGAAGTGACAAATGCACAACAAATGCGTTTAAAGTGGAATAAGTTCGCCGGTACAGTGTCAACAGCCACTGAGCAGATCATGATGGCATCGATCACAAGTAAAGTGCGACAGTTCGTTCGAAACGGTAAAATGTAATAACTTGTTCTACATCATAATCGTTACTCCACACACGGAGAATACAAAAATAACAATTAGAGTATGTAAATCCCATAAATTACATTAATCCATACTGGTGGGGACCAGTATCACAACACTTTACGGTCTTTCTCTCCGATGTCGCTAAGTCAGAGATGACAAGAGAAAGAAAAATTGAGTAAAAATCAGAAGTTGTGTACAAAAACAAATCCAAAAGGAGAGGGTCCCATGTATGCAACAAAACGGAGTGTGTACAAACTACCGCTAGAAACTATCACAAGCAATCAGTGGTACATGAGCGAGATCCATCACGTTATTATTGCCTATTGAAGTGGCGGATTCGTCCGTGCCTTGATCTACCCCACAGGGGGATGTTCGGCAATGATAACGTCCTTGGTTCGAGTACTACTTTACCCGTGCCTTTTCGCTCAATTTTCAATACTTCTAAGGTCTGTATCCACATTAATCCGGACACCTTCAAATCATTGTAACTTTTGAAATATTGCACGTAGGAATGAAAAATTTCACTGTGTTATAGCTGAGAGTCTATGATGAAAAACACTATGATTGATGTTTACATTTCATGTTTAGTATTCAAGATGGCGACGAAAGAAAAACAAGTGCGCGAGCGAATTTTGTACGGGCGTACGGCAAATCCTGACTTGTCAATACGGGACCTTGCAAAAACATTGGATTTGCCTAAATCCACTGTTCACGATGTGCTCAAGTCATTTTCGGAACGTTTGACGGTGGAGAGGAAACCGAGAAGTGACAAAAACATTGGACGCGCTGATCCTGTCATGGACCGAAAGGTGAAAAGGATGTTAACGAAAACCCTACGTTTGGGACTTAAGTCGTATAAAGTAAAAACAGTTCCAAATCGCAACGAAAAACAGAACTTGGCAGCAAAATGACGGGCTCGACGTTTGTACTGCGAATATTTGACGAAGTTTTCATGCGTTGTTATGGACGATGAAACTTATGTCCTGGAGGATTTCAAGCAGCTTGTAGGGCTGGCTTTTTATTCTGATATGGCCAGAAATGCTACAGCTGAGCATTTCAGAAGGAAGAAGGTATCGAAATTTCCCAAAAAATACCTTGTGTGGCAAGCAATTTGCACGTGTGGCAAAAAGAGTAAATCTTTCGTCACTACAGGCACAATCAACAAGGAGATCTATCAGAAAGAGTGTCTGCAGAAGCAATTGCTACCCTGCATCAAAAGTTACAAAGAAAAACCTTTATTCTGGCCCGATTTGGCATCATGCCACTATGCTACAACTGTGATGGAGTGGTACCAAACAAATCAAGTGAACATTGTACCAAAAACCTCAAACCCGCCAAATTGCCCAGAGCTACGACCAATCGAGAGATATTGAGCTCTGATGAAGCGGAAGCTTTCTGGAAAGAAGCAAGGAATCAAATTGATGTCTTCCAGCACTTCCAGCAAATTTGGACAAAGACGGCTTCTACGATGTCTGAAGAGTCTGTACAAACCCTAATGGACGGAGTTAAGCGCAAAGTTCGAAAATTTTATGCAAATACCGAATAACTATGTTTTGTCTTCACGAATTGTTAAAACACATCCCATGAATTGGAGATAAACAACTACGACGGAAATATAATGCGAAATTTATGTTTTATTCATGTTTTGAGGTGTCCGGATTATTGCGGATACAGACCTTATTCTACTTCCAACCTACCGTACACTGACGGAATTTTCAACACTTTCTCTTCATATCTTTCATTCTAGCAAACATAACTGTCCACTCTTGGTGCCTGATGGTGATGAGCGAAACATCTCCTTCTACATCATTGTTATATATTGTTTGAAAGCAGTATAAACACCCTTTTGTTTGATCAACCGTGTATATTGTTTAATTCTTGAGTTATGATCACTTGAATGCGTCCAAATTTACTTTGAATCGGGCTTTATATACCACAAGAAGAATATGAACAAGGAATAACAGAATGGAGCAATTATCTTTCAGCAGACAAAGATGGTTAGTGGTACACAAAACTATCACTCTTCTGTTGAATAGAATATAAGCAAAACTGTTCGCAAATGGTGATTCGTCGAGCATTCATGATGTTTCCAAACATAAAATAAGTAAAAAGTAAAATATTTTGAAAATTGTTCGGATGTTAGTTTTTTTATTTACCTTTTGAACGAACACTTCCGTCAAACTGGACCTACACAATGAATATCAGGAATTTTTTATATATTAAACAAAAGTTGCAGGATTAACACAGTTTATGCATTACTTTCATTTTATTTTATTAAAAGTTTATTTAATTGAACATCCTTATGGTAACTTTCATATAGTTCATCCGATTGTAGTGAATTGTAGGTAATTCTATAAAAAATTCAAAACACCACTTGTTGTTGATTGAGAATCATGGTTTACTTTTGAATAAGGCGAAACACCTTTTTTTTAGTTTAAAAAAATTAAATTTAAATTATATAGAAAACGGTAATATTAAAGAAGTTTATTCTTTTCACTATTTTTGTTCAGAATTAGCTCAGAAATCATAATTTGACATCGAACACATATGTTTTCTTGAAAATGATCAATGTTTCAAAAATGTACCCAAAATGGTCTCCTCAGAAACTTTTTTGTTTGAAACTTCTCCATCCATTTGAAGTCATGAAAATGCGCCTTTAGGTGTTTAATTTTTGTGTGAAAAATTTAGCAAGAAAATAAAAATTGCATTTAGATTTATTTTTTTAATTTTAGGTTTATTATCAAGTTACTACTATGGAACCTTTTTTTTCGATCAGTCTAAAATTCTCTTCATAAACCCCTATTAGTACCCTATTATCTGTAGTCAGACAGTTTTTTTCATAAAAGCAATAGTTTTCGAGGTATAAATCTTTTTTGCGTGAAGATGTATGGAAGAAAATTAGAAAAGTGGCAACACAGTAATACTGATGTCAGTAGATGTTAAAAAAGCGTTTGATCTTGTCGATATATCCTCGGTAAGTTTCCTATCATATATAAAATTATATTCACACAGACACACTCACACAATTGAATATATATCCCTATCAAAGTATTTATAATTTTTAATATAGAGGTGGAACAAATACTAAATGAATTGAAAGTCCCGGAACACATCACGAATAGAGTCCTGCAGGTGATGTCAGCGGAAAGGACAAGTATTTTATGGGAAGGAATAAGAACTGAGGAAAGGATACAAGGAAAAGGAATCAAACAAGGGGTGCCCCTTGTCACCCTACATTTTTACATTAATTATGCAGAAAGTGCTTAAGGAAGTAAAGAAACAACACTCTAACGTACATTTATTAGAGTTGAACAATGGTAAGATGTCGGTTATCCTGGCATTTGCGGATGACATTCTAATTATAGCAAGGACAGCAAAAGAAATTGAAAAGATATTAAAATTATTAAAAAATGAGTCGCAAAAGGTAGGACTTACGATTAATTTAAACAAAAGCCAGGTTTTAATCAGAGAACCCTATAGTGATAGAAATATTCCTGAGAAAATAGAAATAGACGGAGAAGAGTATAAAGTGGTAAACAATATGCAATATTTAGGAATTTTTCTTAACAGAAACGCTAGATAGGCCACAAACCCATCAGGAAAAGATGTAAACAGGCAATAGGAAGTAGTAAAATTACTATCGAATTTTTGAGAAGATACAAACCATCATAGAAATTAGCCAAATTGATATACAAGACAGTCATTTCGCCTTCAATAACATACGGATTGAAGGCCGCAGCGTTAGTAAAACGAAATAGGAGATCAATTAGTAAATATGAAATGCAAATTATTAAATTAATGTTAAAATATTGTAGGGATAAACCGAGGGGAAGAGTTAAATTGTCGAAATTATTGGATGGGAAAACTGGCAGAAAAAGATTAGGGTAATGAGGATTAAATACTGGGGACATATTCAAAGGAGGCAACAAGGACATCCATTAAAAGTAGCACAGGCAATGAAATATGATAAAAAAATGACAGGGAGACCAGCAAAGACTCCGAATGACTCAGTAACATGTGTAACATAAGTCCTGGGAATACTTTCAGGCGTTTATTTGACAGCATTAACAAACACAAAGATGTCAACCAATGTACTTGTCACGTTCATCTGTGTTCCTACTGAACTGCCAAACTCAAATTCCGAGGTAGTTTCCATTAAAAATGTCGTACAAGCTGGATTTACGAGCACAAGTCGCCAACCTTTTCGGACGGCTTAGTACAAGTGAAATTTTGAGAGTGTTCAAGGACGAGCCAATATCAAAATCAACAATATACCGTGTATTGAAAGATTGTCGTGATGGTAAAGAACCGGAAAATAAAAAGAAAAGTGGTCGCCTAACAAATTGGAGTGCTAGAACAACGAAAAACAAGAAGTCAAGCGCTGAAAACAAGGTTGGCCAATCAACACGCAAATTAGCACGAAAATTTCAGGTTTCAAACATGACAGTCCATCGGATTTTTGAGAAAACATAACGTAATCTATCGGAAACGTCAGCGTGCACCAAAATATACACAGCAACAACTGAAAAAATACCAAAATGCTGCCGTGCACTTCGTCGCGAGCATTTTGCAAATGGAAAGTGCATAATTTTGGATGATGAATCTTTCTTCACGTTTTCGCACCATGAATTGAGTGGCAACGATGGTTTCTATACTGCTAACATTAAAAAAACACCAGACGATGTTAAATGCGCCAGCAAATCGAAATATGAGCCAAAGGTGTTAGTGTGGGGCAGCCATGTCATCGAAGGGTATCTCGGCGCCTTTGATACGCCCAAACAAGGCCAAAGCTGTCAATTCTGACGTGTATATCAGCCAATGCTTGCCGAAATTGAAGCAATTCATCAACAAATATCACGCTGACGACGAAATCATGTTTTGGCCGGATCTGGTAAGCTGTCATTACGCGAAAAAAACATTAGATTGGCTAACTGAGCAAAACATACCATTTATACCGAAAAAGGACAATCCACCTAACGTGCTTCAGGCTCGTCCAATTGAAAATTTTTGGCAGCCTTCCGAAACTTATGGTGTACAACAATGGCTGGGAAGCTAAAAATGAGCAACAATTGGTTAATAGAATCAAGCGGAAGATGAAAGAAATAGACATAGACACCGTCCAGAACCTGATTCAACATGTGTTCGCCGTACACTGGGTAAAAATAGAAGATAATGGTCCATTGAGCGTACTGTAAATATATTTTTCAACAATTTATTAATAGAATAAAATACCCTGAAGAGCAGTTTAAAATCCGATTGTTTGATTTCAAGTACCATGCTTTTGAATTTTTCCCAGGACTTATGTTACATATGTTATTAGAAGATAAAAACATAATTCCAGGAATAATAGAAGAGGAATGGATAGAATTAGCGAAAAATAAGAAAAAGTTAAAAGCTAAAGCAGAGGAGATTTATAAATACGAGGGAAGCGAGGAAGAGTCAGAATCAGGTGTAGATGACTAGAATACGAGAGACTAAGATAAGGATAATAAAGGATAAAGAAAGAAAAAAGGGAAAAATAAACGTTAATTTTCTCAATTATGAATGAAAATAAGAAAATATTGGTAAATTGGAAATTATGTATGTATATTTAATTGTCTCGTTTAGTTGGTAGGCTCAGGCGCCTATTGGAGTGTAGTAGAGTAATATACGAAAATTGTCTCAAACCGTTCTTCTACTATCATTATCTTTTTTTTTTTTTTTAAAGACCGTGCGTTTCGTAGTTGCTACTCCGTTACCGATCAGAACTACTGTAATTGCACAGAGAACCACATAGATGGAGCTTGGGAGTAGCTTTACATCTTCAATGCTCTATGCTTCTTTAAAGCCGAAATTTGTACAAAGTGGTCCACTCTAGAGACGGTTGTAAAAACAAGTTAATAAAACCTCAATAAGACCATACAGATTTTGAAAATGTTCTAGTGAAAGATGTTATGACCACTTGAGAACCTCCCTGGCTGCCATGAAAACCAGCATATGGCCTAATAGCCACAGCTTTCAAACTTCACTGTAATATCGTGGTTGGTTTTTGTTGGTCTGCTTTGTTCGATTCGCTGCTCTTCTGATTCATTTAGCAGCAAATAATATCTAAGAAAAAAGATCTTGTGTTGCGAGAAATTTTATTTGATAGCAAAATATCCAAAACAAATTGGTTTTTTACAGCGTGTCATGCTTCAAATTATATGCGCATTTAATTTTATGGTGAATATTGGCACGATAAAAGCCAAAAATTAACAACAAAAATAAAATTAAAACAAATATGTTCGATAAATTAATCATGAATTTCTTGAACCTTAATGGAATTCAATAAGGAAATCTATAAGAATGCCAAAATTGGTCACCGATCTACAGTTCATTTGCCCTACATATAAAATTTAGTGCGTGTATTTTTCCACATTTCAATTATTTCCTATATTTCAATATGACGATTGTAAAAAATCACAGTTTTGCCAAAAGCCAATTTATCTTCACAATGACAACTATAAAACTAATTTGCCGTTTAATGCATTTACTGGAGCTAAAACGGCATTTCAAAACAGAATTTTACGAGTTCATAAAGTCGAAATAAAACCTTTCATCTGCGTAAAAGGAATTTGAGAAAACAAGGTTTTAAGATTGTTGTAAACAAGCTCTGTATTTTCTCATAAACCTGACTTAAATATGAAGCCTACTGGCACCTCTTTGTGCCATAATAAAACCAATTGATTTCTAGTGGCTTTCATAAATCTTTAATAAAACTTAATAGAGCTGGATGGTTTTGGCAATGTTACTTGGGTAGAGTAGCTATAGGGTTACTCATTTTTGATTAACTAGGTCACATGTCAAAATAAGAGTTAACATTACTCAGTATCTAGTTTTAACTGACTAAACAATCTCAGTGAACGCTACTCATTTCCATTAAAACCCGATGCCCCGACGGAGTGTTTTTAATTCTATAATTTAATCTTTTTATTTTCTTCAAATCAAAAACCTGCATGTATTGTTTTCTACTAATAAAGATGTTCACCTGTGGTTGACTTTGTAGTTGTTAATTAATAGTTTTCCGGATCGTCCCCACTGGAAGAGCTTGACGGCGATCGTCCGACGGGACTCTTGTAGTATTGGTGATACGGCTTTTTCCTAGCAATCCCTCCCTGGAAACTGTTACAGCATACCCAGCCATTTTAGAAGAAAGTGCCTTGTTGTCTTGGGTGGAACGTAAAGATGTAAACAATCTTTGAACAGACAAGGTTGTTGATCATTGTAACATTCCAAGTAAGAACTGTTCAAACTGCCCAATAAGATGAGATCAAGCATCAATGAATTCTTGAACTTTTGATTCAGGAAAGGAAACATCACAACGCATTTTTGTAATGAAATCGTTGATTGTTTACGACAACTGTTCGGTTGAAACGGAAGTGTCGAAAACCTTTAAATTTGTAATTCTAGAATAATCCGGTTTGACATCCCGTTCTCCAGTCACCTCGTTAGTCGCATCCATTGCCGCCTCTTGTTTCTCATCCATATCTTGTGGATGGCACGTCACAATATGCCGCTTTAAAGATTTGAAGCGATCATACAAACATCCACATTCCAAACACTTAAATGGAACATCAGTAGCATTGCTGCTATTCAGCCCATGAATGTTTTGAACATAGGATTTCAATTCTCCCACACATCCTTGGAACAAAGTTTCCACAAGTGGAGATGTGACAGCGAAATCCTTGTATGTATCGATATTTTAGTTCTATTAACAAGAAAAAAAAACATTTTCCTTGCCTATCAACTTCCGAATTAGTTCCGCATCGACGAGGAGTTATATCTGCTCCATTCTTTCTCCTTCTACCTAATAGAATTTTAATAACTAACTATCAATTTCCAATGTATCGACTGAACCTCGTTTTTCGATTTGGATTACTCTATTTTCATGAGTACTGCGCTTTTACAATCAGAGTAGCATTTCTTCAGTTTCCTTATTAAAGTTACTCTATTAAGAGTAGATCTGAACGAGCGTGCAGCGATTTGTGTATTCACGGTGACTGTCGAATTATCAGAAAAGGGATTGAACTCCAGCTCATTCAATCGATTATAAAATCACGACGATCATCGTGTAAGAAATGAGTTCGTTTGGTTAGAAACTAGCACTAGCCCTTTGAAGTTGCTATGGGAGAAGTCTAATTTTAGTTTTTCGACATGATGAGGTTCGGAAATGGTCGCTATCTGTGCTAGAAATTGCATTTGACTGTATCTGATGAATCCTTGTGAGTGTGAGTTTTTTAGTGGAATACCTGTAACTAGCATTAGCATGAGCATGATTGACCGCCCGAGGTTGCTACCCCGTTATTGCCAGATCAGCTGTTATTACACAAAGAACCAAAAGATGATGCTTGGGACTAACATACATCCTCAATATGTAAAAGCTGGTGTTGTGTGTGTGTGTGTGTGTGTGTGTGTGTGTGTGTGTGTGTGTGTGTGTGTGTGTGTGTGTGTGTGTGTGTGTGTGTGTGTGTGTGTGTGTGTGTGTGTGTGTGTGTGTGTGTGTGTGTGTGTGTGTGTGTGTGTGTGTGTGTGTGTGTGTGTGTGTGTGTGTGTGTGTGTGTGTGTCCAATCTAACACCCATCGGCCGGCAATGGTATTATGGAAGAAATCTGTTTACAAAAATCATTCAAGTGACCATTGGAAGCAGCTTTAATCCGGGAGCTAGAAAGTGATAGCTCTACTGCAGATCCAGCAACCCATTTCAAAATGTCTGGAGAGTCACGCCCATTCCGAGGTTACTTTCACATACAATATGCCCGGCATGTAAACATTACCAATATCATTTGTATAAGGGCACTGCTACACACTTCCAGATTTGGAAATTTTAAATTTCCAAACCAGGCCCGTATTTAGTATTATTTGAAAATAAGATTATTGTTATATAGTTATAATTGTTATATAGTTGGACAGATCTCACCCATGTCTGCCTCCTCAATCACACTATCTTGTTCATTCGTAAAAGTAAAAAAAAATCGACGTTGATTCGTAATTAATTTCATGCACTCGCGATTAAATATGCGCAAAAATTAACGTTGCTAAACCGCCTGTTAGATATGCAACCTGCATAACAAAACCCTGTTCACCCCGTGGTGAATGTACTTAAAATTATGTGCAAGCTTTTCACCCGCCTATGCGCGTTGTTTTCGTTTGCTGCTTGTGACCAGCAAATGGCCGTTCTCTACATTGCACTAGTCTTCTTTTTTTTTCACTCCACACTCTGCCAAAAATGAAAATTCCCGATATGATGCGACTTTATAGTCTATATCGAACTTCAAAACTGCTAATAATCATCGATTCACTCGTGATAAAGCGCAAACACATTCTAACTTAATAATTTACGCACAGGTGTCACAATACTACCACTAATATATAAAACTAAGCTGATGTAATTCTTCTTCCGGGTGCGGGGGCGAAGCACAAAAACAAAACAAAAATAACGAGGAAATACTACCGACACTCACAATGCACGCGGAGATTTTATGATTTCACTGCTAGTTCAAGTTAAATTACGAATTATTCAACTAAAGGGAAATTTTACGCGTCTGTTAAAATTCATTATTTTTTTTCTGTGTCTAAAAGCTGGTGATCTCAAACTAAGGCAATACCGGCGCCGGCCTCGCCCGAATGCAGGTCAAGTAGGGAATGGGTAGGAATATGTTGACGTGATACTCGCTTTATTGGAAGCCGAGAACACCTCTGCACTTCCACGAGAAATCACTGGGATGTTCCATAAAATTGTTGGGTTGGTAGAGACAGCGTTTTGATAAACGGTGTGCTGAATTCAACTGACGTCGGCAGCGAATAAGATATTTCACTATGTTCCCGATTTATTCTTTGTACAGAGATGCACATTCAAGCTATTCAAATTTTGGCACAGATTTAAACCAACAGTAAGGATGCTGTTAGGGCCACTCACAAGAGTGGGTGGTTTATTTCAGCAGAATACAAAAATATGTTAAAACACCGAGTTTGAGGACCGATTTTAACCAACAGTACGGATGCCGTTGGGGCCACTCACAAGTGTGGGTGGTTAATAGAAAAGGACCTTATGCTACACAGCAGTAACACATCTGCCTTACCTGGAATCACCTGTGATTGTGGTTTTTCATTGGAAAGACAAAGTGATTTTTAATAATGCTGAAAAGCCGACTTTGACCGGTTTAAACCAACAGTAAGGATGCTATTGGGGCCACTCACAAAATGTGATAGTGGTTTTTCATTGGGAAACTAGGAGATGTTTTATAATGCTGCAAAGCCGATTTGGACCGATTTAAACCAACAGTAAGGATGCTATAGGGGCCAGTCACAGAGTGTAATAGTGTTATTTAATTAGGAAAACAAGGTAATTCGTCTCAACGCTTGAGAGCCAACTTTAACCGATCTACACCAAGAGGGACAGAGGTTTATTTATTTCAAGATGGGGTGGCCCGACGAGAATGGCGAACGAATAATTTGGATCACAATTAATTATGTACCGCACCTCCGACCCATCTTACCCGGCGAACCACGACTTCTCATGATCACTCGATCACTCGCGCAACGAACAATACCCAAGTAACAATTTTAGTTTTATTTCAGATTCCAAATTGTGTTTTCTGCAGCGTATTATGCTCCAAATTATATGCGCATTTATTTTTATGGTGAATATTGGCGCGATAAGAACCGAAAATTAATGCGCCTCGGAAATTATGCGAATTTACAACAACATAAATAAAATTCAAAAAAATACATTCGATAAATTAATCATGAATTTCCTGAAAAGTGCTTGAAATTGGATGAGATTATCTCAAAGAATGCCGAAATGAGTCTCCGATCTACAGTTTATTTGCATACCATTGAAAATTTGATGCATTTATTTTTACACATTTCAATTATTTCTTATATTTCAATATGGCGATTGAAAAATAATCACAGTTTTGCCATAAAGCCAATTTTTCTTCGCAGTGACTAATATAAAACTATTTGGTCTTATGGTGGCTTTCTTCAATGCCAATTTGCCGTTTAATGCATTTACAGGAGGCAAAATGGTTTTAAAATGCTTTTTCTACTGACCATAATAAGATAATAACAATGAGTCCTGAGACGGCATTTCAATACAGCATTTTACGAGTTCATAAAGTCGAAATAAAACCTTTGATAGGAGGAATAGGAATTTGAGAAGCAAGGTTTTAGGAGCGTTGTAAATAAGCTGTGTAGGTTCTCATAAACATGACTAAAATATGAAACGTATTGGCACCTCGTGGTGCCATAATAAAACCAAATTGATTTCAAGTGGCTTTCATGAAGCTTTAATAAAACCTAATAAAGCAAGATGGTGTTAGCAATATTACTTGGGTAGGCAACCGAAACAATATACAAAACGCTACGCCCGATAGCAAAATATTGCGGAACAAAATATCGACACAACCGATTCAACCGATGATCAACACAAACCTATTAAAAATAAATGTTATTAATATAGATACAATGGGTAACAATTACCTGTCTTGCTCCACGTTCTTGAGAGCACTTACTACATCACGAGTCGCCTTTACCCAACTCCGGATGTGTCCGTTTTGAGAAGTAGAGAAATATTAGATATTGTCTTCAAAATTTGGTAGAAATTAATTATTTCAAGCTGAACAACACATCAGGTCCCAAGCAACATTGAGGGACTCTCCCCGTTGACCCTTTTTTTCGTCAATAGCTTGTCTATTAAACGATTTGCCGTTGTTTTTGACATATTGGATCCCTAATTACACTTTATATTATCGTTCTGTGCGTTGAAAATACTTGAACATGTTTTTACATAGCCGTAGGAAGACAAAGAGAAAGTCGATGAAGAGAGCCTCCCATTGCCACCCAGGACCCAATGCGTTGTTCAGCTTGATTTGTTGCCATATTAATATGATCCGGCAGGGGCTCGTAAACGATGTAATCCGCCACGAACGATGCAATTTCCTCCCATAACCCGATCATATCGGTAAAGAGGAAAACCGATGGCTTCAGCGACGTGCACACAAAGTTCTGAACACCGCACCCGTTCGGCAGCGCATGAATCAACGGTTTCCGGTGCGGAAACCTTTCCTTGTACTGCCGCCGAAAGTACGATTCCGGAAAGCACACAATCTCTTTGTACGCAGGAGAAGGATTTTCCGGACTTTCACACCGGCCATGGTGTCACTCGGGACAGAGCACTCCGTCGTATCGTCGATTTCCGGAGGATTGGTCGGTGTCGGAGGAGGAAGACGGAACTCGCGAGCCAGCGCCCGTTGCGCACGTAACTTTCGCCGAAGGGTTTCCGCGACGTTCCACGATACGGATTCTTTCGACATTTTCGGTTAGGATTGTTGAAAAATTCAATATTTCGTAGAAAATACACAGAAAAATCACCACCGGCTTCACGTGAACTCGATTCGAGAATCAAGACATCTACTTGTTTGTTACTTACTTTGCCCGAAAAGAAAAGGGAGAAAAATCCTCCTTCCACTTTCAAGGAAAGCGAAAAAAAACCATTTTCACTTTTCATCGCATTTTTCGACACGAAACCGCACCTATCAGTAGGAAATTCACATGCAATACAACACTGCACTTATACACGACACTTTCCAACGATTTTTTCCTACCGAAATTCACTAATCAACCGAGAAAATCGTGAAAACAGCACCGACGTTTGCTCCTTCTTTAACACACTTCTTTAGTGGAATACCTGTAACTAGAAAAAAAAACCTGTGTCTGAACTGTATCTGATGGCTTGATTGAAAATCAAGTTGTTTGTCCACTTGTGCAAAGGAGTTGTCATTTTTTCCATTGTCAGTTCGCTTTTGAGCGGCTTCCGTATGGTCATTATGAAACATGTAAAATATCACCGAAACAAATTTAAGACGCAGTACTCTTATGACCATTGATCGAAACTGATTAAAATCAAAACTCTAATCGGCAACAGTGCTGACATTTCCATTAAAATTCCATTGCGGCAGATCCTGCAAAAGTGTCGCGATACTATTGATCGTGAAGAGTACGACAAAGATTTTTCATTAGGGCCTAACTGACTAACGTAAGCAATGGCTTTTTCCGCGAATTTCTAGTCATTGAAAACTCGCCTGATCAATCCACCACGGTCATTTCGAAGAGAAAGAATTCACGGAAGGAGCCATTGTTTACCTTAGTTAGGCCCTTATGAAGAATCTTCGTCGAGTTATGGAAGATCGTGAACGAGAATGGTTTCCCGGGAAACTGATAAGCACATTTAGTTGAGCTCGGCTTTTTCCAGGGACTGGCAGTCATTTTCCTGAAGCCAACATCTCTAATATCCAAACATCAAAAGATTCATTGTTTGTAAACAATGTAGGTGTTCGTACCCGCAGTAACAAACTTCAGACCGGCCTTATTCTAATTAGGCCCGCGATATGTTGCATACTGTCAAACGCTAGTAACTAGGATTGTTGGGGTTGCCAGGCCCCTGGCTTTTTCGTATCTTCTCTTTCATCTTTTGTCGAGATCCGCACAGCCGAGCACATGTCAGTGAAAAAAAAAGTTTGTCTACAGCAGTACTATAGAGAACCGCTGATTCAGATATACGTCAAAAGTTTCATCAAACAATCTTTAACCGAGATCTGCTCAGCCAAGATCGGCAGAAAACATTTGAAGTGTGGGACTGATCAAAGCTGCGAAAGATGGCGTACAATAGATCATGGCACCGAATGTATTAACCTCACTTTTTTGACGGCTCAGGAAGCTTGTATACAAGATAGGGTGAATGTACTCTATTTGCCCACTTAAACTGTGCTTCTGCGAAAAACAGATTATAGTTGATACTTTTATCAATAATAACTACTGTTTTTGCAAATAGTTTTTGCAAAACATAGTATAATATATGAAGACGTGCTAGGTTAGTCAAAAAGTTTTGAAAGCGGAAATGAAAATACATAGTCTCCCATAAGATCGATACACTTAGTCACACGATCATCCAACTTTTTTGTCCCATCACAGAAGTGACTTTCTGAGGGGCCTGCAAAATACTCCTCTACGACGGCTATAATTTCTTCGTTTGATGAAAAATACTTTCCACGAAGGTAGTTTTTGAGGTGTGAGAACAGCCAGAAGTCAGAGGGAGCTAAATCTGGTGAATAGGGTGGATACTGCAACAATTCGTACCCCTATTTACTGATTTTCGCGATGGTGTTTTGAGCTGTGTGAGCAGGTGCATTGTCTAGATGAAAAATGATTTTTTTCTTCTTCAAACCGGGTCTTTTTTCACCATTTTTTACACCCAACTGGTCCAAAAGGTCAAAATAATAATCAGAGCTGATTGTCTTACCAGTTTGGAGATAATCTATCAATACAATTCATTTTGCATCCCCCACCCCCCCCCCCCCCCCCCCCCTCTTCCCCCCCCCAAAACAAAAACCTTATCTTTTCTCAAATTACCATATAACATCATTGTTTTTTTTTTTTTTAACCACACCCCCCACCCACCTTTTCAACCCCTCCTCCGTCCGCCCCCCCCCCCCCCCCATCATACACCAACCCTTTTTTCTTTTTTTTTTTTTTTTTGTTTTTTTTTTTCCCCCCCAGCCCCCCCCCCCCCCCCCCCCCCCCCCCCCCCCACCCCCCCCCCCACACTAAAAAAAGAAAAAAAGGGTTTTTTTATTTTTTTCACCCCCCCACCTTTTCCCCAACCCCCCAAAAACCCCCCAACAAAAAAAAAATAAACACCCCCCAATATCCGGATTTTTCCATAGTTGGCTGTTGCTAGAAAGCGGATTCACGGTGCCCCTATAGACCGTTATTATAAAAAATAAATGTCCATCAAAACCAAGTACATAGCTCGATTCTTGGGGTAGTTCTGTCCTTCTGGACCATTTCTCAAAAAATCCCTAGAAGGAATCTCGAGAAATCTTGATTTTAGTTTTTAGCTAAAAAAAAAATCAAAAAATCCATACTCAAATTATTTATTATCATCAAAATACCTGCATGAATGTCCGATAAATGATCCGAGTCGATTTCAACCAGTTTGTATTTATTACCGTTATTACAATTATATATATTTACAACTGACTTAACTCACCAAACTGACTTAAGTACGTTTTTTGTATGGCCTAGCATGTGATTTTTTAATTAATTATGAATAAATAATATTTTCTTTTAAAATTGCATTCTTCTACTCATCACCGGTGATCATCAAAGTAGGCTGTTAAACGTAAAAATCTGCCTCTTTGTAAAGCTTCAGCAATTGAATGTTTCGTGTGATAAACGTCAGAAAGCCTAAGTGAAAAAAGTGCGTGTGCAATGTGAAAATGGATCTTCATGAAAAAAACAGAAATCTGGTTTGCGTATTCTGTCTTTCGAAGGCATCGTCGCTTCGATCGATAACTGAAAGCATAAGAGTTGTTATCCAAATATATGTTTCTGCAAGATTTTGAATCCAAACAAAACTTTTATCCGTCGGTCATCTGCGGAACATGCCGCGTGGCTTGTGGGGAGTATAGCAAGGGAGTTTAAAGGATCCCCATGATTCACAATTACAATCTCCAAAATTCAATCGTCACGCGATCTCAAGGTATGTGCAAATGTGAAATTTGTGTCGCAGCCGGTACACCTTAGGGTAGAAGCAATTTGCCAGGTTTTCAAGCTAAGAAACTCAAGCGCGGAAGACCCAGATCCAGTCCAGACACAGAAGATGTTGGCGGATCTAAGACGGTAGCAATTTGTGAAACATGCTACAGCAAATACGGAAGAGGAAAAGAGCACCGTTGCACTCAGTTCACCCAAACGTCAAATTTGAAAAACATGCTGAAAAAAGGAGAGTCCTCGTCGGGGTCGAGTTCTACATATGCGGCAGTAGCTGACTATATGCGTTAGAAGTCAGAAACACCTGGTAAAATATTATTTTTTTTCGAATATCACCTAATCTTAAAAAAAAACATATTTTTCAAGATGGCAAATACATTCTGCGTAATCTCCGTGGGAAACCGACTGTATTCAAGAAGGATACCTCTCATCCAGGACCTTTCAAGAATCTACGTGCAGATTCTCTGTTTAAGGTCAAAGCCGAGAACAGTCTGAGCATGAGGAAAACCTTGGGTAATTAGTACTTTATTTAGAACAAAGTGTGTGTTATGTAATCTATTCATTATTTAGGTGTGATGAAAAGTATTCGCGCATCGGGAGTAAAGATCGAACCTGGAGTACGGGAGAAATTGGTGGAAAGGAACCGACAGCTTAAGGATTTGTTTAAAGTAGTACAGTTATCTAGTTTCACAGGAAAGATAGGATCTTCGTCGGATGAGGTTGTTGTATATTGCACTGATGTACCTGAGCTGATAAACAGAATTAAGCGTTCAAGACCAACTGCTGAAGGCGACTTTCTTGTGAAAGTTGGAATTGACGGGGGTAGGAGCTTTTTCAAGATCACCTTATCTGTGATTTCTCCACAAACGGAGCATCAGTCTGACAATGACTTCAAGGATGGCGGTGTAAAGAAACTGTTCATCATTGCACTTTCACCAAACCTCGCAGAAAAGTACGACAATATTTCCCCGATTGGGATAGACTTACTCAAACTGCACGAGCTCGATCATTTGGTTGCCGGGGACCTCAAAATTATAAACATTATAATTGGCATAATGGCGCACTCCTCGAAGAACCCGTGTCCATATTGCGAGGCTTCCAAGAGTGAACTTGACATATCGAATGGGATCTCGAGAACCAAAGGAAGCATCAAGGAAAATTGCACAAGAAAAGGAAAAAACTTCGCAAGCTGTGTGCATGCTCCTTTGGTTTCCGGTAACAACGAAGACAAAATTTTGAAGCTTTGCCGTATTGGAGTCAATACAATGTTCAAGTTCCTCCAGAAAAAAGCACCAGATTGAGTAGATTTGTGGGTGAACGAAGCACAGGTGAGACATCAACAAATGGCATACGGGTTCACTGGTAGAGCCTGTCACGCGTTTTTGAAAACTGCCAAATGTTTGGCAGACAATCCCGATCTTTCGGATTACGTCACAGTAAGCTATTCTACTTAATCTTTAACCAATTTTTTAATAATGTTACGATTATCAGGTTCTAAATAATTTCAAAAACGTGTACGCTAAATGTTTTTCTTTCAAACTTGAACATGGTTTTGAAGAAGCAATTGATGGTTTTAGCTGGGAAAAGCTGCAGTTTCCATATACGTCGAAGTACCATATTTTAAAATATCAGAGTTCTGCAGAGACACCGGAAGAGGTCTTGGTTTACATAATGAGCAAGCTTCGGAGTCCGTTCATTCGGATTTTGACGAGATTTGGCAGCGGTATAGAGCACCTAAATCATCCCAGATTTACAATGATCGGTTACTAAGTGCTGTGATCGACTATAACAGCAATCACATGTTTTAGCTTTCAATAACGTTTATGCTACAATCAATATCGGTTTACTTTTCTACAATATATGCATCAGCACTGAATTGATATTTAACCTTTCATTCGATCAAGCATAGACAGCAATACCTAAACCAAACTAGAACCAGTAAGCCATACAAAAAACGTACTTAAGTGCGTAGTAGTGAGTTAAGTCAGTTGTAAATATTTATAATTGCAATAACGGTAATAAATACAAACTGGTTGAAATCGACTCGGATCACTTATCAGACGTTGATGTAGGTATTTTGATGATAATAATTAATTTGAATATGGTTTTTTTGATTTTTAGCTAAAAACTAAAATCAAGATTTCTCGAGATTCCTCCTAGGGATTTTTTTTAAGAATTGGTCCAGAAGGACAGAACTTCCCCAAGAATCGAGCTATGTACTTGGTTTTGATGGACATTTATTTTTTATAATTACGGTCTATCGGGGCACCGTGGGGTTGTTATGCTATCGGTTGACCCAGCCAGTGAAGCATGCTTAGTCAGCCAGTTTTGTTTCATCTTTGAGACTTTTGTAAGGACTTTGCTTGGTGTGCACTCCATATTTTTAACTAATTCGATTTTCACCTATTGCGTGAATAATGGTGATTTTTGTTCCATATCAAATGTGAGCTCTTATATTCGGACAATAATTCTAACTATAATTGTTTTGCAGTTTCTAGATGCAACATTCAGAAATAAGTGTGACCATATCTCAACTCTGGGGCTTATTACGGTATTCACTTCACGGTGAAAACGAAATGAAAACAAAAAACTTTATTACGAATGTCACACAAGTGAAAAAATATGGAACAGTTCATCCGAGGTGACGATTCGAATGAACTCGGTGTTATTATGGTTGCCACGGCACAATCACGCCACCGAAAAAAGTGACACAAACCGTAGATTTTCTGGGGGCTACTACGATTTTCACTTCACTATCACTTCCACCTCACGGAGTTCATTTTTGATCACGGTGATACTAGTAATAGCATAAAAAAAAGTGAGGTGATGTGTAAGTGAAGTGAAAGTGATAGTGAAGGTGACAACCGTATTAAGCCCCTCTATTTCGATGGGGTTTTGAGGCCCTGACAAGGGCTGTTTTTCTGTTGCCTGAGTTGAGAAGATGAGAATTTAACCTCCGAAACCAGTTATCTCGAGAATTATGGGTACTACTTGGACCACTCTATGAACAGCGAATAACGAAATACCAAATGAACCTTTCTAGGGCCATTTCAAGAGTAATAAAGAGTTGAATTCCATAGTTTTCGTGGAGAATCAATAGTAAAGCCACACACACTAGTAGCATAGGGGTGTCATAGTTCTTTAGACTGAATAAATTATTCCGCCAAGGAGTCCTTCCGTCAACTTTGCATTTATGTAACTGACATAATTCACCCTTTCGTTTTTTTTTAAATAAGGCCTACTTGTATGCTGCAGTGCAACAAGAATCCTATTAGAGTTGGGCATGTGAGAGCTTGTAGTTTGTTAGATTGATGCCTTAAAAAATGATGCAATGCTAGCGCCATCCAGTGACCTTTATATTAAACTCAATTGACCTGATTTTTAAACTGCGAAGAATAATATGTTTGATAAGATGTCAACTTTAAATATAGTATAATTATAGTTTGGCATTGTTTTGCTATGCGCTAATTCTCTCGTTAAGGTGATAAGATCCGTAGCAGAATTGCTTCCCTACATATGGCTATGCCGAATTCATAAATAAGCCTGCAAAAAATAAGCCTAGATTCCAAGATCAAATTTCTACAAAATCCGAAGGGGTAGTGAAAGTACCTCTATCTTCGTATGATTTTAGGACACATGATCGTTTCACCGTTAAGCGTCAGCATTACGTTTACAACGTTGAATATGTGTTCATCTGTTAATGTTCTCCCCCACGGCACACATAGCACACGGTTGATATGTAGGTATATGTTATCAATTGCGGATCACTTATCACTGAGACTGGAAGAACATTAGTTTTATTTTTATTTATTTTTTATTATGGTGTTTACTTTATTATAGTGAACCTGAGTTGTACCCTGACATCAGTTGTAGTCTATGTTCACGTTTTGCTGATGTCATTCGTTTTCTGTCGTTGAACCAACTATTTACTAGAGTGTACAGTAGGGTGGATCACATTTATTTTGCAGTTCCCACCCTTTGCTACTCACTACAAGTCAATCGAAACTATGTTCCCCAAAAATACTGCAACATTTGAATGAACTTGGTGAAGGTTTAGATTTGCGGCCCAATATTGACGTAGGGCAGGGAAAGCTTGTCACTTATGTGCCAAAAAGCCTTACAAACAAACGTCATAGTCTTCCCGCAATAGTAGGGGGCAAAAAATTACTCAATGAGTAACTATAAAATGAGAAGATTAGTAATTTCCATTTAATTCCAACTATCTCTATTGCTATTGACAGATACGCATATTTCGTCTACAATGTGCAGACTTCTTCAGTGTTGTGTACTAATAGTATTAGTACACGACACTGAAGAAATCTGCACATTGTAGACGAAATACGCGTATCTGTCAAGATAAGCAATAAAGATAGTTGGAATTAAATGGAAATTACTAATCTTTTTTCTCATCTTCTAGTTACAGGTATTCCACTAAAAAGCTCACACTCTCCAGGACTCAATAAGAAGCTAAGTAAAAAACAGTTACGCAAAGAGTAAACCCAAATCTATTGCCCTTTGCATGGGATTAAGACGTTTTTCGTTGAATAGATTGGTTCATACTTCATTCAGAATAAGAAAAACATGTAAACAAACCCCTTATCTGATGCAGTACCCCGAAATACGTACCCGCTACTGAAAGTTGTGAGCATATTTTGGTGCGACATTTTTTTTTCTGATGTTGAGTCTAATACGGTGCGGAATACATATCACTTAACTAAAGGTGGAAGTATTGTTATTATGTGATAATGATAAGAAAGAGTTTCGGGTGATGTCATCCAAAGTGCAAACATTATTAAAAGATGCCAAGATAAAAAAAAAAAAAGTAAACAACGATTGAAATTAGTGTAGCCAGTTTCCATTGACAACCTTGAGTAAACCCACCCTAGTGAATAGTTTGCTAGCGTGCTTCCCATGCTCTGGCGGCAAATAGCAGATAGTCTTGACTCGATCATGTCAGTTATTAATCAACCAGCGAACGTTACAGTAGCTGGTACGCGAGACTCTTGCTAGTTAGACACGTGCGTACATTTCTCTGATGGTAGGTTCGATTACGTTTGAATTACGGTTCAAAGATTTTGGACGGAAACTGTGCTGTTAAGTAGCAAAGCCCTATCATTTCGAGGTTTTGGAAAAAAAAATACTTCACTGTTCCTAAATTGAATGACAACATAAAGGCAAAGTGAGAACTGTGAAATATGCAAGTCATTGTTGAAGACTTTTGATTTTTTTTCATGCCGTAATTGAGTTGTAAGAACTGGTATTCCAGAAACTCGAGAGGTTTTATCACTAGGGGAGATGTTCCTATATTAATCTCCTCAATCCGTAGTTCATCCCATTTGATATCAACTGGAATGTTTTGTTACATTTGTATCTGCTACTCAACGTAAGCTATCTATAATACGAAATAGACGCCTCTCTTAATTCAGCGTGGTATGAATATAGGAAAAACGAGGTGAATATGGGAACAGTAACCCTATATACAATGAAGGAGAATATGCTAGGTCGCGGACGACTAGATTTCAATTGATAATAACTAACCTCTATTAGTATAGCATCGCTCTCGGAAGTCGATAAAGAAGGAAAGTGCACGTTCAGGGAGCAGTTGTTCGTTAGGAAGGCAGAATAATATTTCACTACTTAATAACTATTGGAAGTATTGGCATATTTTAGGCGTTCGGACGGAAAAGGATACAATGTTCAGCTGAAGAATAGTCTATTTTGATCGATGCGTGGCATTGACTGCATCGCTGCACCTTTTGAGTTTTTTTTTCCCTGTGTTGGCGACCTGATACCACCAATTTGATCTATTGTAGTGCATCCTCTTTTTAAGGACTGTTCATTAAAGAAAGTGGACATTTCCCTTTTTTTTTGTGTATTATCACTGCGACCATTATTTTGATCTATTGTGATACACAACTCATTTTTCTATACCATTTCAAGGTGATAAGCTTCTATGAGAAGTAACTCGCATGATTTAGGGTAGTATCATAGACTAACTCTAAGACCAGTAGGTCCCGAACAAATACGATTTTTTTCTTGGATCAGTCAGTACTAGCACATCGGTCCCAAGCTTAATAATATGCCCCTAATAATGAACTCACACGAACGAAAATATCACAGCAAATCAAAACAAAGGCGCATATATATATAGCAAGGTGCTGGCTTCAAGGTGTACTTCGGACCAAGGGACAACAGTGAACCAATTTCAAATCGCTAGTTGCATATTGATTGTTGGTAGTATCCCAGTAAGGAATAATGTATCGTACAAAACGCACTACCTTACGAGAGCATAGAGACCATATTTCAAAGGGCTGTAAAAGCCTCTTATCGAACAATTTTGTTCTTGTGTTAAAAAAAAATGCAGCACAGTTGCACAATAAATGTTCAGAGGTATCGCATTTCTCATTACGAAAGTGACAAATATCATCTCCGACATTATCCATTAGTCTTAGATGATATTTAGCCATACAATGTCCTGTAATTAGGCCTGCATATGTGCACAAGTCATTTTTTGACAAAACGAGAAGCTTTTGTGTATTCGATATGTTAGGCGTAATGTACTTTTTGGACTGCCGGGCAGTGGTGGTTATATTCCACTTTGTAGTTCCAGGGACTTCTTTTCCCAGTTCCTGAGTTCCATTTTGATTGCGCATGCAGAGACTCCGCAAAATGGCTCTGGGCCTAGAAATGGCTTAGAAGATCCAGCCCTAGCTAGTTCATCAGCTCTTTCTTCACCATCGATTCCACAATGTCCAGGAACCCAGTAAAGATTAACTGTATTATTAATGCATAGCCGTTGAAGTAAAAGGAGACATTCCCATACTAGTTTTGATGTAAATGTAAAAGATTTCAATGCAGATAAAGCTGCTTGACTATCAGTGAAAATACATAAATTTGCATGTTTACAATTCCTTTCTAAGCAAAGGGAAGCACATTCCACAATTGGTTGGCCATCTACCCATTGAAACCTGTTACCCCAGCTCCTACTTGATCATTTTGTTTCGACCCATCAGTATAGAATACGATAGATCCAGGACGTATTTGTGGTCCTCCCGCCACCCAAACAGTGCGGTCTGGTTCTATCACATCGAATGAACGAATAAAGTTGAATTGCGTTTCCATCCAGTCGTGTAATTTGAATGTCATTTAAAATACTTAAATGTCCTCTGATGTTCCCAACAAGGAAAGATTTAGTCCGTTTGAGACGAAGCACACTTTTTTCGGCTTCCAATTGAATAAACTGGTGCAACGGAAGAAAATTTAGAATTGAATCTAATGCTTTCGTTGGTGTGCTACGGATCGCACCAGTTGTGGACAAATTACCCATTCTTTGAAGTTTTTCTAGCTTCTTAATGGCGCATTTTTCTTTAGTTTTTGGCCACCATACTAAGGAAGCATATGTAATTCTGGGTCTTACAATTGCCTTGTATATCCAGTGGATCATTGCTGGCCGCAATCCCCATTTATTACCAAATGATCTTTTACTTATATATAGTGCATTTGTTGCTTTATCTATGATCTGTATTAAGTGTGAATTCCAATTTAGTTTGCAATCCAAAATAACACCCAAATACTTAACCTCAGATGAAAGCGTCATTAATGTTCCTTGCATGTGGAGGCCATGTGTTTTGAATTTTATTCTTTTGGTAAATGGAATTAGGTATGTTTTCTGGATGTTTATTACCAACCCTTCATCCTTGCACCATTTAATCGCATAATTTAAAGCTTATTGCATTCTTTCAGTAATGACACTATCATATTTTCCTCGAACTATAATAACGATGTCATCAGCAAACCCTATCTACTTCAAATCCTTGTGATTCTAGATTTGTCAGTGGTCATCTACCACTAATGACCAGAGAAGAGGCGATTTTAACATATTCGTATGACATGATGTTAGTAATCTAAAGGGTGATACGGTCAAAATTTGGTCAAGGGAAAACGCGTGTAAATCGGTGAAATCGTTTATTTAAAAAATCAAATTAAAATTCTTTTTCAAGTTCAATTAGTATAAAATTCAGGAAAAATATTCAGTTAGGCTTCCGCTTTTCCAAATCCGAATTGCCGGGCCTTACGCTTGACCCCTGCCATCAGATTTTGTACAGCCACCTTGTCCACCTTCTTCGCCGCAGAAAGCCAGTTTGCCTTGAACTGCTGCTCGTCCTTAGCAGTTTTTTTGGTCTTCTTTAGGTTCCGCTTGACAATAGCCCAGTATTTCTCAATTGGGCGGAGCTCTGGCGTGTTGGGAGGGTTCTTGTCCTTGGGAACCACCTGCACGTTGTTGGCGGCGTACCACTCCATGGCCTTTTTACCGTAATGGCAAGATGCCAAATCCGGCCAAAACAGTACGGAACAACCGTGTTTCTTCAGGAAAGGCAGCAGACGTTTATTCAAACACTCTTTCACGTAAATTTCTCGGTTGACAGTCCCGGAAGCTATGAAAATGCTGCTTTTCAAGCCACAGGTACAGATGGCTTGCCAAACCAGATATTTCTTTGCGAACTTTGACAGTTTCGTGTGCTTGAAAATATCTGCTACCTTTCCCCTTCCTTTTGCCGTATAAAACTCCTGTCCCGGAAGCTGCTTGTAGTCGGCTTTGACGTAGGTTTTGTCGTCCATTACCACGCAGTCAAACTTCGTCAGCATCGTCGTGTACAGCCTCCGGGATCGCGCTTTGGCCGTCGTATTTTGTTTATCATCGCGATTTGGAGTCACTACCTTCTTGTAAGTCGATAGTCCGGCTCGTTTTTTGGCTCGATGCACAGTTGTAGACGATACACCCAGCTTATTTGCGGCATCTCGGAGAGATAGGTTAGGGTTTCGCTTGAAACTACCGGCAACTCTCTTTGTCGTCTCAGCGGCTTCCGGTTTTCGATTTCCCCCCGATCCAAACTTCCTGGCTGTCGACAAACGTTCCCCAAACACTTTAATTACATTTGTAACGGTTGATTTGGCAACTTTTAGCGATTTTGCCCACTTTGCGTGCGAGTAGCTCGGATTTTCGCGATGCGCGAGCAAAATTTTGATACGCTGCTCTTCTTGCTTGGACGGCATTTTGACAACTGAAGAGTGAATTCCAAAATCAAAATAGGAGCAACATTTTACACACACACACCTTCAAAATGAGGGGTGTTCAGGTTTTTTAAATGCAAAATTGAAAGAAATACGTCAAGTTGATATTGACCAAATTTTGACCGTTTCGCCCTTTATTACTTTTTTGTAAGAAGGCTGGATATATTCTATCTTTACCAGGCGATTTGAATGGATCAAATGAATGAACTGCCCACTCTACTTCGCCAAGAGAAAGGGAGGGGAAGAGCAGAAACCGCCCCAAACCCAAAACCCCATTTTTTCAATTTACATTTATCCCACCCCACCCCCCACACCTTCCCTCCCCCCAGATTAAAAAAATTGCACCCCCTGAAGTATACTGGTCTCGTGCCTCTCGTCCTCCATCAAAATCCCCGGTTTTGGCTTTTGATAAGAACAAGTTCTGTGACCGTATTTTCGAAGAAGCTTTCTGTGAATCCGTCCTTTTGGGTGCTTTCTGCTTCTTGTAGGTTCTGATATTGTTACGCTTTTTGATATTCTGCCCCCCCCCCCACCATTCCCCACCGAACCCGTTTTCCATTTCCAAAAGGGCCCCTTCCCCCCCCCTTTTTCTCCCCCAATGGCCCCTTTTTGCCTCCATTTTCGGTAAATTTTCAAGAGAACACGTTTCTTCAAACTTCTTAATAATCTTGAACACTGCAAGATTCAGTGCACTTCATGCTTTTTGACAATTTCTCGAAACGACAACTTTTCGGAAAACCCTTAGTGCACAATTAATCTGCGAGTTGATAAGCTGATCCGGCCAAACTTTTTGAAATGTCTCACTTTTTTCGATTTTTTAGGTTTGTTGCGAAAGTAAACAATGTATGAACACTCTGACAAACATTCACAATTTTTCAATAAGTTTTAACCCCAAACTATTTAAAATCAGCTGTCCACTTTCTTTAATGAACAGTCCTTATTTATGCTTCATTGCAATGGTGAGTCACTATTTTGAATAACTGCCATTACTATTGTAGACAATAATCCCTACAAGGAAAAACATTTCTTATGATATTGATTATCCTATTGGGGCTAATAGCCCAGATTTTCCAAGGCTCCATAAGACCATTGTCAAGAAATCTGCACCTTTTGTGAACTAGTGCAACACACTATACAGTAAGTATTCAGAGCTGTCACTCTTCAGTTTACTAAAAATGACATTTATATTTAAGCAGCCCACCGATGAGCTTTAAGTGATATTTACTAGGATAATGTTCTTTTTTTTTTCGTCGGCCTATTTCCTCACATGGTGACAATCACCGACGCCAGGAAGACGACTCCACTACCTGGACCCTACCAAACGACTCATGAATATGAGTCGGGACCAACGGCTTTACTTCCCTTCCGAAGGAAGACGTGACCAGATTTTTTCGTCTCAGAAAAACCACCGACTGGGATTGAGCGATCAGCCCACTGGGGTGACAAGTAGCAGTCACGCTTACCACTACACCACCGACGCCGGCAGGATAATGTTCTGTTATTAAACCTATGTATAAACTCAGATCGCATTTTGAGAATTTTAGTAACTTATAAGTATGAGAAGCGTTTGGTTTTATAAAAACGTTTTTATTTTCTCTCAGTTCTTAAGCTCCATTTTAAGAGCACAAAAATTTATACCAAAAAAAAGGGGTTCGAGTAGAATGAACTACATGACTGATCAATCCCAAACCAGTTTAGACGCTGCTCGACTATCTGGACAAATGCATACACGGTGTTCAATAAGTTCGGATACACTTTCAAAATTTGTTAAAAAAATGAAAACATGTTTTTTTATTTTTTGGATTTATGTTATTGAAAGCTATGTTTACAAGGAACGTTTACAACATTTCTCTTGGAATGACCCCCCCTTTGTACTCCTTAACGAGCTTCAAACGTTTCTCGAACGCGTCGCAGGCGGCACGCACGGACTGCATGGGCATTTCGTCCCAGATTTTGAGAATTACCGTCTTGAAATGATCCAAAGTGCTGACCTTGTATTCGTTCAGCTTCGCCATCATATAGGACCAAACAAAAAAGTCGAGAGGATTCAAGTCCGGGGAGCTGGGAGGCCACAAAGTTTTGTCCAGAAAGTCGGTTAAATTGTCCCGACACCAGGCTTGAACCACATTTGCCGTATGGGCTGGTGCACCGTCCTGCTGGAACACGTAGTGCTCATCGCCGTAGAGGCTTCGGAGACTGGGGGCAACAACCTTTTCCAAAACCTCAGTTTTGTAGTACGCCGCGTTGATTTTGACGTTTTTTTCAATAAACACCAAGGGTAGCTTACCACGTTTGCATACTGCCCCCCAAACCATCACCGACGCGGCACTTTGGAACCGAGGGATGTTTATATTGGATTCAGGAATGCTGTCCCTCGATGGCGCCCACACCCGGTCATTTTGCACATTGTGCGGCTGCTGCAGCACGAACAGTTTCTCGTCCGAAAAAACAAACTCCTGACCAGCGTGCCGAGAGAGGATCCTCTTAGCTCGATCCAACCGCTTTTTGCTGGTAGCCTCCGAAACGCCATGGACCTTACGTTTTTTGTAAGGCCTGAAACCAAGGTCCTTGGTGAGTATGGTGTGAGCGGTTCCAATGGAAACGTTGAGATCTGCAGCCGTTTTCCGGATTGAGCGGTTCTTTTTGCGCCGAATTCGCTCCCTCACGATCTTGATGACCCGTGGCGTCCTCGCTGAACGCGGCCGACCGGATCTCGCACCCCCCCCCCCCCCCCCTCCCCCCCCAACCCCGGGCCCCCCCCCCCAAAACACCCTATTACAAACTCCCACCTCTTTCTCCCCCGTAACAAACAAACAACAACCACCACAATGTCAACACCCCGCCCATTCGGTAGCGTATGAATGAAGCTAAAGCCGACACCAATACCAATGCAGAATATGTACATGGCGCATACCTACGCAATGATGAAAACTTGTATTCGAACTTATTGAACACCGTGTACACTAAGGCCGTTCCCAACGCTGAGTTTCATGTTTGTTGCAAACTGCTTGCCAGTTTTAAAATTTGGAACTGTCAAAAATAAAACTAAAACACGTTAATCGCAATGCGATGTTTTAAAAATATTGGTCGCTCATAATTTCACGTTTAGAAAATTACTTTCAAAACAAAACAAAAAACGCTAATTTGACAGTCATTAGTCATAACAGCTGGCATAACTACAAAGAAAACCAATTTAAAACTATGTTGCATCCGTGTTTCAAATCGCGGTGAAAATAGAACAGAGCTGTCGAGCAGTTGTAAATCTGTTGTAAAAATTTGCTCGAAAAGTAGAACTGCAATATTGCATAGGGAATGGCTTGTTTCAGTTCTAGTTGTAAACTAAAACAGCCCATATAAAGTAGAACAGCGTTGGGATCGGCCTATTTCGCGGGCCCCCCCTACAACCAAAACAAAAACAAACAATCTAACTAACCCACCCCACACCCACCACTATCATTTTTTCTTCCCCCCCCCCGCCCCCCCCCCCCCGCACCCGAACAACACAGACGACACCCTCCCCCCAACCAAGAAGGAAGAGGGGCCCCCCCCCAACCCCCCAAAAAAAAAAAATTTAAAATTTTTTTTTAACCTTGAGAGCAAGACCAGAAAAATTAGTTTATGCTCCTTTTGCTTGTAGGTGGACTTTTGGCATTTGAACCAAAAGTCTGCCAATAATTTGCAATTAGAGTATTAGTACACGACACTGAAGAAGTCTGCACATTGTAGACGAAATACGCGTATCTGTCAAGATAAGCAATAAAGGTAGTTGGAATTAAATGGAAATTACTAATTACTAAAACAGCTCACACTCTCCATAATTCAATTTGCAAAGGTTATAGCGCCTAATCTTGCTCACTGAAATTGAGATTGAAATTTTAAATTTACAGAATAATACATTTAGTTGTATGTTAAATAATAGTCTAACAATACAATATAAAGAACAATCCAAGCTACTCCATCCAAAACTACGATTGAAGGACCTGATCAAAATAAGAGTCCGTAGATGCATTTCGCGCCTTCCGACAACGTTGCATCTATTGATGACCAAGCTCATCGATTTAGCACCACCCGGGGGAGACTTGGTTCGCAATGTTTTGTGATATCGTGGACAGATTATTATAATTTGAGATAACTCAATGCAGACGTCTTCCAAATTTGGCCAATCGACAGGCAATCGGTTGAGACCCACCTGGTACCTCATAGCAAAATGCCTTGAGGCGGACCGGAAGTTTTGATGTCATGTAAATTTCTGTCCCCTGAGACCGACACATGCGCGCGTCCTTTAGCACATAAGAACGAGTTGAAAAAGACGAGAAAATAAATTCAATCAAACACATCTTTTGCCGAACTGCGTATGTGTCAGTTTCAGGGGACATCATTTTACACGAAATCTTTCTTTACGTTCCCAGATTTTTTACAGACATGAATTACTTCTCGTGTAAAATTCATAATTTCTAAGTGTGTACCTCCTACCTACCAGCCACTCACGGTACAGCTTCCGCGCACGCAATTTGGCCACCGTGTTTTGCTTGTCAGTCCGGTTTTGGCCACCGTGTTTTGCTTGTCAGTCCGGTCAGTCCGGTATGTCGCATTTTTTCCGAGTCCAGTCTTTAGTCAATGAAAAGTGCGCAGAAGTGGATTAGCTTTTTGAAATTAATTATTTACCCTACCTTGCTTATTCATTTTATGGTTGAGCTGATTAAATTACGTGCTGCTGCAAGAATTAGAGTTCTTTTGCACGATCCGAAATCCGATTTTACGTGATGCATGGCACTAATTACATCGACCTGACTGACAATATCGAAATAAAATTCGTTTTCAGGAAGTCGCTGTTCTTCTTGACTTTGGATATTAGATTCAATCGAAATATTGGGACAAGTAAAATGCTTGGCATAGCTATCATTGATTTCATCAGCGTTTGAACCGTTGATATGACTAGAGTTGGTTTTACCAACACCCATTGATTTCAATCTTTTCCATAGTTCCTGGGCGGGTAGTTTGGGAATAGTTTCGAAATAAACTGAAAAGTAGTTTGTTTTAGCACCTCGGATAAGCTTGTTTACTTTATTGCACAGCCGTTTGAATAGATTGTGGTCGTTAATGAGCTTTGAGTTTTTCCACGCATTGTAAGCCAAGTCACGATCTTTTTTTTTTTTTTTATTTCACGCTTTTCTTATTTCACTATTGAACCAAGAGTTGTGTTTTTATTAGAATTGAGAACGCGAATAGGAACAAAATTATCGAAAAGATTTGTCATTGTTGAGTTGAAAAACTCCAAAAGATATTGTGAATCAGTAGATTGATAAAAGTTCAATCACTCACGTTCATAATAGGCGTCTAAAAGTCCATCCACATCCATGGAGTTGTAGTCACGAAAATAAATAGTGTTATCACACTGGTCTGTGTCAAAATCAAACGAAGCAATGATAATACCATGACTAGAAAACACCGGGACATCTATTTGATTAAATCTTAGCACTTTAGATTCATCATTAAAGAGCATTAAATCTAACTGGGAAGATCCATTTCTATGGCAAAACGTTGGTTGATTTCCCAAACTAGATAGGTTGATAGATTCACATGCCTAAATATTTTAAATTGCTTCGATTTTGATTGCATGTGTTACCTTTGCATGCAATGGTCAAAATATTTTTTTTTAAATTTTGAGTATTTACATCAAAAATTATGATTTTTTTGAAAAACTGATTACTTTTTGCCCAAAAGGTAAAATGTGATTCGAATTAGGTCGATAAGTTGTTCCGTTCTGGAGTTATCGCTGAAAAAAAAACCGTGTAAAAAAGACCTTAGTGTATTTGCAGTTTAATAATTCCTTTTAATACAGATTATTGCACGTTCTAGAATGGCGTATATTTCTATCTGAAGTACCAAGGGCCATTTTACAATAGACACCGAAAAAATAATTCCAGGGCCAGTTATTCCAGCACTTACCATACTATCTTGTCTAGCGCCATTTGTATAAACGACTAACGACACGAGGCCGAATATCCGGCCCTCGTGCGTGCCAATCCAAACGAGTCACGTCATGAACTCGGAATCTATGGTTAAAGTAGTTTATTCCATGCATACAGTCCTCATGCATCATTATTAGTGGACTTCATTGAAACTCTTTTAATGTACAATAAGATCTCCATCGTAGAAATTCATGGATCGTTTGAGTCTTAGAGTACTTTTCAATGCATCCAGTTCAATAAATTGATTTAGAGGAAGGGGATTAGTACATTATCAAAAATAGGTTATCCACATATTTTTCTTTCCAATCATTAAAAAATGATGTTTTATTCAAACAAATGGATGATTCTTTATTTTACGGAATTAGACTTGAACTTTGTGAAGGCATGAAAACATGAAATAAATATTATTCTTTCACGAATTTGCGATTTTTTGATCGAACACTTTTCATCAAATTCCGGACAAGTGTTTCATCACAGTTTTTGGACGCGTTAGCCCAAATTTTTTTGAACTCCTGCATACTCATAAAGGGTGTTTCGATCAAAATGTGGTCGACTTAAACTTGACGCATTTCCTTTCAGCGTGCAAAATTTTGCACACCCCTCATTTTGAAGATGTGTGCGTGTAGCATCATGCCTCTATTTGATTTTGAGATTGGCACTTCAGTTATCAAAATGTCGTCGAAGGAAGAGAAGCAACGCATCAAAATTTTGCACGTGCATGGCGAAAATCCAAACTACTCTCATGCCAAGTTGGCGAAATTAAAACGTATTAAAACTGTTCGGTGAACGTTTTTCGACAGCCAGGAAAGCTGGATCGGGGGGATATCGAAAGCCGGAGGCCACAGCGACGACAAAAAGAGTTGCCCGCTGTTTCGAGCGGAACCCCAACCTCTCCGTCCGAGATGTCGCAAAGAAGCTAGGGGTGGCGCCTTCAACCGTGGATAGACAACGAGCTGAACTGTCGATTTACAAGAAAGTTGTGACTCCAAATCGCGACGATAAACAACGATAAACAACGAACAACGACGTACGATGCTGACGTATGAAACTTACGTCAAGGCAGACTTTAAACAGCTTCCTGGACAGGAATTTTATATGGCAACCGGACGGAGAAAGCTGGCAGATATTTTCAAGCACATTAAACTGTCAAAGTTCGCGAAGAAATATCTGGTGTGGCAGGGCATCTGTACCTGTGGCTTGAAGAGCAACGTTCACATTGTGACCGGAACCGTCAACCAGGAAATTTATCTGAGCGAGTGCCTACAAAAACGTCTACTGCCTTTCCAGAAGCGACACAATTGTTCCGTTCTATTTTGGCCGGATTTGGCATCTTGCCATTACGGAAAAAGGCCATGGAGTGGTATGCTGCCAACAACGTTCAAGTGGTGCCCAAGGACAAGAACCCTCCCAACACGCCAGAGCACCGCCCAATCGAACAATATTGGGCCATCGTCAAGCTGAACCTTAAGAAGACTCCAAAAGCTGTTGTGAACGAGAAACTGGCGTTCTGCGGCGAATAAAGTGGACAAGGAGACTGTACAAAATCTTATGGCAGGTGTTAAACGAAAAACCCGGCAATTCGCATTCGGCAAAAAGAAAGCTTAGCTGAATATTTCTCCTGTATTCAGTATTAACTGAACTTGAAAAAGAAAAAGAATTTGACTTATTAATAAAAACTTTGATGGACTCACACACAGTACTGGTTGACCAAATTTTGATCGGAACACCCTTTAGCTGCTATACCTGTCTTTTTGAAGACCCTCTTCACAATCGCCCAATAGCTGAGCTGAGCGCAATTTGGCGGATTGATGTCTTTCTCAACGAAATCAAATACCCTTTTCCGTGAGCCAATTAAGAGTTGTTTTGACGTAATGCGCCGACTCTAAATCCGTCCAAAACAGTGGAGGGGTACTATGCTTCTGATACAACAACCTCTTCTGAGGACACTCAGATCGATAGATTTCCGCATTGATTGTTCCGGTAGTGTAAAACATGGTAGGCTTCATACCGCAGGAACATATTGCTTTCCATACCAGCACTTTTCGACCAAACTTCTCCACTAGAAGGGTTATTGAGTCCTCTTTGACGTAGATCTTGCTTACCATCAAAATACATGCATCTGTTCGCTACAAAACTCGCGAATACCATTTCCGGGCCCTTGTTGCTGCGCGTTGCTTCTGTTCTGCACTTTGTTTGGCGATTCTCTGCTTCTTGTAGGTCTTCTGGTGGTCCCGTTTCTTGATACGTTGAATAATTCCGACGCTGGTTCCCGCTTTATTGGCCGAATTACGTATCCACATTGATTTGTTCTTCCGAATTAGAGCAACCACTTTCTGATCCAGTTTTGGGTTGGAAGCCTCGGGTTTTCTGCCTCTTCCTGGCAGTTCATTCAAAGAACAGTGTTCCCCAAACTATGCATTTTACACTCGCGTGATGAATTCCAATTAATTTTCACGTCTTTTTCAATGCGCGACATTTTGAAAACAAAGAATTTAAACCGTGCAAACAATTAAACAAACGAAAGATGACAGTCAAACGCACAGCCGTGATGAACATACTAAAACCGTCAAAAATACACGCGTACAACAAAAATGTACGTGGAAAGCTTATTTTCGATACATTCCTTAATCATATTCTATGATTTTCGACAGTTTTTCTTAAGTGCCATTCCAAAACTTCCGAAGCCAAAAGCCGCCATTCCAAAATAACCATATTACGAACAAACTGAAGAACTTTAATAAACCAGAAACAAAAAGAAACATTAACGTTTGATCTGACCACTTCAATATTAACGATTCTTTCAGATTCTCAAACTCCTGCCCCTCCTGCTGCTGAGCGCCCTATCATGGCACCAAACGCATTCGTCCCGCATTCTGGCGGTGTTCGTATTTCCCGGCCGCAGCCATTGGATGATGATCGACGCCATCCTCAACGGATTGTTGGACCGGGGTCATGACATCACCACAATTGCCAACTATCCACTCTCTCGACAGCATGAAAATTATACCGACCTACGGGTGGCGCCTATCTACGATTTTTGGAAAAAGTCCGTCAAAGTTGATTCGTTGTATGACTTGACGGAAATATCGATCCATCGAATGTTGATGGATTTTCTGTTCAGTTTGGGCCTGGAGACGGCACAGCACGGTTTTACGAGGGACAACGTGCAAGAGTTTATTAGGACGGACGAGAGCCACTTCGATTTGATTTTGGCCGAACAGTTCTACCAGGAGGCATATCTGATGTTCGCCCACAAGTACAAGGCTCCGATTGTGACTGTTGGTGAGTTGGTCGACTTCAATGGTTATCTTAATAAGTCATATCCTTGTGTAATTATAGGAACCTTTGGATTCGCCCACTACATGGGACCCATGATGGGAATGATGAACATGTACTCCCACGTTCCCCACGAATTTCTGCCACTGATGGACAAGATGACCTTTCCGCAGAGAATTTACAATACTGCCGTATCATTATATGAACAAACGTTAAGATCATTTTATTACTATCCGAAGCAGGAAGCAATGGCACGAGAGAACTTTGGACATCTACAGGGTCCTCTCCCAAAGGTGACTGATCTTGAACGAATGGTTTCAGTTGTTCTACTGAACAGTTACTATCCTCTGACTACGGCACGGGCCCGGGTTCCCGGAATGATTCAGGTCGGTGGACTTCATATCAAGAAACCTAAGACATTGCCCGAGGATTTGCGGAAGTTCTTAGATGGTGCCAAGGATGGAGCCATCTATTTCAGTTTGGGTACAAATTTAAAAAGTTCGGATATGCCAAAGGAAAAACTGAATGCCATCCTGTCCGTATTCCGATCAATGAAGCAGCGAATTGTGTGGAAGTTTGAGGACGAGTCTGTGAAGGATCTGCCCAACAATGTGTTGATCAAAGCTTGGATGCCACAGAGTGACATTTTGGCTCACCCGAATGTGAAGGTTTTCATTACTCATGGAGGTCTGCTGGGTACCCAGGAGGGTGTTCATCGAGCAGTTCCTATGTTGGGTATTCCGATCTACGCGGACCAGCATCTGAACATGAACAAGGCGGTGTTGGGTGGTTATGCGGTCAAGTTGTTCTTCCCGAACGTTACCGAGACTTCGTTCCGGTGGGCACTGGAGGAGTTGCTGTACAAACCGGAGTACAAACAGAACATGGATAGGGTATCGGAGGTGTTCAGGGATCGCCCGGTTCCTGCTTTGGACGAGGCGGTGTACTGGGTGGAGTATGTGATTCGGTATAAGGGGGCACCTCAGTTGCGATCAGCTGGGCTGGATCTTCCGTGGTTCAGTTTTGCTCTATTGGATGTGATGGCACTGGCACTGGGGGTTTTGATTTTGGTTGGATGGATTTTTAGGAGATTGGTGATGACTCTGCTGAGCAGAGGTGGCAAGAAGAGTAAAACTGAATAAATGGTTTTTTTTTTATAGTGGCAGAAAGTGACTTTAATTTCACTGTACAGTAATTGGCAATACTAACCAAAACTAAAAACCAGAATCCATCCGCCTGTGGTGAGATTTGACTCTTTCAATTCAATTCAAACTCAATTCATGGTATGAGAAACGGTCGCTAACCACATAAACATAACTTGTCCAAATATGACCACCAATGAACTCGTTCTTGCAGTTTTCATGTGAATTAAGGTGTCGATTTATCCATATCCGAAACTGGTCACTTCCCCTGAACATGTCCGGATGTGCCCAAAGTGTTCTTGGGCACTCGATATAATCACCATTGTAGTCTTTTCAAATTCTCACGTCATTTGAGGTGCCGCATGCTGGTTTTTCATCCAAATCCGTAACGGGTCCGACAACGGATAAGGGATTTCAAAACGGTGTAAACTAGTAGCCTATCTGTGCAGAAAATACCCACGTTGTGTTATATTTGACCGACTTTTTAGAACCAATGACCGCCATTTTTAAATCCAAAATGACGTCGGATCTCGGCCCAAATCTTCATACTAACCCCATTCCTAAACCGCTCATATTGTTCCACCGGCGTCTCCCGGAACATGTCTGGATATGTCCAATCCGGTCCTGGATACTTGATATTGCCACCGTAATTTTTTTCAAATTCTTATAGTTACATAGCAGTTATTTTAACCGAATGGAAACAAGTGTGCTGCTAGGGTGGAGGCCACAAGTAGATGTCTGAAGACATTTTGGAATCCAAGATAACAGCTTTCGGTTTTAGAAAAAGTAGGCATTAGTGAATCCTGAGTGTGAGTTTTTTAGTGGAATACCTGTAACTAGAAAATGCGAAGAAAGATTATTAATTTCCGTTTAATTTCAACTATCTTTATTGCTTATCTTGACAGATACGCGGTTTTCGTCTGCAATGTGCAGACGTCTTTTCAGCTTCGTGTAGACACACGGCAGTGAAGAAGTCTGTACATTGTAGACAAATATGCGTATCTGTCAAGATAAGCAATAATAGTAGTTGGAATTAAATGGAAATTTTTCTTCTTATTTTCTAGGAATTACTGTCAAAAACCCTGCAACATGGATATTAGTGGATTGGGAACGGCGTAGAAAGGTGAAAAATTGATGCCATTTTGAAATCCAATTTGGCGGCCTCTGTTTCGAGAAAAAGTATGTCAAATACCCTGCAGTAGTGATATTTTTGGATCAGGAATCGCAAATTAAGACTGGGAATCGATGTCCGATTCCATTTTGGAGTCCAAGCCGGTTTTTTTTTCGGAAAAAAAAAGCAAACCTTCAAAAAAAAAACAACAACATTTTTTTTTGGATCGTAGATGGCGTATAATGGCTGAAAATGGATGTCAGACGCCATTTTGAAATCGAAAATGGCGGCTTTTGATTTCTTTTTTTCTTTCTTTTTTTCTATCTTTCTTTTTTTCTTTCATTCTTTTTTTCTCCCTTTCTTTATTTCTTCCTTTCTTTCTTTCTTTCTATCTTTTTTTCTTTCGTTCTATATTTTTTTCTTTCTTTTTTTTCTCTCTCTTTCTCTCTTTCTTTCTTTCCTTCCTTCTTTCCTTCCTTCCTTCTTTTCTTCTTTCTTTCTTTCTATCTTTCTTTCTTTCTTTCTTTCTTTCTTTCTTTCTTTATTTCTTTATTTCTTTATTTCTTTATTTCTGTATTTCTTTATTTCTTTCTCCCTTTCTTGCTTTCTTTCTGTCTTTCTTTCTTTCTTTCTTTCTTTCTGTCTTTCTTTCATTATTTCTTTTTTTCTTTCTTTTTTCATCATTGTTGGGCTACTATGCATCGTTATTCAAAACTTCTTCCAATGCTCATTTCACTAGCGAAACACCGGGAAACATTTCACTTTTGGTTTAAGTTCTGCAAAAACGCTGAAGCAAGGTAAAACATATCGGTTTCAAAGCTCGGATTACAGCGATCTAACATTCGCCTAACCCCATCCGCTACTAAGCAAAACGAAAAAAAAAATTATACCTCGGCACACTGAAGTAATACAGCTACAGTTTTTCTAGAGTTTGTGTATTTTGAGACTACACACTTAGAAATTATGAATTTTACGCGAGACGTAATTCATGCTTGTAACAAGTTGGGGGACGCAAACAAAGATTTCGTGTGAAATTTTGACTCTTGAAACTGACAAATACGCAATTCGACAAAAGATGTGTTTGATTGAATTTATTTCCTCATCTCTTTCAACTCTGTCTTATGTGCCAAAGGACGCTTGCATGTGTCAGTCTAAGGAGACAGAAATTTACATGACATTTTGGTAGTGAGTACAAATAACTTTATTTGAAGAACCTCAAAAATGTGGGACAAGTAGCTCTTGAGCCTCGAAACTACATCGTACCGGCGAAAATGTACAGGGTGCGGCAGAAAATAATGCGAAAATCTTCAAACTTGAGTATTGAGTTAATTCGTGTAGCTAGTGACTAATTTCTGTCGAAAGTCTATTTATTTATGTTTACTTTCAAGTGCTGCATCCAAACATTCTTTTTGTTTTATTGCAAATTCGTCAAAATGTTCGCGAAAGGAGTGATCACCAGTTTGTTGCTCGCCCCGAAGAAGCCGAAAGAGATTGCCAAGGTGGTAGGGTGCCATTTGGCAACAGCTTACCGCATAAAAAAGTCCTTGCAGGATGGTCCTAAGCAGCAGATGCCGGGAAGCGGAGGTCCGCGCTTTGCACGCACGCCGAACGTGATCAAATCGGTCCGTGCAAAAATTGCTCGCAACCCGCACCGTTCCATACGAAAACTTGCAAAGGAAGCCAATATTTCGGAGAAACATCAAAGAAGACCTGCATGCATCTTCCAGAGCCAGAGTGAAACGCCACTTGATTACGGACCGGGTCAAGGAACTACGAGAGACTCGTTCCAAGAGATTGCTTTCCTTGTTGAAGAAGGAAAAAATTATAATCCTGTTCTCCGACGAAAAGCATCGATGCTGTGGCCAACAGCCACACGGACCGGTTCATTTCACCGCAGAAAATGGAGAACGATCCGGAAAAAGGGAAACTCAAATTTCAAACCAAATATCCGGCTGGTTTCATGATGTTTGGCTTGGTGGCGTCCAACGGTTTGAAAATGCCGCCTGTTTTCATTGATGCTGGAGTTAAAATCAATACCGAAGTGTATATCGGTATTTTAAAGGACCAAGTGCTTCCCTGGGTGAAGGCCAACTTTTCCGAGGACCAAAACGTTGTCCTACAGCAGGATGGAGCGCCTTGTCACACGTCCAATCGAACCCAACAATGGTTGAACGATAACATGAAGTTTTGGCCGAAGCATTTGTGGCCCCCTAGCAGTCCAGATCTTAATCCGTTGGATTATTCGATTTGGGCATATGTTGAAGCACGAGCCTGCAAAACATCACACCCTAGTGTGAAAATCCTGAAGTCAACATGGCAGTCAATATCGGAGGACTACGTCCGAAAAGCATGATTTGGCTTCCGGCGTCGGCTCGAGGATGTTATTAATAAAAATGGAAGACACATTGAATAAATTTGTTTAAAAGGACTTTATAAAGATAACTACACTCGAAAATGTAGATATTATTGCTTGAATTAGTTGAAAATGAGATTTGAAAGAAATAGAACAAATTTTCGCATTATTTTCTGCCGCACCCTGTACCTGTAAATTAAAACATTGTATTCTTTCGGTCCAAAAGGGAAGAAAGCGGCAGGATATAGGTCGTTCAAGGTAATAAAAACCCCAAACAGGAACGAGAAGCAGGAAACCAGTTTGAAAACAGCGCCCGCGCTACAACAAACAGCCAACAAAAAATAACACTGTGTTGATAAAAAAAAAAACAAAAAAAAAAAAAGAAAACAAAAATAAATTAAAAAAAAAAAAATTTTTTTTCCAAAAAAAAAAAAAAAGAAGAAAAATAGTTTTTGATAAAATACCGAAACCTTTGGAAAACGAAAGGAGAGGCAAATAATGAGAAAGATTTTGCTAAAAAGTGGGATAATGCTTCCAGAAAGGTGACTGAGGACACTGTGCAGAATTTAATGGATGGTATCAAACGTAAAGATAGAGCATATGGATATAACAAGTCCTATCTATATATCTATATAAATAAAAATGAGTTGGGGTTTCCTTTGTCACGATTTAACTCGGAGACTGTTGAGCCGATCGGCGTGAAAATTTGTATGCAGGGTTTTTTGGGGCCGGGGAAGGTTCTTAAGATAGTAAGAGACCCCTCCCTTCTCTGAAAAAGGGGGCTCCCATACAAATGAAACAGATATTTCTGCACAACTCGAGAACTGATCATGCAAAGGAACCCAAATTTAGCATGCGGATGTTTTTGGAAGCAAGAAATGTTTCTATTGTAGTTTGAGACCCCTCCCTTTTCTAGAAAGGGAGGCTCCCATACAAATGAAACAGAAGTTTCTGCATATCTCAAGAACTAATCAACAAATGGAACCAAATTTGGCATGTGAGGTTTTCTGGTGGCGAAAAATGTTTTTATGGTGGTTTGAGACCCCTTCCCTCTCCTAGAAGGGGTGCTGTCATACAAATGAAACTGAAATTTCTTCATAACTCTAGATCTAATAAAGCAAATGGAACCAAATTTGGCTTGCGGGGATTTTAAAAGCAATAAATGTTTCTACAGTAGTTTGAGACCCCTCCTCTCTCTCTGGAAGGGGGGGGGGCTCCCATACAAATGAAACACAAGTTTCTGCAGAACTCTAGAACTAATCAAGTAAATGGAACCAAATTTGACATGTAGAGGTTTTTGAAGGCAAGAAATGTTTCTAAGGTAACTCGAGACCCCTCCGCCCTCTGTTAGAGGGGGGCTCTCATACTAATGAAACACAAATTTGTTCATAACTCGAGGATTAACCTATTTATTTATTTATTTATTTATTTGTCGTCGTCAATCAATTGTAGACCATTTTAATTACAATAAGTTCTTAACTTAACTAGCACATGGAACCGAATTTGGCAAGTGGAGGTTTTTGGAGGAGAGAAATGTTTCCATGGAAGTTTGAGACTCCTCCGCCATCTGAAAGGGGGAGGGAGGGAGGTTTCCATACAAATGCAACACAAATTTTTGAATAACTCGAGAACTTATCAAGTTAATGGATCCAAATTTGGCATGTGGAGGTTTTCGAAGGCAAGAAATATTTCTATTGTGATTTGAGACTCCTCCGCTCACTGAAAGAGGGGTCTCTCATACAAAGGAAACACGAATTTCTGCATAACTCGAGAACTAATCAAGCAAATGGAACCAAATTTGGCATGTGGGGGGTTTTGAAGGCAATGATTGTATGGTGGTTTGAGAAACCACCCCCCTCTGTAAGGGAGGGCTCCCATACAAATGAAACACAAATTTCTACCAAAAATGAGAACTATCCAGGTTTAAGTAACGTGTATTTCTCTGGTAAGAAACATGTTTTGATAGAAGTTTAAACCCCTGTTTATTCAAGAAAAAAAAAACTCATTTTGAAAAAAAAAAATCATAAACGTGCCAGTTATATTAAATTTTCCTTCATTTAATTGCAAGCGTAGCAGCGCACGCACCGGGTTCAGCTAGTATAAACATAGATTTCTGTCTGTCTGTCTGTTTGAACCTTATAGACTCGAAAACTACTGAACCGATCGGCGCAAGGTTTTGTATGGAAGTGTTTTTGAGGCCGGGGAAAGTTCTTAAGATAGTGAGAGACCTCTCCCTTCTCTGGAAGCGGGGCTCCAATACATATGAAGCACAAATTTATACATAACTCGAGAAGTAATCAAGAATATGGAACCAAATTTAGCATTTGACAATTTTTAAAGGCAAGAAATGTTTCTATGATGTTTAAGACCCCTGCCCTTTCTAGAAAGGGAGGCTCTCATATAAATGAAACAGAAATTTATGTATAACTCAGGAACTAATCAAGCAAATGGAACCAAATTTAGCATGTGGGATTTTCTGGAGGTGAGAAATGTTTCTATGGAGATTTGAGACCCCTCCCCTCTCTAGAAACGGAGGCTCTCAAAACAAATAAAACTTATTTTTTTGCATAACTAGAGAATTAATCAAGCAAACGGAACCATATTTGGCATGTGGGGATTTTTTAGGCAAGAAATGTTTCTACTGTGGTTCGAGACCTCTCCTCTTTCTGGTAAGGGGGGGGGGGGTCTCACACAATTATAAATCAAACATGAGAATTAACCCTACTGTTATGAAAATTGTGTGCAGGAGTTTTTGGGGACGAAGAAGGTTCTAATTATGGTTTGAGACTCCTAGCCGTCTGAAAGGGGGGGCCCATACCCCCATACAAATGAACACAAATTTCTGAATAACTCGAGAACTTATCAAGCAAATAGAGCCAAATTAGGCATCCAGCGGTTTTTGGAGGCAGGATTTTTTTTTATGGTGGTTTGAGACCCCTTCACTCTCTGCAAAGGGGGCTCCCGTACAAATGAAACACAAATTTCTGAATAACACGAGAACTAATCAAGCAAACAATAAACCCTTTCTCTCTCTGGAGGGAGTGAGGGCTCTCATACAAATGAAACACAAATTTCAACTGAACATGAGAATTATCCAGGCAACTAAAACACAAAATTTATATTTCTCGGGTAAGCACCATGTTCTGATAGAAGTTTCTTAGTCAAGAATGAGGGATGCTTGAGCTTCTCTCAGTGCTACATTATGTACAACAAGTTAATCTAAGGTTATGCAAGAGGAAATTACGTTCAAACTGACATGATACGCCGTAGTTTGAAGATAAAACCATAAACAACCATAAACGCGCTAGTTCTATTAAAATTTTATCCATTTAGTTGCAAGCGTAGCAATGCTCGCACCCGGTTCAGATAGTGAGTTATAAATTAACCCTTGTTAACGACTTTTTTTTTCGGATTTAGAAATAAATAGAAATAATGTTATACTGCGCGGTTTTTTTTTTTTTTTTGCAAGATTTTGCTGTGCGCATACCTTACATTTGTCCCTGTCTGAAGGTTTCAAGCGAACGTAATAACCATCTTTATATGAAGGGTAACATGAAATTCCATGCCTAATGGCGACAACCATGAATGAAAAAACACTAATCACCAAGTTGATTCACTTCGGACGCCGGGTCATGCAAAATGAGATTCTCAAACGACGATAACTCCAACTATCAATGTGATATTCAACCAACGGCATCTTCGAAGGGACCGGTCATCACATTCTGGATAATAATCGCGTGCGCTTTTTTCTTGGACTTTTTTTTTCCTTTTATTTTCTGTAACGATAATATATTTCCTGTCTGTCTTATATACTTTTCATCGCTTTATAATTATACACGTTACTGCACTAATCCAACGACCGTGAAATATAGTTCCTCTCTCCCTCTCGCTCTCTTTTTCTTCCTCTACCATTACCCATTAGCATCCCCGACCAAACTGCTTTCGATTTCCTACCAATCACCTTATCTGTTCACTGTACCACTGTACTCTCTTCTCCCTTAAGTATTTACACCGAAAGTAAAATATTACAGTCAAACTTACACGTATTCTGTTGTTTTCTTTTTTTTTTTTTTTAAATAGAGCTTTTTATGTATCTTGTAATGATTTCTTATAATCTGTTTGAGTTTCCGCTGCCCTTACCTCCTGTGAGTGCTGTTGTGTGTTGTTGTTATTGTTTTGATGATTTTATGATCAATTAATGTTGATGTACAAGTATTACTCGAGTGATTCTGCGTTAAATAACATTAATCTGTTCTGGTTGTTCTTTCCTTCATTTGTATAATTGTATAATTAGTTTGCAGATGTTTGTGTTTTGTTTATTTGTAATTCTGGTTTGTGTTGTATAATGTGAATATAATGCAAGTAACAGTCACATTCATCGATTAATAACTTTTCAACTATGATTTTAATTTTCGACAGAAATATGGAATTCTTCACTTTTTCTCGGCAAGCACCGAACCCGCAGCTTTAACTTGAATAGAATAATCAAAGCTGATGTTGTGATTTTGCTGTTTTTCGTTCATTAGAGAGTCTCTTTTCTGAGTTTTTATCTATTGAGTTGTCTATACCTTTTCTTTCTTATGAACTGGGAGAAAAAATGATTTATTTTGATAACAATTCTTAACTTATTAGGTCCTTGAAATCGATATTTTTCCATCGAATGGAACTTCTAAAAGAGTTCATATACACACACTTACTGTTATCTATAATACGTTCCTTCTTTTGGCAACATAATGTAACTTTTATCTCAATAACGTTGCTTATGTATTGCTTGGTTGAAAAATGAAAACAAGGCATTAGCAGAATCAGAAATCATTCGAATCAATCAAAACGAAAGCAAATAAACATCTTGATGAGTGTGATAAAGACAATCCACCCGACTTTGAAGAAGCAAATGTTTCCAGAGCACCATCGTAATGGATGAAAATAATAAATATACACCGACTATGAGAGCAATTTGCAAATCATTCCGCGAAATCATACGGTTCTGAATGTCTGCTGCATCATTGCTACCAATCAACGGTTGCATGGAAAAATGAATGCCACGGTGTATTGCGATAGGGGCTGAGCTGATAAACAAGGGGATGTAGTTGCACGGTAAACACGCATCCACTAATTCACCGTGATGAAATTCCGCTTGCATGCATTTGACGCTGAAGCACGTGACACAAGAGCCAGCCCGAACGTCATCATTCCTGACTGACTGACGGAGGTGTGGCCGATGCGACCGCTGTCCTAGATTCGCCATAGCTAAATGAGTGAATTAAGCAGGATTAATGTCAGAATAGTTTGCAACTTTGTTGCCTTTGTTTGAATTTCTAGCTAGAATACACGCCTCGGAAATACATTACAACAGAAAAAAAAACCAACTAGCGGCTACATACTGTACCAGAAGCGAATACTGAAATGTCTACTTTACACGAGCGTCGAAAAAACGATGGGAGATTTATTGCAGTCAGCGTTTGTGTGATGAAGAATTCCTGTCATATTTACAACTGTTATGAAACAGGTACGTCGTTGACCATTCGCAACCCGGGTCCATTATACCTTGTGATCAAAAAGTTCCGGTAATTTGAAAAAAAAAAACGCATTTATTTCAATTTTTAATTGATATCTTTATTATCGCCTTCAAAGTACTCGCCATTAGAGGCAACACACATATGCCAGCGCTTTATCCAATCATCCATACATTTTTTATAGGCCGATGAATGTATGGCTTTCAGTTCTTCCAGCGAATTCTTTTTTATCGCATCAATCGATTCAAAACGCCTACCTCTGAGCGGAATTTTCAGTTTTGGGAAGAGAAAGAAGTCGCACGGGGCAAGGTCTAGTGAATATGGTGCTTGTTTGATGGTATTGGTGGAGTTCTTGGCCAAAAATTCACAAATAGTGAGCGCGGTGTGTGATGGAGCGTTATCGTGGTGTAAAATCCACGAATTATTGCGCCACAATTCTGGCCTCTTCTTTCGAATTGCCTCACGCAAACGTCTCATAACTTGTAAATAATACTCTTTGTTAACCGTTCGACCTTCTGGAAGGAATTCAGAATGGACGACACCGCGAAAATCAAAGAAAACGGTCAGTAAAACTTTAATTTTGGAGCGACTTTGTCGTGATTTTTTTGGTTTCGGCTCATCTTCGGCGCGCCATTCGGACGATTGTTGACTTGTGAGCATATCAAATTCATATACCCACGTTTCATCACCAGTTATGATGCGTTCCATGAATGTGGGATCGCTATCTGCGTTCGCAATCATCTGTTTAGCGACCTCAACTCGATGCTGTTTTTGCAAAAAATTCAGCTCTTTTGGAACAAGTCGTGCTTCAATGCGTTTCATGCCCAGAATTTCCGTCAAAATGTGTTCGGTCGATCCAAATGAGATATCAAGGAGTGCAGCTATCTCCCGAATGCTAATTGAGCGGTTTTCCATAACTAAATTCTTCACGGAAGCGATGTTTTCATCGGTAGTTGAGGTCGATGGTCGTCCAGAACGCGGCATGTCACTCACGCTTTCACGGCCTTCTTTAAAGTCTTTGTGCCAAACAAATGTACGATTTTGTGACATAGAGTCCTCACCAAAGGCTTTTTGCAACATTCTGAGCGTTTCCGCTGCAGAAAATCCGTTTGCAACACAAAATTTCACACAAACGCGTTGTTCCAATTTTTTATCCATGGTAAAAATCGCCGAGCGTCTATTTTTCGACTAACAAAAGCAGTTGTCAAAACAAAACTAATGGATAATTTGCTCTCACACTTTGACAGAATATCAGAACTAGTGTTGCCATCTTACACTAAAAAGATTTTACCGAAAAAATAAAGGCGGCCTTTTTAAATTGAAAATTACCGGAACTTTTTGATCACAAGGTAGGATCGCACCTCCTCAATTACTAGTTGCAAATTCCTCAACTGATAGAGCGTAGATTCATCAATGCTGTAGGCACTGGAGAAAATAAGGAGGTAAACGGTGTTCTGAAATGCTTGACTTGAACTCATACATTCCAATGGAGGGTACTTTATCAGTCGTATTGTTCTACGTTGAGATTAATTTACTGGGTTCTCGCTTAGCTCAATCGATCAACATGCAGCTACAAAGCAAGAGCATGGTGGAGAAAGTAGGCTTGGATTCTCGGTTTGGTCTGGTTTTTAAAGGAAAAGTTCTCGATTCTCTGGGTATATCATACTGTATACAAAATGGTACCTAAGATCGAATGCTCCCAATTAAAGAAGTAGAAGTTCATTTAGAACACAAAGTAGAAGCTGGTAATAAGCTTATTTTGATAAGCAATAGGCTTGATATCAGTGGTGGTAAATGTACTGTATTTTGGAATTATGCCCACAACATTTTACATTTTTCAGTACGACCAAATTGAAAGGCAAAATTGAACCGTCATGGGAGAAAATGTCATGACATTTTGGCAGCACCCTCTCAGAATCCAATGAAACTTTGTGGGTGTGTAGACTATGTCTTTTTAAGCAACTTTGCATACTTTGTTTTTTTTTAATTTATCTAGACTGCCATTTGAAACGGGCTTAAGTTTTTTGATCGTTTTTTTTTTAAATCAACATAACTCAAAAAGGACAAGACTTACAAAAGAGTGAAGTATGGGTGTTTTTTAGAAAATCATTTAAAATTTTATGAAAAAAAATTGTAAAATCGATTTTTACACGCTAAAAATAAATATTTTAAAATTTAAAGTCAATTTGCAAAAAATGGCTCTCTTAGATTGAACGAAATTTTTCCTTCATAAAGGCAATATCATTGTCTAAAAGTTCACCATACAGTGCAAGGTGCGCACTTTTAAAGAACAAAAGTTTTTCTAACAACAAATTTTTCATGTCAACATAACTCAAAAAGAACAAGACTTACAAAATAGCGATGTATGGGTGACTTTAAGAAAATTGTCTTAACTTTTATGAACAAAATTGTAAAAATTGTAAAATCGATTTTTACACGCTTTTTACAAGACTTACAAAAAAGTGATGTATGGGTGACTTTTAGAAAATTGTCTTAACTTTTATGAACAAAATTGTAAAAATTGTAAAATCGATTCTTAAACGCTAAAAAAAAATTTTAAAATTTGTAGCAACTTTGCATACCTTGTTTTTTTTTTAATTTATCTAGACTGCCATTTGAAACGGGCTTATGTTTTTTTATCGTTTTTTTTTTTGAATCAACATAACTCAAAAAGGACAAGACTTACAAAAAAGTGATGTATGGGTGTCTTTTTAAAAATTGTTTTAACTTTTATGAAAAAAAAATGGAAAAATTGTAAAATCGATTTTTACACGCTTTTTACAAGACTTACAAAATAGCGATGTATGGGTGACTTTTAAAAAATTGTCTTAACTTTTATGAACAAAATTGTTAAAATTGTAAAATCGATTCTCAAACGCTACAAAAAATTTTAAGATTTGTAGCAACTTTGCATACTTTGTTTTCTTTTTAAATTTATCCAAACTGCCATTCGAAACGGGCTTAAGTTTTTTGATCGTTTTTTTTTAAATCACCATAACTCAAAAAATACAAGGCTTACAAAAAAGTGATGTATGGGTGTCTTTTAAAAAATCGTTTAAACTTTTATGAAAAAAATTGTAAAATCTATTTTTACACGCTTTTTACAAGACTTACAAAAAAGTGATGTATGGGTGACTTTTAGAAAATTGTCTTAACTTTTATGAACAAAATTGTAAAAATTGTAAAATCGATTATTACACGCTAATAAAAAATATTTTATAATCCATTTGCAAAAAAATGGCTGTCTTAGAATGGGATGAAATTTTCGTTTTAATAAAGGCAATATAATTGTCAAAAAGTTCACCATACATTGCGAGATGGGCACTTTTAAGGAAAAAAAAGTTTTTCTAACAACAATTTTTTCACGTCCTATTTTTACCGTTTATCGCGCCTACTCGTCTTATAATTTGATCCTAAAACCTCACAGAAGCCAATTAAATTCAATTATAATGACAATTTGGTTTTTTTAAGGGTCTTTTAATGTTTGAAAAATCAAGGTTACCATTTGGAAAGTGCTTATTTTTAAATTTAATTTTTTTTTTAACTTTAGTGATAATACAATTAAATTAGGTTGTTGGTCCTGTTTATTATCTAAACTTTGAAGTATATTACTAGAAGGACAATAAACTGAAAAACAAAAGCTTTATCATAATATCTGAAGTATTGACCCATTACTCAATAGCAGTTCAGTTGTTTATATAAAAATAGCTAGATTTCATTAAACAAAATTTAATATATTGCTCAAAAATTATTTTCATGTCAGATGGAGCAGCGGCCCATTATAAGAACAAAAAGAACGTTGCCAGCTTGTGCAATTTCAAGTCCAAGTATGGATTGGAAGCAGAATGGCACTTCATTGCATTGGTCTCCTGGGTCTATTTGATGCTATTGTTGGTACTCTCAAGCAAACGGCAAAGAGAGCAAGCCTTGCTCAAGATTATGGAAACACAATCAAAACTCCTCGGGAAATATATGACTAGGCAGTTGAACAGTCAAATAAAAGTATTACAAAACTGAATTTCTGCTTCATATCAGCTGAATAGTATGCAAAAATGTCAGAAGAACTTGAGGAGCTATATAGCCACGTAAAGACAATACCTGGTACATAGGTTCATTGCTTTGTAGCTATTTAAGAAAATCAAATTTCAGCTAAAAGATTTTCTAATTCAAAGGATAGTACAAAGAAATTTGCTTTGTATGAGAACGATATATTAAATATATGAAGCTATGTTATTTACTAATACGTGAAAATGTGCATATAAAAAATAAATAAAATAAAACCCTAACCAAACAAAAACCTACCTACATAAACAGTATTTCGAAAATTCATACAACGTCATATTTGAATCGTCTTCAAATGGATATGCATCAAGTCTTATCAAATTAGAATTTTCTAATTTAATTAGACTTGATGCATATCCATTTAAAGACGATTCAAATATGAAGTCCACTTTTATTTTTAGATTTATCAGCCGCCCTCTATCACAATTTTTCCGATACCTTTCACACGTACTTTAACAAATCTTGAATCTTTTTTTTAGCGTGCAAGAATCGATTTTACAATTTTTTTCATAAAAGTTAAAACAATTTTCTAAAAGTCACCCATACATCACTTTTTTGTTAGCCTTGTCTTTTATGAGTTATGTTGATTTAAAAAAAAATCGATCAAAAAACTTAAGCCCTTTTCAAGTGGCAGTCTAGATAAATTTTGGCAAAACAAAGTATGCAAAGTTGCTTGAAAAGACATAGTCTTCACACCCACAAAGTTTCATTGGATTCTGAGAGGGTGCGGCCAATCACGAAGACGAGTTGGCGTGAAATTCGTCAGGCGAAGAAACATTTCTGCTGCATTAGCCGATGGCTTGAAAAAAAAAGTTGCGACATAGATTAATGTTGCTCAGAATTTCGTTGATTGCTGGCTTGTTACTGCATACATAAGGACAGTTCATTAAAAAAAAAAAGGAACACCTGTTTATCACTGGTTTAGAGTTAAAACTTAACGAAAAATTGTGAATTTTCGCTCAGTGTGTAAATACATTGTTTACTTCGGCAACACACCAGAAAAAAGCGAGAAATTTCAGAACGATGGATCGATTAGCTTATCAACTCGCAGATTAATTCTGCACAAATGGTTTTCCGAAAAGTTGTCGTTACGAAAATTGGCAAAAAGCGTGAAGTGCACTAAATCTGCAGTGTTGAAGATTGGTCAGAAGTTTGGCGAAACGTGTTCTCTCGAAGATTTACCGAAATCTGGATGCAAAAAGGGGGCATCGGACCAGAAAAAAGGAGCTGGCAGCGGTACGCCTTTTGATATCGCATAAACCGTGTTCCGTTCGTGAAATTTCTAAAAAAAAGTTGACATTAGCGTCGGAACTGTGCAGAATATCAAAAAGCGAAACAATATCAGAACCTAAAAGAAGCAGAAAGCACCCCAAAAGGACGGATTCACAGAAAGCTTTTTCGAAAATACCGTCACGGAACTTGTACAACGTTCTCCTCCAAATGCCGAACCGATGCACGACGAGACGTACGTCAAATTGGATACCAATACACAGATGTGCCTGATGATGTGCGATACATCCGAACCAAAAAAAAAATTGGAAAGGTTTTGGTGTGGCAAGCCATTCGCTCCTGTATTGTTATGGTCGGATATGGCCTCTGCTCACTACGCTTCTGCTACGTTGCAGATGCTCAAAAAGCAAAAAGGCGATTGTGTCGAAAAAAGCCCAAATCCCCAAAACTGCCCTGAACTGCGTCCTGTCGAAAGATACTGGGCAATAATTAAGCGGCATCTTAAGAAAGATGGAAGAGAAGCAAGCACTGTTGACTGCTTCTTGGAAATTTGGCCTGCAGCACAACGAAAAGTTTCGGAGAAAGTTGTGCAGAATCTAATGGGAGGTATCAAGAGAAAAGTCCGAGCGTTCTTCAGAAATGAGAAGTAAATATTCAAACTCACGCGAATTCGGTCATACAGTATCGGACAAAACAATAAGACCCCCTGCAAATGAAAACTTCACGTAAGCACACTAACTGTAAATTTGAATTGCATTCATGCGACACCCTATGCCGGGCCTCTGTATTAGTCTGTCAGATGATTGCGCCAGTGCTACCGCATTGTAAATTACCAACTGAACTGTACACATCTAAAAGCTGTGTTGATTGTGAAATCCATGCGACATAGGTTTAGGACCACCTTCGCATTTGGGCTTATTTTTACAACAAATATATCTGGAAAACCAAAATTCTTGAGGTAGGTCACTTGGTATGCTTAAATAAAGGGTGTCCACGATGAAATTGCCACACACAAAATTGATTCGTAAAATTCGAGTTTTCATCCGATTGCCATCAAATTTTCAGGAATTGAGAAATAACTATTAAACTTCATTTTACCATTTTACTCGTATTTTATTTACAGTCCATACGCAAATGCCCGCACCTTGGCCTTAACCCCGGCCATAAGATTCTGCACAATCTGTGAATCAACCGTTTTTTGCATGTAAACCCATACTTTCTTCAGTTCCTCGATTGTCTTCACTACCTTAGGTCGTTAAAGAAGGTGCTGCTTCATAATCGCCCAGTACTTCTCGATGGGGCGAAGCTCCGGAGTGTTGGGAGGGTTGAACATTTTCGGCACGAAATTGACCTTATTGTCCGCATACCACTTCAGCACGTCCTTGGAGTAGTGGCATGAGGCCAAATCCGGCCAGAAGATTGTTGGGACGTTGTGGGCCTTCAGGAGAGGAAGCAGCCGCTTCTGGAGGCACTCTTTTATGTACACCTGTCCGTTCATCGTGTCCTGGGCCACGAAAGCTGTACTCCGCTTCCCGCACGTGCAGATGGCTTGCCAAACCAGGAATTTCTTCGTAAATTTGGACATCTTCTGAGTGCGGACATGCTCCGAAACGCTGAACTTATCCTTGGCCGTGAAAAACAGGTTGCCGGGGATCTGTTTGAAGTCGGCCTTCACATATGTTTCGTCGTCCATGATGCAGCATTCAACTTTCGTCAGCATGTTGAGGTACAACTTCCTGGCACGGGTTTTGGCGGACTTGTTCTGCTTCTCGTCGCGATTAGGGGCCTTTTGTACCTTGAACGTTCGAAGCCCAGCCTTAGTTTTGGCCTTCTGGACAAAACTTCGGCTTAGGTGCAGCTTCTTAGCCACATCCCGAACGGAGGCGTTCGGATTTCGGTTGAAGGCCCCAACTACGCGGTTGTGATTTTTGGTGTTGTACGGAATACTTTTTCCTTCACTTCTGGGCTTCCGATCGGTGGTCAACCGTTCCTCGAACCGCTTAATCACTCGCGACACCGTGGAATTCGCGATTCCCAACGTTTTAGCGATGGAACGATGCGAGAGATCCTTGTTCTCGTGATGAATGCGCAAGATTTTATCACGCACGAGCTGTTCTTTCGACTCCATTTCCGCGAGTTGATCACAGGACTTTAAAACTTGCAGGATGTAAAAAATGTACTATGAACTAAATCCACCCAAATTTTCATTAAATTCTACCCAACGGTTAAAAAGTTAGAGCAATTTCATAGTGTGGCAATTTCATCGTGGACACCCTTTATTGTTACTTCATTACAATCAAAACAAAAATTGAGCTCCACTTCCATTATTATTTGATTATTTTTAAAATATATCAGAAATTTACCAAAACATCATGGGCCGGAACTATCACTGCACGGAAAGGTTGCAAAAGTACATCAACCAACTAGCGACGGCTGGGAAATCCCAACGAGAGATTGCTGGAATACTGGGATTCAAAACATTTGTGTACAATGCCATCCATGCCCAAAAAGCGCGCCTGGCAACTGGACAACCCCGGAAGACCACAGCTAAGAATTATGGCCACATCAAACGGCTTTTTAATACCGATCCGTTCAAGTCGGCAACGAAAATCAGAGCTGGAGTTATCCGCGAGCTCAAGGACAGTCCAGAGACTGCTTGTCGAGAAGCAGCTCATCGGTCGAAGCCCCCGGAAAGTTCCGATGCTCACCCGAAAACACTTCAAAGACCGCCTCATATTTGCGAAAGACCATTTGGACTGGGTTGACCCCGAAAACGGGAAAAAATGGCGGAACATTCTGTGGTCAGACGAAACGAAAGTTAATTTGATTGGATCTGTCGGAAAACGGTGGGTTCGGCGACCGGCGGATTGTGCCTTCCGCCCACAGTACTCGACGAAAACATTCAAGCACGGTGGCGGAAACATCATGGTGTAGGGATGCTTTTCATGGTACGGAGTCGGTCCAATCTTCTGGATTAAGAAGATAATGGACCAATATCTGTACGCCGAGATTATGCAAACCGTTATGCTACCGCATGCGGAGTGGGAAATGCCGTTGAAATGGCAGTTCATGCAGGACAATGATCCAAAACATACTGCTCGTACCGTCAAGAAATGGTTTGCGGACAACAATGTTGATGCAATGGCCAGCGCAGTCCCCTGATCTCAATCCGATCGAAAACCGTTGGCAGATAGAAAAGAAGTCAGTAAAACCCTCGAAATCCAAAAACAAGGAGGAACTCTGGGCCAGAATCCAGAAGGCTTGGTATGCGATCCCAGTCAGAACATGCAAAGCATTGGTGGAGTCAATGCCACGGAGAGTGCGGGCGGTAATCCGCAACAAAGGATACACAACCAAATACTGATAACAGACGTTGAGAGAACCGGTTTTATGAATGAATTTGTGACTGGTCTTATTTTATTGTCGCGTGTTTTTGCGACATACAAATGCTTGAAGGGCAGATTTGTTTTTTAAATTGTTGTTATAACTGTAATGATGTTTCGGTTCTTTGACAAAGATAATAAACTAAGTTTCCATAAATAAACTAAATAGTTTTGATGATTTCTACAACTGGCACCTCAACTAAACCTGTTTCATGATAAAGTGGTCTTATTGTTTTGTCCGACACTGTATGTATGTTGATTTTCATTTATATAAAGCAAACTAATGAATTTGTTCGAAAACAAATGTTTTCCTTCGAGAAACAGTCGTCCACTTTCTTTAATGAACACTCCTTATGATGTTCAAATTATAAGAACGAATACTAACATCTCACAATGCAGGATTATCAAATAAAGTCACAGGCAATTTCTTAACTATTTGAAACATTCGCAAAATTAGAGCGACATTTTTCTCTTTCTGTTTTCTATTCTTCGCATTCGCTTGAACTGTACGCATAAACCGTTGGTGGTGTCTGGCCTCAACATTTCACTGCAAGCGACATTTTTGCGAAAACTGTACAATTACCACCACTGCTTGTAATACCAGGAAGGAAAAAAGGACGTGTTAAAATGTCTACTCTTTATAAATTTCGAGTTACATTAGGCCAGGTCCAGTTACCTCTAGAGAGCGGATGAGTTGTATGGAATTATATGTCAGAAAGGCGCCTGAAAGAGTTTGTTTTTTTTTCAGGAAGGATTCAATGACTTCTACGAACCAGAAGGCTGGCAAATAAAACTTTTCTAAAGCTTACATAAATTATGATATCGCATGGATTTTACAAAACAATCCCTGATAACTTAAAGGATGGCTTCAAACCTTAAGAGCATCAGTAAAGAGCGTTTGTTGTTTGATTTGTACGTTTGAGTGATTAATTTCTGAAAGGTTGCAGAGCATACCTTCTGCTCAAGTATGAACGAGACTTTATGAATAAAACGGTCCGCGGATGACATATCGTCAACATTTTTTTTTTCTTAGATTGGTAGGACTGTTATACGTTTATATGTCAAATTTGAGCACGATCTGTCACGAAGCTTTTTTTGCGGCACTATAAACAAGTCAACCTCCAGTGTGTTTTTCGAATTTTACTATGGAATCAAATGTTGAGCAAAGAATTAGTTTAAAATTTTGTTATTCCAACGGAATAAGTGCTTCGGATGCATTGCAAATGATGCAGAAAGCCTATGGGGAATCTGCTCTATCGCATGCACGTGTGTTTGATTGGTATAGGTCGTTCAAAGAGGGTCGTACATCAGTTGAAAATCTGCCTCATGATCGTCGTCCAGCGAAGAAAACAACGAAGAAAACATCGAAAAAGTGAAAAAATTGTGCTGCCAAATCGCCGTGTGACCAAGCGAGAAATAGCTGATGAGCTCAACATACCAAATGGATCCGCTCATAGCATTATACACGATGTTTTGGGCATGAGACGTGTGTCCGCGCGTGTTGTTCCAAAATTGTTGAATTTTCTTCAAAAAGATCAGCGCAAAACTGTCGCTAAGGAAATGCTCACAATGAGTGATACGGCTATCCAGCACATCATAACTGGTGACGAGACTTGGGTTTACGAGTATGACGTCGAAACAGCCCAGCAATCATCGGAATGGCGTTTCCAAAATGAGCCGAAACCCAAAAAACCGCGTCAAAGTCAATCGAAAATCAAGGTTTCTGACTGTTTTCTTCGATAGCCAAGGTGTGGTGCACTCGGAATTGCTTCCGGAAGGTCAATCGGACAATGCTGAATATTATTTGGGCGTTATGAAGCGTTTGCGTGAGAATATTCGTCTCAAAAGGAAAGAGTTGCGGGACAGCCAGTCATGGTTTTTGCATCACGATAATGCACCAGCTCACACATCACGTTTAGTTCGCGATTATTTGACCAAAAACAACGTTAACATCGTTCCTCAAGCGCCGTATTCGCCTGATATGGCACCATGTAACTTTTTCCTCTTCCCCAAACTCAAATTGCTGCTTCGTGGTAAACATATTCAGACGATTGATGTCATAAAAGAGAATTCGAAGAGGGAGCTTAAGGAAATACCAAAAGAGGCGTATGAAAAGGGCTATAAGGAATGGGAAAAAACGTTGGCATATGTGTATCGCCTCCGATGGTGATTATTTTAAAGGAGACAAAATAAATATTGAAGAATAATTAACCGTTTGTGTTTTATTTAACCAGTCTCGTTCATATTTGAGCAGAAAGTATAAGACCTGTTCATACAGCTAGTGACCTTTCTGAAGATCTCCCAAAGATACGAATAGACCGAGGCATTTTCTATGTCACAACTGCAACTGGTATCACAGGTTTGAAAGCTTTTTTTACTTTCACCAACTTGTCTGGCAAAGTGCTCAGACTGCGTACAACTAGGTGACCATCCCGGTGAAACTTAGACTTCTTTTTGACTGTGAACTGTGACGGAATTTTGAAAGATACCTGTATGAAAAGTGTACTGGGCAAATAATAGAAACTCATTGCTTAATTTCATCACATACTAGGTAAGTCAAAAAGTTTTGAAAGCGACATCTATGGAGCAATCGAAAAACCAAAATTTCCTATGCCTTTTTAATGTTTCATCTTTCATAAGAACGTACTCAAAACTTCATTTCGCTCTATCAATTCATTATTTGTTTACAAGTTCAATTGACGTGTCAGTGTATTTTTTAACAATGGAAAAATCCGAACATCGTGTAGTGATTAAATTCTTTGTTTTGGAAAGTTTATCGGCTACTAAGATCCATGCCAAGGTGGTGAAAGTATTAAAGAAGTCTTCTCCTTCATTTCCAACCATTCACCGATGGGTTTTGGAGTTTAGGCGTGGCCGTACAAGCGTTGAAGACGATCCACGCTCAGGACGTTCAAAAAGTGCATCAACACCAGAAATCATAGCGAAAATACAGGATATGGTTTTGGAAGATCATCGATCGACTGTGGATGTGATAGCTGACACCATAGGCATCTCACATGGAACATGGGTTTCAAAAAACTGTGTGCATAATAGGTGCCGCATTTGCTAACAATGCAACAAAAACACGTTCGAATGCGACTTTCTGAGCAACATTTGGAGCAATTTCGAAAGGATAAAAAGGATTTTCTGCGCTGATTCATCACTATGGATGAGACTTGGGTCTACCACCATGATCCTGAATCAAAACAAGAGGCTTAAGAGTGGTGTGAACCAGGCACTCGTTTTTGGGATGATAAATTATCTCCAAACTGGTAAGACAATCAACTCTGATTATTATTGTGACCTTTTGGACCAGTTGGGTGAAAAAATTGTGAAAAAAAAACCGGTTTGCAGAAAAAAAAAATAATTTTTCATCAAAACAATGCACCTGCTCATACAGCTCAAAACACCATCGTGAAAATCAGTAAATAGGGGTACGAATTATAGCAGTATCCACCCTATTCGCCAGACTTAGCTCCATCTGACTTCTGGCTGTTCAGATGGAGCTAAGTCTGGCGAATAGGGTGGATACTGCTATAAACTCACACCTCAAAAAATTCCTTCCTGGAAAGCATTTTTGAATAAACGAAGAGGTTATTAGAGTCTTAGAGGAGTATTTTGCAGGCCTTCCAGAAATTCAATTCCGTGATGGGACTACAAAGTTGGAAAACCGTTGGACCAAGTGTATTGATCATAGGGGAGACTATACTGAGCAATAAAAGTGATTTACCTAACAAAAAAAAACATGTGTTTTCATTTCCGCTTTCAAAACTTTTTGACTAACCTAGGATTCACTGACGGACGATCAATAACCGACCAAATCTTTACGTTTCAAAAAATTGTCCCGAAATGTCGTGTGTATCAGATCCCAAACCATCATCTATTCATTGACTTCAAATCCGCATATGATTCGATAGATCAAGCGGAACTACACAGATAAAAAGAAACATTGGATTTTTTGCGTTATCTAATGCACATAAAGGGAATGCTAGATTAGTCAGAAAATAGTGGGATATTTCATGTAAAGTTTAGCCAGATAACGCCTGAATCTAGCCTGTTGTATGAAAGATTGCGAACATTGTTGTATGGCGCATGGAAAATTGCAAACAATTTCGTTGATTACGCCTCCTTTGGCATAGAATTACGCGAGTGGAAATTTTACGCGCTTCTTAAAATTCATTATTTTTTTCTGTATATGGCAAATCATGCACGAAAACGACTTCCCAGTGGAACTTGTAACAGTCCTATGAACTACCGAGATTTTCATACTTCTTTTTCATTGATTTCCTGACATGTTAGGCCAACTTCCAAAAAGATGATTAACACAGAAAAAAATAATGAATTTTAACAAGCGCGTAAAATTTCGCCTTGTTTAATTCCAAGCCAAATGAGGCGTAAACAACTAAATTGTTTGAAATCTTTCTTGCGCCATATAACAATGTTTGCAATCTTTCGAACATTAGGCTAGATTCAGGCGTTATCTGGCATACATTTACATGAGATATCACATTATTTTCTGCGAAATCTAGCATTCCCTTTATGTGCATTAGATAACGCAGAAAATTCAATGTTTCTTTTTATCTGTGAAGCTTTCAAGCTTTCGGGATATTGAAATTGAGGGTAATAAAAATATTAACTCTGCCAAGAATCGATCTTTATTGTTTCTTACCTAGCAACAAAGGTAAGTGAAATCCCAGTTGTTTTACATAGACAATTTAAAAATTAGTATATATATTCTCGTTACAGTTCAAAACTGGAAAAATCATTCGCGAAAATCAATTTAACTGCTTTTCTGTATGGCAACCAAGTGTCGCACATAGTGCGCTGTGTAGCAAATCAGAAGCGCTGTACAGCGCACTAGATGTGGGTTATTTCGGTTTTTCAGTTGCGACGATAATATCTGATCAAAAAAACAAAGCGCAACGTTCTATTAATTCACACATATGAGGGTCTATCAATAGCTTTTTTCTGTCTGTCGAAATAATTAACCCGAATTGTTCGCTTACCTATTCAGGACGTACTGAAATACTGTCTATACCTGAAAACTCGCATTGAGATGGATTCCACGAAACATGGTTAGCATCATAACGGATGCACATGGAATATAAATACAATTAACATGTAACCTATTCAATACCAACAAACCATTCCACAAATCATAGCTCCTTCAAACTGTGAGCTAAGCTAATTAATTCCCGGAAGAAATGTTTGCATAAAAAATCACTCAAAATAAATCAAACGTATCGAACCAGAGCCCGACCCATCCCCACCCCAGTTCACACACGCGCGGACACGTGCTCCATCGCTGAACACATCCAACGAACTCATCAATCCACCAATCAATCCAAAATCAACCAACTGTGCGGGAGCACAGTTTACATAACAATGCTTCACTTGATGAACAAGCTGGAAGCATCTCGTTAGCAGATTTTACCGTGCATGCACCATAAGTTGAACAATGGCAACAAAAATGCTTCAATTTCAATGCGAAACCTCTTTTGTCTATATTATCGTTTGAGTTAAGCCATGAAAACAAACTACTTTTCTCTCATTTCTTCTCATTCAATCTGTCACACAAACTCTTAAATTTTCAAGGTGGCAGCACCGTACCGCGGTCAGCGCGGATAGCCACTTAAATATGTTTTTTTGCTGTGAAAACCAAAAATACAGTCAAATCTGACAACCATTCTTCACTTCAAACTGACCAACATAAGCCATCGTTCATCTTATGGTCTTTGCACGGTAGATATGCCAACTGCAATGGGTTTCCCATCAGCGCTCTCATTCCATATAAGCTTCTTTCATTAAAATAAAGAAAGGAAAACAATTGAACGGTGAAATCCTCTCGGTTTTGGGAGTTGATGGATCAAAGTGGGAAAAAGGTCAGTCAAAAACGAAAAAGAAAAAAATGGTGGAAAATAATCGCATCGAATGCGCTTATTTCCGTTTGCCTTTTACCTGTAGCAACCCAAATAAAGCGAAAAACTAAAGGTTCGGGTAAGAGTACAGTTGGGTGCCCTACTGCACGGTACGTGGTGCTATAGACAAACCTTATTTGTAGACTGCCTAGCAAATTTACTTGATTTTCCAGTTGATACCAAGGATGCAGCTCCATTGGATGTATGGCAGCCGAAAAATTGAGTAGGGTGGATGACAGTAAAAATTATGTCAAAATAATACAGCTATTCAAAATTAAAAAAAAACAACGATTCTAGCAGGGGCTCGATATTCAAGATGAAAATGGAAGAAAAGTTTGTGACTCAGGAAGTACCAGCACATCCGGTCCCAAGATTAATGAATTACCCCCAAAAACAACTCACAATGAACGATCCCTCATAAAATCTGTCAAAATAACACAGCGAATCAAAACCAAAACAAAGAGTCTAGAACCGAAAAGCTCAAGAATGTATTGCAAGGTGTACTTGAGAGCAATGGGGTTCTAAATCAGTGGGTCAATTTTAAATCGCTAGTTTCCTATTGGTTGTTGGTAGGAGCCCTGACTGTACCACGAAGAGCGAAATGAAAACGAATCTTTCATTGTTTAACTAGTTATGTTGAATTTTAAAACCGGAAGATTGTCTGCGAAAATTGCACCGATGAATCGATATGCCACAGAAACAATTTGTTTGTCCTCATGTGATTTATTGCAGATTGCAGTGGAACGTCAAAAAACATGAACTGAGATAGCAACTGTTAGGGAACACCAAAAGATCTTGCAGGCAGTGTTGCGATCTTAAAATAATTGCATTGCTTTGAAATGATATAATTACCTCGATTTGAATCTTTTTTTTTTTTTTTTTTTTTCATTGCCCAAAGTTTGGTATAATTTATTCTAATTTAACTGCAAATATTTGAATCAGAGCTGGTAAACCTCACAGCCATCATGTGACGATGAAAAAACAAGCCATCTCACTGTCACGAGAAGAAACGAACTATCATGAGATTTCTTGTCATTCTCACACCATCATGAGATGAGTCATGGGATTTTTTCTAATTCGATTTTGCTTCAGTAATTTCTAACTAGTTTACTTAAAATTAGCCAAGCAATAATTTTTTTTTTGTTTTGAAGTTTTATGGTTAAACTCATATCAATAAATGTGCTTGTAATAGCGATGACCAAAACACTGTCACGCGCTGTCATGACGAAAAAATCGATGAGATTTAGAAGAAAATCTCAATCATCGTTTTTTCGCCCGATGAGATTTTTAGACGTATTTCGGTAAAAATTGTTGGGCATTTTTCATTGAAAATGACATTTGCCAGCCCTGGTTTAAATCAATGATAAACACGGGGAAAATTAACGAATAGCATGGAAAAAATATGCACGTGAAACTATTGTAAACCATATTTTAAACTTTTTCCGGAAGTTCGGCAACACTGCATATTAGCACAACATCTGGTCTGCTCTGACAGCACCCATTAAAAAAAACAAGAAACTAACCAGAAAAATACTGATTAAAGGTTGTACTCTTAAAAAATGCATAACTTTTATTGCTGGTTGCAGTTGTGATTGGGCTCTAGAAGTGCTTTTTGCGCATTTTAAAGTGTGATAAAGTGCACGTTTACGTCAAATCGTTTTGTTGTCTTCGGTGCACTTATCCTTTATGCTGAAAGTTATAAGTTCACTGAAGACAGGAAACGATTTGACGTAAACGTGCACTTTTATCACACTTTTTTCTGTTTTTTGTCGAAGTCCAATTTTAACTGCAAACAGCAATATGTATAACCTTTTATTGCATGGGTAAAAATTGTGTAATGTTTACAAATGTTATACAAATTTCGTCAAAATCTGTCAAGTGGTTATTGAGATGGCTTCCAAGCAAGATATGCTTCGACAGAACATTATGGACGCGGTCGTGGAAAGTCCAGGCCAGTCCCACATGTGGATCGCAAAACAGTTGGGAATCGACAATTCGACCGTGTCTCGTGTGGTAAAATCGTTTACCGAGACCCAGTCGACCCAGCGGCAACCTGCTAGCGGAAGAAAGGCGAAGACGACCGACCCCGTGAACGCAAGGAAGGTGAGGGATTACTTCAAGCGCAATCCGAACCATTCGATTCGGGACGTGGCCAAGAAGGTAAGGAAGACACCGAACCGAACCGATAAACAGAATACGGGGGCCAAATCCCGCGCCAGGAAGCTGTACCACGAGTGGTTGATGCAGCCGGAATGCATCGTAATGGACGGCGAGACGTACATTAAAGCGGGCGCCAAGTAGATCCCCGGCCTGGAGTTTTTCGTCGGCAAGTTCCGCCTGGATGTTCCGGAAGAGGAAGGCGTACAAATATGCCAACAAGTACTTGGTGTGGCAGGCGATCTTTGGGTGCGGCAAATTTAGCAAGCCGTACATAACGACCGGCACCATCAACGGCCAAATATCTAGAGAAGAATGCCTCCAGAAGCGCCTGCTGCCCTTCATCCGGTTCCACGAAGGTGACACTCTATTCTGGCCGGATCTGGCATCGTGCCATTACGCGAAACCGGTGATGGACTGGTACGAAGCCAACAATGTTGTTCCTTAAGAGTTTCAAAAATATCCGACTTAAAATGATTTTTTTGTTTTCATTTTTGTCTGTTGCATTTTTTTACCAATATCGAAAACAACTAACGCGGCATATCGATTTTCGTGGACACTGAGCAAGACGTGGAGTATCTTTATGAAGAGGGAGGTTTCGACACCGATCCATCAGAAATGAATCAGGCTGGCAGTGAGGAAGAATTCGAAGCTCCTATTTTTGACTTTTACATCGGGGCTCACGAACGTGAATTTCGAGTGAAAAAGAAGGATAATCCGTTGGATCCGCACTTCACGACCAAGCAAACGATAAGGATCAATTTGAACAACAGTTGTGGATGGCGTACAGCTCGGTTTTGAGGCAGGAAATATTGTACCTACGCGCCGAAGAAGGATGTGAAGAGTGTGTGGAATGGAGTCCCATAACAAAGCCGACTTGGGAAGACAGGAATCGGTTTTTCCTGCTGCAGTACAAACGGAGCATCGTACGACTTTCCGATCTGAGTGATTACTTTTTGCAAAGTTTGAACGGATTGACGGTCAAAATGTCCGATCTTGTTTATTTCAATTAACTTATTAGTGCAAGGATCATGACCGGGCTAAACAGATGTTGGCGTTTAGGAAACGTGCCGATGGCTTGAAGGATAGATCCGATGCAGATGCTGATCAAAGCCTGATGGAATAAGTTTCCCAACTGAAATCAGTAAACAAGAAAGAAATTAGTGAAGCTTTTGGATGCCAGTTTCGTTTTGTGGACGAATCAGATACAATGCTCTCCTGCACATTTGAGAGACGTTATAAGATCGCCATCAGAACACCTGCCAACTTTGTTTACAGGGTGGCCTCACAATTTTATTTTAAAAATTCCCGCATTTTTCCCGCAATTTTGCCTGATTTTCCCGGCTGAGAAAATGAGTGAATTATAGATATTTTTGGATTAATAGATATTTTTGAGGTTTTTGAGGAAATGGGTCAGTCTAGAATGCTTCTGACTTGTTTCAATTAGGCAAAATGACGGATAACGTTTGCATTTCGATGGACAAAAATTGCCGATTTTTCATGGGTTAACCTTCACCCGCACTAACGAAACTACCCATGCAGCATCAATCATAGTAACCCATGAGTCAGCAAACAAAATTTGACAGCTCTATCAGTAGAATTATAACCGTATGGCAAAAACAGTGAAGCAACTCCGTTCAGAAGTGTGCGCGTTCAAAGAACGGCACCCCGCCAAAGACGGCCGACGACCCTGAGCGACAAGAAGCTCCAAAGGATGCTGAAGAGGAAGACCGAGGGAAAAGTGGCTACATCGCTGCGTGCGCTTGTCCGGGCGGTCGGTTCAACCGGCCAAACAGTGAAAAAGTACCTGGCGAACATGAACATACATGTGAGGAAGCGGTAGTCGCGTCCACTGGTTTCGGAGCTGCAGGCAATGACGCAGCAGCAGCGGCTGAATAAGATGGTCAACTCGATTTTCCCGGCGAATTGCGACGTGGTGGTGGTGATGGACGACGAGACCTATCTCACCCTGGATGGCAACATCTGGCAGGGCACTTCGTATTTTACTTCCCCAACGAAGGAAGTGAGCTCCGAGGTGAAGTTCATTTCACACACCAAGTTCCCCAAAAAGGTGCTGCTGTGGCTGACAATCAGCGAGAAGGGGATGTCAAAGCCGCTCTTCTTTCGCTCGGGACTGGCCGTGAACCGGGAAATTTATAGTACGAAATGCCTGCCGGAAGTTGCGTCGTTCATCAAGAAATACCACAAGGGCGAAGACGCGGTGTTCTGGCCGGATCTGGCGTCGGCCCGCTACTCGAAGCGATCGTTGGAGGAGATGGAGCGGCTCAATATCGATGTGGTACCCAAGTCGGCGAACCCGCCCAACGTCCCCCAGCTGCGTCCCATCGAGAATTTCTGGGCTAACCTTAAGCGTAAGATCTACTCCAACAATTTTGTCGCGAAAGCTGAGGAGGAATTGATAAATAAAACGAAGAAAGAACTCAAAAATATGCCTACACGCATGTTTTTGTCCGCCATGGCGAATGTTCCAGTTAACTGCCGGAAGGCCGCTCGCAAGGGCGTAGAATTTTTTTTTGCAAGTAAGCTTAAATAATTACCTTCCATGGGAAATTTATCAAAAGCAATTATCTGTCTTCGCTTTTTTTTATCACCATCCGAAAAAAAGTCCATTTTTTAATGCAAACGTTATAAAAAAAACACACCAAGGGAAGGAGAGATAAAAAAAATAAAAAAAAAAGAATTTAAATATATTGCCACAAAAAAAATGTTTTTTTTTTTTACACAAAAACGATTTATTTTTTAACCCCAACCAACCACCCAGCCCCACCCAAAAACCAAAACCAACGAACCCAACCGCTCGGTTTGAAGTGTCGCAGTTCGGTTCGAAACATCCATTCTAGAATTTCGTTCGTTGGTTGTTCAACGTTCTGTCATTTACTCCGGGACGCGGCGTTTAATGATAGCATTCAGCCGGGGCCCGGTAATTGAAATTAATTTGAAACAGCACAAGAGAAAATTTCACCCAAACAAACTCTTTAGTTGGCAAACTGATTTCGTCGTCCTGAAAAGGACGGATTTAGTTGACGGGGGAGAAACAGTTCGCGATTGAACTTGGGCTTTCTTCTTGGTATTCTTGGTTCAGCTCCTCGTCGTTGCGGGTGGCCATCTGCAGGTGACGTGGGATAATTGATTCTTGTCTCGTTGTCACGGGTGGCCTTTTCCCGCCAACTCGTAGGCTTCAGCAGCCATGTTTCTCGCAGCGAGGTTGACGGGAGCATCGGCACCAACAGCCAACTGCACCAACGCCTCTATGGGCAACGACTGCTCGCCAGTGCACCCTCCAGAGTGCTTGCTGCCGCCAACTGCGAACCAACAGCAGATCCTACTCTGCACAGCTGCACGACTGCTGAAAAACTAAATCAAAATGCGAAGGTGTACCCGTTACATAACATTCATGGCTGCCTAGGAGACGTTCCTTACTTAAATATGAAGTCTGTGCTAGGAAAGTACTGTGTATTTGGTTAATTTACTCTGAAAAATTGACATTATAAGACAACACGTTGTATTAACGTTATTTTTAATAGCTTCATGTTAAAAATCAATCAATTTTAATATTAAAATTGATGCGTAGAAATATTCCAGATAGATTGGTGCAAAGATTTTGAAAATCGATCATGAAATCAATTAGTTATAACCGTTCAAACCCTCCAAACCTTCAAACGCATATTTCGTGACGCTCCAAATTCTCGTACTTGCAACGTGTACCCCTGTATTAAAAACTAAGACGTAGTCCTACGTCAAACAAATTTTGTAAAAAAAACTTGCAAAGATAATCTTTGCACTAAAATTTACAGTAATGCATACAATGGCGATGCTTCAGTCATAAGGATCGCCTAAGAAGTTTCAGTAAAGTAAAATAAACCTCCCCTATCACAGCCGTGTAGCCAGATCTTCTAAGCGTTACGAATTGCGAACGACGTGCAAACCGCAGCTACCAACGTTAAGAACTTCAAAGTCAGGGCTGGCTCGCAGAACCCTGATTTCCCCAGTCAATTCTTTGAACGCCTTTCAGGTGACCAGGTGCCGGGCCATCTTCTTCAGCAGAGCTGGATTTGCAGAAGAACACTGTTTCATTCCGTTGCACCGAGTAGATGACAAAAACGCTACTCATTACAATTTGATAAAGGTGTGAGCATAGTTCCTGCCATATGACAAAAATCCCCGATGAATTTTGAATTTCCCGACTTTTTCCGCATACGTCCCGATGATTTTGGATTCCCGATTTTCCCGAGTTTGTGGCCACCCTGTGTTTATTGATGTCGAGGAAACCAGTGCGCAAGCAGTACTTTCGGAGTCGATTGGGGATACAAGGATTGCTGAGACTGTTAATGAAAATTTCGAGATCGAGATAGCGGAAATCAACGCAACTTTGAAAATGTTAAAACCACTGTTGCTGAGATGCGAACAAAAATAGCTTACCGGCGGAACAACAAATGTTTGATTTATATGCTTGACCAGACCAAATCATATTTCTATTGGATTCGTAGTTCCGGAAAGAACTACGAATACTATTCCAAATGATCGGAAGTATCGCACCATATTAGGGTCAATGTGAACCCTTGCACCGTCTAGAATCCATATAGATTTTTTACCCGGGTGTTGATTCACCTGGACACTCAAAGCGAAATCTCTACATGCTTCGAAGGAAATCTTCCTGGAGAATGTTCCGTTAGTTGAAAATGCCTCCAGCAAGCCTCCAACTCCCATGAAGAAAAGAAATAAAATCCGCGTTTGTCGAGCATAGTTACCGCGGTCAAGGATTCTTTTTCCATTTGTACCATAGCCAATGCTTCGACCCATGTCACGGTTCAAGAAGACAATATTGAATGTACTGAAGTTGTACACTTTGATGATTGAATTTCTGAACAATAGAAATCGATTTCAGTATGTTTTAGCAGTATCGCTCGTATTGCCAACACATTCCGAGAAAATCCTATATTTTGCAATATACGGCAAATGGAAGATTTGCTCATCTCTTTTGAGAAGTGCTGTTGGAATCGATGCTGAACCTCGTCAAACTAGAATGTTAGATCAGCGACAAAAAAAGCTAGTGAAAGTATTTTCATAGTATAATTCGTAAAAAATCGAAATTTTCATTGTGATGTAAATATTGAACCTGCAACTTGCATGAAATGTTGCTAGGAAATACCGTATAACATGCCTCAAAACTTTACACGTTTAAGAATGTAAACTTGTAAGGTTTGTGACGCTCCATTTACGTGCATAATATTGAACAGAACGTTACACTACTTTTTCGACCTATGTAGTATGGCGGCAGAATGCGATTATGTTCTACCTTTTGCTCAGTGATCCAAAGACAATTACTAAAATGAACATTAATAACGAATTGAGACGAATGGAACGGACGGTGGAAGACAAGTGGAGGCGGAGGGTTAATTTTAATTATGTTCACGACTGGATAAGTCTGTACAAAAAATCGTACACATTTTGGTTTAGCTCTAGCTTAGGTGCTCAATGTTTCTTCCCTTTATGTGATATCAAGACTTTCGCACCCTCTAGCTAAAAAAAACGTGCTTTTGTCCTAAACAAATCTCAGTAAATTTCCCGAAGCACTGTGCACCTACGATATGCTCTAAAGATTTCGAAATAAATGATACCGAAAGCGCTCGTTTGAGGAAGGATTTTCTTTTAACAAAAAACAACTGATTACTCTTACTAGCGAACATACACCAACCTAATACCGCATTGTACCATACAAAACAAAAAGAACAACGAAAAGTTAAATACGTTAAATCTAATTCTATAACACATTTCATCATCAGCTGAATCTTAAACTTGACTAACTTGTATACTGCCGTGCGTTTTCATGTCCAGCACCGACTTCTCCGAGTTGTTGTTATTGTTGATGCTGTTATTATTGTTCAGGCTCATCTCGTTTCCCGAATCGAACGACTCTCCCACCTCGAGCGGGTTCGTACCGCCATTTCGATCCACCAGCACGTCCAAGCTGTCCATACCGCCAGCAACGATGCCTCCTTTGTCATCGCCTCCCAGCATCACGCCACCGTTGGACAGCGGAGCCAATTGTTTCACCCCGATCAGCTGCTCACCGCCCCCCATCACGACGCCCGTTGGCATACTGATAATATCAATACTACTGCTCTTCCGCTTGGCCATCGTCTGCGGACTGGCCCGTTCCGCTTCGATGAGCTCTGCGCTGCCTTGAGTCTGCATCTGCAGCGATTGCTTACCGACTAGCTTATCTTTGGCCGCGGACGATTTCTTAGCACCCCCACCGCCGTCATCCTTGTCTTTGTCCTTTTCTTTCAGCTTCATAAAGCCCACGAGCACCTTGTGAGTTTTGGAGTCTTTCACCTTGCCGGGACCGGCTCCCTGGGATGTCTTCGGTCCTTCTCCGCTTTCACTTTCCTCGTTAATACTGCTCAGCTGGCCGTTCTCCTCCTTGGGGCCTTGGATGGGAATATCGTCTGGTTGGCGTAAGCATGGGGAAGATAAAGAAGGTAAAACTCTTAATTGCGTTTATCGAGGGATAATCGTCAGTGTTGACATAGTGTGGCAATCTAGCTCTTTTAGATGTTAGGATAAAGTTTTTCCCCGCTGCTGGGTTTCATCGCGGTTCAACACAAGGGAAGAAGTGGAATCGGAAATACGGAATGAGGACATCCTGATGCACGGTAGGCGAGAATTTTAATGAGTTTCGGCTGGAGTGTCTCGTGGCTTGTGTAATTTATGGCCAAAGAGAGTGGATTGATTGTTGCAAAATAAGATGTCTACACAGAACTCAGAGATCAATAGAATAAGTGTGTATTATACATTGCGGTAAATCTAAAAAGCATCGAAAATCAATCTTATCTTTAAACTTTAAAGATACAGGCGACTTTTTGTTGATTCTACATGGTCCCACGAACTACCTAGGTTGATTGACATTTCACAGATCAGGATGTGGTTGATAGGGCTGCAATTATGGTACGACAGACTTGTATAAATATTGTTTTTGTTCCTGACAGGGGATGTAAGGGAGCATATAAAAATCACGTAGCATATAATAATTCAATAAACAAAAACCAATAACAATTTATATTCAAAAAAAAAAAAAAAATTCTTTATTCCCCCTATCTTTTCTTTCCCTCCCCCTCTCCTCCCCCAACTAAACCTTTCAACCAAATAAGAAATCTATCATTCTCTTTTTTCTAGCAATAACAATTATAATAAATGAACAAATATCAGAAAAACAAATGGTAATTTCTTTACAACGATGTAAATTTGATCAAAAAAGAGGCGAAAAATTAAGCGTAAAAAACATATCATAGTCAACATTCTCAACATTTAAAATCTTCAGTACAAAATCCATACAAGGCCATTGAACCACAGAGAACAGACATTGATGTACATATACCTTTTCTTGAAAAACGTGTGTAAAAGTTATATGGGTCGGTATTAGAAGCAAATGCAGAGAAAAACAAACAAAACTTTTCAGGTTATGTGCTAGGCTTTTTATTGATAAACATTTACATGACAGTTATCACACAACTGTAGCGCCGCCTACCAGGAGCATAACGACATACATTTGAAATGTCAGTTTAAAGTTTTACACAAGTAGCAGACCAAAGATGAACGTCTGTTCTCTGTGATTGAACTACAGAAAAGTTGAATGCGTTGTATAATTTTGATGTGCCTTTTTTTGTAAACAAACCAATCTCTTTATACACAGTCCTGAGGCATGTTTCTTATTGTTTGGCATTTCTTATTACTTGTTGTCCGCTCTCGAAAAATTCCTACGAATTTCGTTTTGTTAAAAACACATTGAAATACCATGTGGATCCATTTTGGCATATCAAAGAGAGAAAAAAAAATTATAAACAAAAACAATCTCTTCAAATTCACAATTCTCCTTTTTGTACCGCAGAGACCGAACATAGAAAATTTCATAACATTCTCTTTGTGGTCTCCACTAATATCCGCTGGTGGAATATCTGGTGTGCCTGGAAACCATTGAAAATGATGGGTAGAGATATTGTGTTTTTGTATATTTATAGAAAGCCAACAATTCTTCATAGTCCACAAAAACTTGCTAGATTATTGTGGTTTATAGTTTGAATGACCTAAACAAACATCTTTAGCGGAATGATTCAAGCTTTGAAACCACCAATCTCAAATTAGTTTCCATCGTAAACGCTGACTAAAAGTAAATTGGTACGCCCCTCGCGCGTCGCTAACACGCCTCTAGTATTGGGAATCGACAATCATTGACAGTGGTTTGTTTACATTTCTACAGAGAACAACTGGTGCAAGTTAGATCAAAGTAGTCGATCGCGTTCAGAAGTAACGTTAAATGGAACTAGAAAAAAGAAAAAATATTGTGCACAAACACCTGGAAAATCCGGAATGGTCCGGTTCCAAGCTTGTTTGTCGAGTGTTCAGAACCTGTAAGGAAACCCTGAGTTTGGAAAGGCATCAGCGGACCAACGAAAAAACTGGAACCAGGGATCGTCAGCTGCACAACAAGGTATTGAGGTGCGTTAAGGTGAAACCGGAGGGAGTCCTTTTTCCATATAATGTATAGGTTATGTTAATTATCCCTTCACGATTTTGTTGACTAAAAATCACAAACAAAACAAAACAAACAACGCTAAAATTGTTAACCAATGGATGCTCCAGTGGAGCAAACGATCGTTGACAATTTCACGCCTGAAGTCCTTATAGTATTTGAGGTTTGTGCTCAGAAAACTTCGAAGTGATAGGGACTTGATCCAGTATGTCCTTAAAGCTAATCCCGGTCTTTCGATCCGAGATGTGGCCAGAAGTTACAACGCCAAATTTCCTTGCCAGGGAAGGATACAAGTCACACAAAGCCAGTAAACATCCGAACTAGCACATGAGGCAGAATTTCGTGGCCAAAAACCGTGCAAGGCTCTTGTACGACCGTGTTTTGACGAAACACAAGGGCTGCACTTCAATCGGTGACGAAACATACGTCAAACTCGCTTGCAGCTTCCCGGTCAAAAGATTTACATCGCGACGTGGACGTGGAGATGTGCCGGGAAGATTCAAGTTCGCGTTTGCCGACAAGTTCGCAAAAAAGGCCATGATTTGGAAAGCGATTTGCAGTTGTGGCCTGAAAACAGAACCATTCGTCACATCCTCGACGATGACATCCCAAGTTTACATCAAAGAATTCCCGAAAAAGCTACCAAATAGTTCTGGATGGTTCGAGATTTCGTTCGAACTGGAGAAATGTAACCACCCAATGCTGTAAATTTGAAGTTTTAATAAATTCAGAGCCTTTTTTCAATAGGTCGTAAGTAACAATATAAACAAAATTATGTCTTTTCGCGGAATGATAGCTTGGGTACTCTTCAATATGAATTATACAATAACATTATATGAATTGCAGCGAATTGTTGCTATAAATTATTTCACAAAATTGGCTTAAGTCACGAACTACTCCATAACGAAATTTTGTCGCATTATGTCACTTTGTCAATTTGACTTAAGTGATTTTTTATGCTCCACGCCGACCTATCCAGCCGATTCATTTTGGCGTAAGGAACATGACTGGTGATTGCATGTCGAAACAGACTTGACGAATGTGACGTATTATTTTGAGACACGACGTAACGCACCCGGCGAATGTAGCGTGATAACCGTCCGAATGACTTATAATGAGGTAGTATTTTCCCTAGCTGAAGCTAAAAAGACTTCAAAATGGAATTTCTCGAATATATCGATTTGGAACTCAACTAAATGTAAATCTTTATTAATGTAAAGCTAAACCTTCCTTAACTTGTTTGGTCTCACATATTTGCCTCAAATATTATAGCTTGGTTTAAAAATACTACTTGAAACTAACTTCCAAAACTTCTACATTGATTTTCTTGATAATGGTAATATGTTACTTACGACCTATTGAAAATTTGCACTAGAAATGTACTGTAAAGCAATCATTAATGGACTTTTTGAACTTGTTCAATCACGAATTACAGGTCTTTCTGTGCGTACTAATTTACT